>JAYEVD010000186.1:0-314238 GCA_036346405.1 Phyllostachys edulis | reverse complement strand
CAAACCCAATCGCTTAAATTATAAACAATATCACGCCGAGACTTATCATAATGTTGTTTCATGCAATCTTGAGCTTGTAGCAAACGCCACGAATTTCATCCAATAATTCATCACGATCATGAAGTCATGCGATCCATCGTAGCAACGCCAGGTCCGCCCCAAGCTCATAGGACAAAAGTGTAGGTGGATCCCACCATAAACCACCTTGAAGGGCGAGTCTTCAAAGTCATTCAAATGAAGAATTATAACAAAATTCTGCCCATGGAAGCCATTGAAGCCATTGTTTGGGTCACCACATAAAAGACAACGAAGATACATAACAATAATTTCGTTTTGGCCCCGCCGCACTTTGAGGGTGAAATGCGAACTCACTTGAAGCTTAACACCAGCAAGACGGAAAAGTTCGGTCCAAAATTGCTAGTGAAGACCGGATCACGATCAATCGACAATTGAAGAAGGAATACCATGTAAACGAACTATCACATTAAAAATGCCCGAGCAACAAGATTTATGTGTAGGGATGACCCAATGGAATAAAATGTGCATACTTAGAAAAACGATACACCACCGATAAAATGACGTAATGACCACCCACCTTAGGAAGACCTCAACAAAATCCATGGAAATATCTTACCAAATAGAACTATGAACATCTAAAAGGCACCTTCTTCCATCTCCCGGCGACGGCTCCTTCGCCCACTAGCCACCGCGATAGTGGCAACTGACCGACAATGACGAGCGCCACCACCTAAGTAATGATCTCGCAAAAACAGATACTCCATACCTATACCAGATCGGCAACCTGTCGAGCCACCTCCTCCGAGTAGCCCGCCGCCACACATTGGCATAAATAGTTGTTGCCTCATCCTCTTCATTCTCCTAACTATCCCCATCGCCAGACGCCAAAATCAAGATCTTAGCGCATCTAACATCTCCTACTCCGCAGAGCGTGATCTTTTCATTGGAACCAGAGGGAAGAACACCCAATATTCATAGATCTGAATTTTGTCGCATGATGAACAAGTATGCAAGCTCGCCCACATCACTACCGCCTTTTTTTCCTTTAACGCTGGGGCACGCAAGAGCCAAGCGCCTATCACAACCATTGAGGGTATCAAGAATATGATAAAAGACATTGCATTCGTATGATGAGATTGCTTGCTTCAAGAATTCCAATGGCTAATGCACAAAGGAGAGGGTTGAAGGAACAACCAAACATGGTAATTAAGATCTTGGGTTGCCAATCGACTTGATTGACGACACATCGATAAATGGTGTGGCACGTTGAACGTTGAGCGATTGGTGTCGCTTGCATTTGCTACATATGATCAAGAGCAATCACCAAGATGCATTTGTTTTTTCCTACCGCCATTTAGCTTATCGCTTTTGGACCCAAAAGGATATGAGGTTTCGCTTCAGTTCAGATAGCTCACTCCACCACTATCATTTCTACGAGCAGCATGAAGCAAGGTTGGCGAAGACGTGACAACACATGTACGAGGCGATATCCTCAAGGAAACATTCAAGAATAAACATTGGTTTTTTTTTCAAGAACAAATACGAGGACCGACTATTATATTAATAGAGAAGAGTCCAGAGCTGCCAAAGTGGAAACAATGTTTACAAAAGGGACTTAATTACATCGCCAGAAATGATCCAAGCATTTGGCCCCAACGAGGGTCCAAGCTCCGCCTTCTTCCTTTATACTTTCCAAGTAAGTTATTTTCACTTAAGTTGGGGGGCTAGATGACGAGGATATAACAATCCTCATTTTATCATTTATCTATAATTGACATTACGGATAATAATGACGCTATATAACTCTTGAGTATACCCCTTAATAGCCATAAGGGAGAAGTCGGAGGTTGTAAGTTCTTCTATTAACCACCTAGTAGTCGCAAGTCCTCTTTACGACTACCCTATAGTCGTAAGCCCTTCTCACGACTATCCTATGATCGTAAGTTCTTCTACGATCAATCTGTGGTCGTAAGATCTTCTACGACCACCACCTGGTCTGTAATATCCCATTTTTATTAAATGAGTATTTAATGAATTAGAAAATGATTAATAATTTGAATTTATAAAGAAAAATAAAGGAATAGATATGGCCTTCGCCGATAACCAAGAGGTGGGTCGACCACCAACAAAAGAAGAAGGAGAGGAAAACCCTATGGGGGTACTGTAGCACGACGTGCTACAGTACCATCGACATTGCTACAGTGTTTCCGTGAATAGTAGCCTCCTCCTCTTCATTCCCTTGCGGCATCATCTCCCCAACCGAGCTCACCTCGCCATCTCCGGTGCTAACCACTTGGGTTGTTCGCCAAAGGAAGAGAATAGAGAGAAGAGGTAGGTTCACGGGCTGCGTGATCTTCAGCACCTCACCTCGGTAAACCTCGCTCCCTTTGTTTAGATGTTCAATTAGTCGTTCTAGCAATGTCGGTATTTAGGGCTGCTCAGGACAGATTAGAGGAGAATGAGGTTTTGATGTGTTTTAATGCGGAATTAGATCTGGACATCTCTTAGAGTATTGTAGAGGACGTCACCATCTTTCCGTGAAGTGCTAGAACACGTAATTTGGACCCTTGTAGAAGAAGTTATGATTTATTTAGTGTCGCTGTTCTGCTAATCTGTCAGCATTCTGACAGTCTGTAGAAAACTGAGTTAAAACATTAGTTAAAGAAGAAATTAGAGGATTTCGTTAGAACTAAAAATGTAGGTAATTTCTATACCTTTCCAGAAAGCTAAAGAACGTAAGATTTGGATACTCTTAGCAAAAGTTATGGTGGTTTTAGTGCTCTGTCCAGAGAGCCCAACGTGAAATTGATGTTTTATTAACTGGCCTGGTAGGGGTATTATTTGGCCGATTTAGTGAGGCTCACCAACTAGACTTAGTTGGAGAATTTAATTACCTTTCCAGAAAGTCTAAGAACATATTATTTGGACTCCTGTACCAATAGATATGGATTTTTGAATTTGACTGTCCACCGAGGGGACAGATCAACGTTTAGGAATTTGGGACGGGATCGAATTAGATGTTTTTATGAAGTTCGTGGTTGTTGTTATTTAGTTTGTTTTGGCACGCTGCTGTGTCTTAGCGCATGCTATAATTATTATTCAGGTGGTGGACTGGCATCGGGGCAGCACCTTCTGCACATCCTCGCTCTCTTGCGTTAAGGCAAGTATAATGATGGTTATAATATATATGGTTGAATGGCAATGTTTGATATATATTATGAGAATTTGTGTGTTCATGAATTGTGATGATGGCATAGTTGGTAATGTTCATGGTTGCTAGAGATTTGTGTTATGTGTTAATCATGGATGTTTGATAGTTGTGAAGTCGATGTTTATGAGCTTTTGTAGTATGAATAGAATATTCATATGCAATGTTGTTGCGGATGCATGTTTGTATTAATTTGAGAATTTATACATATGCATCATGTTGGCTTATTGAAGTCTTGGTCATGTGATGACCAAGCAACTTGAGGTCCCCTGCCATGTTGATGACGGGTTAAAGGTTCCCATGCTTGTAAAGCATGGGCTTTGGTCCCCATACTTATGAGTATGGGCATGGTCCCCGTGCTGATGGCATGCATGGGTGTTCATCGACGGATGCACACTTTGCATTACCGTAAAATGCAAAATGGAAAGAGAAGGAAAAGGATCATTTTGAGCATATTGCATAGCATGTGTGTGTAAGGTGATTGATATGTGGTTTTTGAAGTATAGTTGATGAGTTACATGCTTGTATGTTGTTGATGCCATTTAATTATACTTGCCGAAGTCATTAGACTCACCCTTGCTTTGTTGTGTTTTAGGTACCACAGGAAAGGTCGACATGCATGGGGGGAAGGAAGAATTAGACTTTTGCACTTTTGCACGAACTACCCACCATAGAATGAAAGAAAAAATTAACTAGGAGATGAATGAACTGCTTAAAGTACTCTTCTTGATTATTTCTTGCTTGGAGTAATCTGTAATAAATGAATAGTCGTTTTGGATGCTTATGGTCTATTCATTAGATGTTTAGTTGCTATGGATGTCATAGTAACTAATAGCCGCTTTTGATTATATCTTGTTTATTATGCAACTGGATTATCTTTATTTGTTATAATCGTCGTTGAACCTCCTAGATAGGTAACTATACAAAGGAGGTTCTCGCCTAATTTTGTGGGTGGTGTTTCAGTTTAATTACATTTAATTATTTAATTTAGTAGCATTCCAGGCCTTAGTTGGGCTGGGGTGTTACATGGTCGTAAGCTCTTCCACGACCAGTCCCTATGATACGGCCATAACTACTACCAAAGCATTGGTTTGCATCCCCTGCTCACGCGGAACAAAGATGGACTCTGAGTATCAGAGGGTCTTGTTATTATTCATCCAATGCCTTGTGCTTATGGGAGGCTATAAACCCCCATGGCCGCACCATGTAGGTGGACAAGTTATGATTTAGATAATAAAAATCGTAAAAGCCGCTTTGGCGATATCGTGTGTTCTTGAGTTGAGATGTATTCTTGAGAGGAATTAAGAGGAGGGTTGAGAGAGGAGGAAGCGAGAGGAAGTTCTCATTTGATGTTTTAGCTTGGGGGCAAAGCAAGGACACCTTTGTTCTTGACTATAACCAAGAAGATCCATCTACTACGCTTTTGCAATTCGATCAAATCAGATCGGTTTAGAAGTTATTCTCTCTGTTGTTTCTAATCCTCAAGGTTTAGCACAACTAGAGATTAAAGATTTGCTATCTAGGGTTTGGGCGCTTATTCATCGTGGTGGTACTGTTCACACGCAGGTTACTGTTCATCCGAAGTAAAGAGAAGGAGACAACAAGTCCGAACTTCAAGTGTACCGTGAAAGATTGGGCCAACAATCGGATTCATCTAATCAACTAGGTGGATCTTATCACCCTAATCGATAGGGCTTACGCATATGTGGGCCTAGTCGATCAGTGAATCTTCGCACCATATTTAAGATATGGGCAAGAAACTACGCTGTTATTCTCTCAAATAATAGCACGATTTTAACTCCCTTGTTATGGTGATAATCGCCTAGCGACGGGGAACGCATTACTCCCCATAATAATCTTCTAAACGGCTCAATAATCGGGACATTAAGGCAACCTTTAAATCGAGGTGCGACAGACACCTTGGAGATCTGATAAAAGGCGTAAACATCAGACAATCGGGCAACCTGAGAAGATTAAAAGTACAATACTCTAGTCTTTGGTTTTATCTTGTAATCCAAAGATACTCAATACATACATACAGAATAGGGTTGTTATTCTCCCAAGAGAAGGTCCCGAACTCAGATAAAATACCCGTGTTCCATCTCTGTGTGATTTTGAGCCTAGAGGAACCCCCGAATCAAACAGCTTTACGTAAGTTCGGTCCTAAACACCGACATTTGGCGCCAATCGTGGGATCTTCGAAGTCATCGCCTTTCCTTTGTCTTTCTCGATTCTCGTGTTCTCATGGTAGGAGAGTGGAACGAGGAGAGCCGCCAAAGTGGAAACAATGTTTACAAAAGGGACTTAATTACATCGCCAGAATGATCCAAGCACTTGGCCCCAACGAGGGTCCAAGCTCCGCTTTCTTCCTTTATACTTGCCACCAGTCCAAAGGGGTTGTCGATCCGCTAGGAATATTATGTCGCTATGCTCCTTCGATATCTCTCAAGTGGTTAGATGACCACCGTGGCCGCCGCCTTCGTGGGAGGCCTCACAAGTTAGTCGTTTTGTCCACCAATCCCCAACGCATGAAGCTATTAGTCCAAGAGGGCAGCTTGAAGCAGCCTGCATTCATTAATCAATCTGAGCCGCCATAAACCAGCCTAAGCCCCGTCTGCTATCGCGGTTTGAGGGGTGGTGCATTGATTAGCACTCGACGTTGGGATCCACGGGTTTATCTTGACTTTTTAGTTACGTGTTTGAACCATCTCGCAACAATTCTCCACAAAGCTTAATGGATGAGAGGAGAAAGCACGATAGGTGTGAGGGAAAAGCACGATAGATGAGAGAGAACAAGGAGAAAGACAGTAATAACCTAACTGGGAAAGTCGGTTAAACCTAAAGAACAAATAGTCAAAAGCTATTAAGAAGCAATAAAATGCGACACTCAAGCAAAAGATCCAATTACACGCATTCAAGCGATACTAAACCGAGAAGGGCAACTCGCTAAAGCACTTCTAATCTAACTTATATGGACGATCGACTTGAAACACTCAAAGCAGATCTCAAAACTTTAGGCCATTGTAACATCCCAAAATTTGGTTTGTTTTGAAGTTTTAAAATAAAAATAACCATTTGAATTTTTCTATTAAAGTTAAAGCTTAATTGGAATTTTCAGAGATCAAAACAATTTATATGAATAATCTCAACATCAACTATTGTCAAAATTATTTTATTTGGATTTTATGTGCTTGGATATATTTTCTAGATTTTTCTAGAATTTTTCCAAGTGCATTTGCTATTTTCTAATTGTTATTTGGATTTTTAGTATTTTCTAAAAAGAAAAACCTAATTAAAATCTCTAAACAATCCTTGGGCTCAATTCCTTGTCTCAAATTTCACCCATCCCACTTCCCATTTCATCTCCTCACTTTCGCTTGTTTTTCCGCCAGCCAAATTGCCACACCTTCTTCTTCTTCACGACTTCAGGGCTCTCACACTGCTCATCGTCCCTAACTTGACTCTTCTTCCTTTGCCTCGACCACCACCGATGCTCTCGGCTTCGTCCGATTTAACGACTGCTCCAACCGAAAAAATCCTTCTGAGATACGATTTCCAAATTCGCTGATATCTTCACAACTATTTTTGCCTCAGATTCTTCCGAATCCCTTTGAATTTCCTTATCTCGCCGGTTTTCCGAAAAGGACTCGCCATGTCACCACCTCAGCCTCACTCGGCCCTATAAAAGGCACCCCGAGGATCGCTTCGTCGTCAAGATCTCAAACCCCAATCTATTCTTCTCCGGCCCTAGCGCCATCGATTGAGCTTTTAGGGTTTTTCCCCAAGCTCTTCGTTTCGATTAGACCGACGACGTTGTCAGCCATCATCGCCGACCACGCCATCGCCTTTCGTCGCCTGTGCTACCTCCATAATCTCTCCACGCCGCCAATTCATCATCGGAGCTCTAGTCCAACAAAACCCAAGCTTCCTCCGCTTGAACTCGCCGCCACCACCACCGCCCACTCCACCACTAGCGAGCACCTCTTTAGATTCACAATAACATTCTCTACTTGTTGGTATCACTCATTGCCGGCGAAAGCTCCGCCATTCGTCAGTTTAATTTTGGGAACTCGAGCCCGCGGTGGTCATAATATTCTACAACTAGGTGGTCAAACACTTTTGACTAGGTGGTCGAAACTCTTCTACGACCATGCAATCAAAACTTCCTACTACCAAGTAGTCGTGAACCATTCATGACCGTGTAGTCAGAATCGCCCACGCACCAGCAACAGAGCCACCTTATGACTAGTAGTCAAACTTCCTTCCAAGCACGCCAGAGTCAAAATCGATGTATAGTACAATACTCGTAGAGTAGTACTCGAAACTCTTTTTTGAGTATTTCTTTAGGGTTTGATCTTCCAGAGCCCCTATCTTCTTCATCCGAACTCCGATTCAGTCCATTCAAATTTCTAAATTCATCTAAATTCGAGCTCTATTTATCTAAGATTTTTATTTAATTTTTGGAGTTTGTTTTCTCAGTATTATTTATTTATTTGATTTATTTGCTGTGTTTGTGAGTAGATGTTGATACTTCGGGAAGTTTCGAACAAGGAGGATGACGAGGATATAATAATCCTCATTTTATCATTTATCTATAATTGACATTATGGATAATAATGATGTCATATAACTCTTGAGTATACCCCTTAATAGCCATAAGGGAGAAGCTGGAGGTTGTAAATTCTTCTACAACCACCTAGTAGTCGTAAGTCCTCTTACGACTACCCCATAGTCGTAAGCCCTTCTACGACTATCCTATGATCGTAAGTTCTTCTACGATCAGTCTGTGGTCGTAAGATCTTCTACGACCACTACCTGGTCGTAAGCTCTTCCACGACTAGTTCCTAATCAACAGGGCTTAAAGACATGTGGGCCTAGTCGATCAGGGAATCTTCCGCACCATATTCTTCCTAGTCGGGTCATTCCGTGAGAAGTACCGAACAACCCCAAATCACCGGAATCCCTGTGTAGGTTTCGCAAAGGTACACGAATACCCCAACATCATGATAAAGTTGGGGAACAAGATTCACCAACTCCACCGAAAGTATTCGAGTACCAATGTAAAAAAGGAAGAGCGAGCAATCGAAGACCACACTCACGTATCACCGAAGACGGGATTCGCCTAATCTCCTCAGACGCCAATGTTGCCCTACGGCTCAATCCACTTCATGAATTCTTCCTTTGGGATCTTCTGAGTCCACTAAAGCCTGATTTTGGCCGATCCATCTCTCGATTCGATCCATTGGGAAGCGGTTCGCCATTTCTCCCAAAAAAAACTAAAGGTTTAGATTTGGAAAGATTGGGGAAGAAGGCTCGATTTGATCGGCGGCGGAGAACTCAAAAGCTTGAACGGCGAGAGCAATTTGGGGGAAGGTAAAATGCCTTATCCTTACTCACGGTGAATATTTATAACCGCACACCTGAAGTTAAAGATGTGGCTACCCAACGGTAGCCAACGCTTCAGGAACTACTCCTACAGACAGAGGTGAGTGTGAGGACCCCGGTTTATTAGGCTTGTAATACTTAGTCATCCATTGACCCTAGCATTACAAACGTAATAACTGGTTCGAGATATGTATACTTCCTGCACGCAGATACACACCCTTTACAAAATCATGCATCAATCCCATTCAAGACATAGAACCAAAGCACGACTAGATTAAAAGACATACAACATATAGAGTTATTACAAAAGGCCGACCGCCAAATACAAGTAATAAAAGTAACACAATGAAGCAACATGCCATAAGATGGCGGTAAACAAAAGAGAGCCACAAGGTTTGCCTTTAGCCCACAAGGTAACCAACCAAGACGCTTAGCTCGATTCCCAACCCATGCACATCTCACAAAAGTAGAGCCCTTTGGACCCTACCTCCTCAAGCAACAAAGTTATTAAGTTAAGCAAATGAGTACAAAATGTACTCGCAAGACCGACGGTAATATAACGTAACTATACTTTAACTACATGCAAGCTTTATTTAGTGGAAGAGGCTTTGGACTTATTTTAGTATAAAGCAAGATTTCATTTGCAATATTTAAATAGATTCCAAAGCAATTTTGCAATTCATTTTACATTTGCAAAAACAATGAGACAAGTAACAAGGTAACAATAGACAACAACAATCCCGAAGTGACTAACCCAATAGCCACCACAATAGCATGAACATCCATTCATACCAACCCATCAAGTTTTAATTAAATGTTGTAGTCTAGTTCTTAAGGAAATCACCAAGCGTGTCCATAACCTAGACGAGGCTATTCAATAGTTTTAACCCTCATAGGGTGTACCAATGTACCCACACGCTGCATCGCTTTTCGCCACATGATTAGCACACTTCCTTTGGTATGTCGGCACGGCTAAGTCCTACGAGGCATTTCCAATGAGAGATGCTAATTAAGAGTCGCGACAACCTGTATGTAGGAGACACCTGCCCAAACCATAGCAACCGCAGCGCTTTTTCCCTTATAAAACAGCTTTTCACCATGACCCCCAATTAACACCTCCCAAAGTACTTAGCCAAGAGAGGTCCCATATCCCCTCATGTGGTTAGCACGCATAAGTGCTTGGATCACATGCAAGTAACTCGGTCCTTGGGGACTTAGGCACCATTCCTTTCACACCCAACAAATCACACCAACATCCATTGTGCCCAAGTCAAACAGTTTTGTTTTCATTTTTATTTTATTTGTTTACAAAGTAACAAAGCACAAGATGGACAAAAAGGAATAAGAATTTTAGAGTGATCAAGGTCATCGACATAATGTCCATAACCGCCCATTTCTACCGGTATCTAAGCATTGCTACATATCAAAACGTGATCTACTAAGTGATGAGAGCTCATCCAACTAACTCCACATCACAGCAAGTAATCCTAGGCTTAGTAGTAGAGAATGGACATTTACCTACTGATTATGCATCTATAGGATCACTAGCTTACATTTCAACACAAAGTAGCAATGCATACATACAAGTAAAACAATATATTAGACCTTAAAGTAATGGGTCAGTATGGAGATGATCAAACTGCTTGCCTTGCTGATTTTGCTCAAATTGTTGCTGAGGATCACCACGGATCAACACACTCGCCAACACCTAATCGAAAAGACGAAAAGAAACGATAAGAACGATTTAAAACGACAAAGACAGCACAGCAAAAAAACTCCAAATGCTCTGAAATTTATACAGCAGTAAGAGGGTGATTTTAAGGGAATTTATCAACAAGAACCAATTGATTTGGATTCTCAATGCAAAAGATATGAGTAAAACAAATCTGCTCAGCCCTAAAAATACCAAACTGCCACTATTCACTAATTTAATTATGAGGCAACATTTTCTAGAATGGTGGTAATACTGAGATTTTTACTGTAAAACCAGCACCTCATGAGATTAATAACACAATTGAGTTCACCTCATTTGGAGCTGTTATGCATTTTCTACAATTTTTCAAAAACAAGAACTTGAACAAAATTATAATGCACAAGTATTCTTTTTGACAACAGAAACATATTCAAAACTAATTTTCCCCGTAAGTTCATTAATAGAGGAATCCAACAAAGTTGGATTCACTCAAAAATAAGTTACAGAGAATTAGTTATGCATTTTACAAGTTAAAAGGATTTTTAATATAGCAATTTAAGCCCATATGTCAATAAAGTTAAATCTGGATATTTTTGTAACTATAATATGCTTAAAAACATTTTTAGATTCAAGTTTAGGTATTACCAGAATTAGCAAAATTGATTTCAACTAAAAAGGAGTTAAAATGAATTTGTTTTGCATTTTTGAACTTATCAGGAATTTTTAATACCATTTAATAAAGCTGAAAAGAAGTAAAGCTTATTTTTCCCATTTTTCTGAAGTCATAACATGCTTGAAACTATTTTTAGGTTAAAATTTAGTTCATAACAGATTTATCAAAAGTGGAATCACCCGAAAAAGAATTAATATGAAATAGTTATACCTTTTCAAAGTTTATTGCAATTTCCAATTGTGGAATAAATCTCCCGGGGATTTAATAAATCTTTACCGAAAATGAAATGGCGTGGCGCAACCTAGGCTGTTGATTTCACATCCCACGCCCACGCCAAGCAATTTCACGCCAGCCAGCAAGACGGCTCACCGACGGCCAACGACCGGAGCCGTCCGATCTCGATCCTACTACCACGGGGTGGTCCGAACGCCTTTGATTGAGGGCCTCGATTCATCGATGGACGGCCGATGGAAGGGCGTCCGAGCGTCCGAACCTCCCACTGATATCCACTGCCGATCTTACATCCGACTACCGAAAAGGATTAGGGTGATCGCGAAGTTAAACAGGTCGCCGACAAGCGAGGCCCCATGTCGCTGACGGAGTCACGCCTGCGCGAGGTTAACGACGCGGCACAAGCGCGCTGGCCCACCCGCCGCGATGAGGTCCACGGGCGCGGCGAGCACACGGGTTTTATTTAGCCACGGCCCACATGTAAGCGACCTATTAGCCCGTGATTAAGACAGTTTAATGCTAATCACAGACAGGGCCTTACTCATCGCATTAACGCGCTAAACGGCGATAACGCCTCGGCAAAATTTCCGACGGTTCAACGGCGAAATGCCGGCGATTTACGCCACCCCGTAGCGAATCGAGGGCACCTACAAAGCGCAATAGCGGCGCGCCCTCGCCGCAGAGCCACCCATACCTCCCATGAGGGCCCGAGCGGGCGGCGATGACGGCGAGGGCGGCGCGCAATATACGTGAATGATGACAAGGCGATAAAGCTCCGCAGCGAGGTCATATAGCGGTGCCTGAGCATCTACATGCTACAAGGGGCTTACCCGAGTGACGCGGAGGAACGGAGGACGACTGGTCGCTTCAATGACGAGCTCGCCAAGGCCAATGGCGACAACGTGGAGAAGCCACCCTGGACAACCAGAGAGAGCCCGGGTCATCAAAACGAGTTGTAAACCTCCCACTAATGCTGCCAGAGAGAGGAATTGGAGGGAGGGGGACTCACTGGCGCTGGAGACGAAGGTAGGTTTTGGCGGCCGAGAAAGGGGATTTTCCGAATTAGCCTCCCCCTGAAAAGATAATCCCAAAATGATTGAGGGTTAAGCTCCAGAGAGTAAAGAGGGAGCAGAGGGAGCAAGAATTAGAGAGAGAGAGCCACTAGAGCGGGGTTTCACCGAGGAGCTCGAGTGCGGCAATGGCGGTTTTGAGGATTTGAGCTCAAGCAAGCCAGGTGGGTGGTAGCTGGAGCTCACAGGTGCGCAAAGGATGCCAAGGGAGGGGGCTAGGGACTTAAGTAGCCGAAGGAAACAAGGGAGCAATGGGCGCAAGCTCACGGGTGGTCCACGGTCCTCCGCGGCGCAAAGTCGCGACGAGCGACGGGAGCAGGTGAGCAAGTGACCGAGAGGGCGGTGAGTGACGGGCATTAAATGCGCACAGAGCCGTTGGCTTGGCAGGGACAAGACAAGGTGAGGCGCTAAAGACGTTTCCTTCGCTTCGCCCATGGCGCCGGCGCGCGCGAGGGCGTAGAGGAGGACGACGACGCGGCGCCTGGCCGGATTTAAATCGTATACCGAGGATAGATCGAGGCGGGTGAAGGGGTACGCTATCGCAGGCCGCACGATACGAATCCAACGGCCCAGGGCGCGGTACCATTAGTTGGTTGGGTCGAGTCACTTGGCTCGAGCCCGAGTCTAACTCGGACCCAACAAACAGTGACCCCAAGGGTTTTTAAAATAAACAGCTGACTTTGAGGAATTGTTTGAGGTAGCAAATCAGCTCCAAAAATTATGAAATTTTTAAAGGAGCTAGATAACTTTAGGATTAACCTCCCATAAAATTTCCAGAGGTTTTTGTGCATTGCACTTTTCTCAATAAATTCCAGAAGGTTAACAGCTAGGGTTTGACCAGCTTTGATTTGGTTTGACTTGCCTCCAAAATTATTCAAATAATTTCTAAAAATTATGAGAAAATTCAGAGGTGCTGCAAGTCATCCAAAGAACCCAGGAAAATATTTACAAGGGTTTAGCACAAGATTTTCACAAGGAGGTTTTTGATTGGAGTCAATTGGAGATTTTGATTTTTGGGTTTTGATTTTCCATAATTCCTTGGCAAGAATTACAGATTTGGTCAAGTACTTCCAAAAGAAGAAAATTTTTAATTTTTACTCAAATTCTTACACTAGAAACACAAATCTAAATCTGGGATGTTACAAAGAGGGAGTCGATTTGGATTCTTAAATTTGTCTCGCCGAGGAAGTCAAGTCTGCTTTTACACCTCAAGTGAAATTACCTTCTTGACCAAGTCTTTTTCTCGTCAAACGCAACAACGATTGGAAACATTCTATTTTCAACCACAAGATCACACCACTCTATGAACATAAGATCTCCTATGACCATCTTGAAAGTCACAAGATTACTCCACAACTTTCTTGACCAAGTAAATTTCTAGTCAATGAAACACTAGTCGGCGGGTCTTTCCTTCGACCATCTTTCTACGACCATCTACTGCTCCTTTTCCAAGTAAGTTATTTTCACTTAAGTTGGGGGGCTAGATGACGAGGATATAATAATCCTCATTTTATCATTTATCTATAATTGACATTACGGATAATAATGACGTCATATAACTCTTGAGTATACCCCTTAATAGCCATAAGGAGAAGTCGGAGGTTGTAAGTTCTTCTATTAACCACCTAGTAGTCGCAAGTCCTCTTATTTACTACCCTATAGTCGTAAGTCCTTCTACGACTATCCTATGATCGTAAGTTCTTCTACGATCAATCTGTGGTCGTAAGATCTTCTACGACCAGTCCCTGATTATGCAGATATTGACATGGATGCCGGTTTCGACTACGAGCCGAGCGATGCATCATCCGATGGTGATATCGCCCCCGGAGATCTTTCTCCAGGAGACTTTAGCATTGATGGAGTTGAGGAGGGATCCTTATCCCCCACAACGATACGTCCAGATGGGGAACCAGCTTCCTCAGAGGGCAAGAGTCAATCCGACCACAATAAGGGCTGTCCCAAGGAAGACTCAGGGCATTGCGAGGGTTCCCTCTCCAAATGTTCAAGCTCACCTGAGATAGTCCGACCTAGCGCAACAACCCTTGGAAGTCGAATTCGGATCTTCATCAAGATCTCGGTGATTCTCTCTCCTGTTAGCCCCGCCAAGGATGCGTCAACATGCTCTTCCCCGCGAAGTTCGACCATCCCAACGCAGGACTCACTTGCCGACGGAGATGGTTATAACCTAGAATTCTCCTTCCTGGAGAGGTTTGCTCCATGTCGCCAGATGGTGTCATTCGACGACTCCTCAAGCGAGGAGGCCTCTAGCGTAAGTGGATATCATCAACGGGAGGTCTTCGTCCTGCCCTCAGGTAGCAATAACTCTCCTAGAGAGAGCTGAGGACGCTTCCCGAAGATCACACCCTACGACCGCTCGTGGCAATGACAAGGACACCTCCGGTGATGACCAGAGTCAATACTCTGATGAGCGTGCGGGAAATTCTCGAGATCATCGTACTTCACTAAGGCAAGCTCAAGGATGAGGTATGGATGATTCTGAAACAAACCGACGGAAACGAAGTCGTGGCTCGTAGAAGATTGCCTCGGGCGACTCAATACTAGCCTGAAGAAGCTCAGAACTTCAACATATCAATGATCTCGCCGAGAACCCATCTTGAGAATTTGCCCGAAAGACCGACTCACGACCTTTCCCTCAAGAGATCGCACGAAGGTCAGAGAGCACGATGAACAAACTCGAACGACTTCGCCGACATCATTCTCGAAGTCGTGGCAAGACGACTCCATCGCCTTCTAGTCGTTACACACATGGGGATCGCCACAAGATGCATCGCCCCCAAACCGAAAAGAGTTCCTCGAACGCCGACGATCATAAAGCTCCTAGGAGAGGTGATCATTCACCACTCCGACCCGCAGGTCTGTAATAGCGCATAAAATACGAGGAGTATTACCTCAGAGGATCGAGACTTACCATAAGTCGATTCACCTATCGCTGGTATCGCCGAGTACGATCACCAAGCGACGCCAAACCCTCTTTTCTCGCAAACGTAATTATCGGATATCGCATTCTTGCTCGACCTCCGAAAGCCTTCATCGTCTGCCATGTTCGACCAGGAACATGGAGAAGTTTGATGGGTCTCAAAATCCCATCGAATTCTCCGCATCTCCACGACCGCTGTCCGAGCAAAGAGGAGGAGGAGAGCGCCATGGCGAATTACCTTCGACCGTGCTCAAGGGTCCGCTTCAATCATGGTTATTAAACCAACCAAATAAGTCGATCTACTCGTGGCAACATCTCGTGATCTATTGTCGCCAATTTCGTGGTACTTACCATCGCCTCGAAAGGAGGACAACCTACACAGATGCGACAAAACAACCACGTAAACATTACGCCAATTCATCAGCGCTTACCAGTTCGCAGCCAATTCCTAAGGTTTCGACTCATCTGTTATTAGAGCCTTCAAGCAGGAGTCCGCGCGTATGATCACAGATGACATCGCTTTGAACCCTCTCGCTATCGTCCGAACTCTTTGAGATGGTCGATCGACGCGATCGTTGATGAAGCAATAAATGGACCAAAATCATCGATCGAGATGACCAAAGACCTCAAGAGACTAGCGAAGGTGGCAAGAAGAAGGATAAGAAGGCCAAGAAATCTAAAAACAAGGCAAAGGGCCAAAAGCCTCAAGCCAATTCTTCTAAGGAGGTCCTAGCCAGAAGCTTTATAAGGAGCCACGAACCGCCAAACAATACCCCGATCGAGGCAAAGGTAAGCACCCCAATGTAAGAATGACAAACCTAGGTGGTGCCCTTTCCATAAAAAGGAAGGACATGATCTTCAGAATCGCCGGTTTTCCAACGGAAACTCAAGACTACTACAACGATAAAGGGTCACTTCCTACCCTCGAGGAGATAGGGCAAGCTAGTGGTCGTATACACCGATGACAACGAGGACATGCCATTTCAAGATCCCGAGCACACCATTGAGCACATCTTTGGAGGATCATCGCATACGAGTCAAAATGACAAATTTTAAGGTAGTCGAACGCGAGGTAAACTCCATTGACCCTCCTCTTGTCAATAAGTTGTCAAGTGGCTCAAGTCACCATCTATTTCGAGAAAGTTGATCGCCTAATCCTTCAACTCGACTCGTGTCGATTTCGATCAGAATAAACCCACCATCAACAACCTCGCCGAGTAAATCGAGTGTTGATTGATGGTGGTAATTGCTGAACATTTTGTTTACTTAACACGCTGACGGAATGCAAGTCCTCGTGACCAAGGTAAGACCGTAAGATATTTATTTTATGGTATTATATCGGTCTTCACCAAACCCATTGGCCAAGTTTCTTCCTTAACATTTGGTTTACTAAGTAATTTCGTGACGTAGAAGATCTCTTTGATGTGGTCGATTTCGATCAAGCATATAACGCCATACTCTGGACGCATCACTTTTGGCAAAATTATTAATGGCAACTCATTATGGGTATCAATGTCTTAAGATGCCAGTCCCAAAGGAGTAATCACAATTCATTGTGATAAGAAGATGGCGCACACGCAGGACCGCTAATCCTCGAGATGGTGGGTCGATACCAAACGGAAAGAAAAAGGGCACCCTCACCAAGCACTCAAAGCCTAAAGTTGCACCCAAGCCGAACGACTGTGTCAAAGAGGTTCCCCGGATCGAGGAGCCTCAAGATTGTTCAGACGGGATACTTCCGACCCCAAGTAGGAAGACACCTCATCACTTTCCTCCGGTAAACGCAGATGTCTTCACGTGGCAAGCATCCGACATGCCCGGAGTCCCCAGGGAAGTGATCGAGCACAGGCTAGCTCTACGACCTGACAAAGTACCCGTAAAACAAAAATTACAGAGATTTGCCCCTAATCGACGAGATGCTATAAGGTCAGAATTGGACAAGCTACTTAAAGCAGGCTTTATAAGAGAAGTCAACCACCCAGAGTGGTTGGCCAACCCTGTAATGGTTAGGAAGTCTAATGGCAAGTGGCGAATGTGCGTAGACTTCACTGATCTTAATAAAGCTTGTCCAAAAGATGATTTCCTTTACTCAGACGATCGCTTGGTTGACTCTCATCGCTGGTTGCGAAACATTAAGTTTTCTATATGCATATTCTGGCTACCATCAGATCAATATGTGTCTAGAAGATGAAGAAAAGATCGTGTTTATTACTCCATTTGGTATATTTTGCTATGTCAAAATGCCATTTGGTCTAAAAAATGCTAGCGCTTCTTTTCAATGTTTGATACAATCGACTTTTTCACCTCAGCTAGACCAAAATTTGGAAGCCTATGTTGACGATCTAGTCGTAAAAAGCATCAAGCGGGTTGATCATGTTTCGGACTTGCAGGAGACATTCGACAACCTCGTAAAACACCACCAAACTCAATCCTAAGAAGTGTGTGCTTGGAGCCTCTTCGGGAAAATTGCTTGGATTCCTCGGTCTCGCATTTAGGATCAAGCAAATCCCAAAAGATAAAGGCCATCGTGCGATGCGCCCTCCAACCACGAAGAAAGAAGTCCGTAAACTCACAGGGTGTATGGTGGCTTTAAGTCGCTTCATCGCACGCATCGGGAAAAAAAGGACTAAGGACTACCTTTCTTTAAACTTCTAAGGAAGCACAAGGGTTTCGAGTGGTCGGAAGAGGAAAACGCTGTTTTGAGGATGTCAAGAGATATTTTACGAGTAAGCTTCGCTTTGGTTTCAACGAAACCGTAAGAGACGCCTTAATTTATCTAGCCGCCACGCTACAGCAAAAGGAGCGAGTACAAGTCGAGAACGTGAAAACGCCCAATGGCCAAGATACTACGTAAGTGAAAGCACGACCTAAGGAGCGCTACCCTTAGGTCCAAAAGCTTCTATGCCCTCCTCATGTCTTCGAGGAAATCGCGCATTATTTTCAAAGCACAAGATAATTGTGCCGCCCGAGTTTCCTTGGGAGTGATCCTCTAGAATAGGGAAGCAATGGACGATGTCTAAATGGTCAGTAGAACTTGGGAGTTCGACCTCCATTTCGTGTCCCGAACGGACATTAAATCCCAGATCTTGACAGACTTTGTCGCCGAATGGAAAAATCCTGAACCTGTTCAGGATCCCTAGTACGATACCCACGACCAGTGGACGATGTACTTTGACGGGTCACTTACTTTAAGTGGCTCGGGGTCAGGTGGTCTCGAATCTCCTAACGGAGAGACCTTAAATTATGCCATACAGCTTAAACTTTCGTGCCACTAACAACGTGGCGTATCACGTAAGTTTACTAGCCTAAGATACGAAGTTGCGTAAAGCACTCGCGATTTGACGACTCACTCGTGAGAGGAGACTCTCAACTAATCGCGAATCAGTCCGAAAAGAGTACCAAAGGCTCTAATCCTACCATGTCTCGGATTTATCGGAGGTTCAAAGCTTGAAAAGCATTTTTTCGGTTTCGAGGTACAATTCATCCTCAAAGGATAATTTCTCGCAGCACTACCTTTTGCTCAGATAGCTTCTTCCCGATCACAAGTACCAAAAGGAGTCTTCTTGAGCAGCTCCAGGCCATCTCCGTAGACACACCGAGATATCTCCTATTGAGACAAATTTTCTAGAATACAAGCATACTTAGATGGATTCCATCTACAAGTATCTTCAGACGGTTCTGCATTCGATGACGCATCTCAAGCGCATTGTTTATCCCGAAAGGCCAAAATGTATACTTTGGTCGAATGAGTCCTCTATAAACAAGACACTCAAGGGGTACTCATGCGACGCATACCGCAGAGAGAATGACTAAACCTCCTTCACGATATACACGGGGGCATCTGTGAAACTCATGCTTCCTGCAGAACGTTGGTCGGAAAAGCCTTTTGACAAGTATTTTACTGGCCAACAGCTCTCTACAATGCCAAAGAGTTGGTTAAGAAATGTGTACAATGCCGCCTATAGCAGTAAATACACCAACCGCTTAGGCATTACAAACAATCCTCTATCTTGGCCTTTATGCACTGGGTCTCGATATCCTAGGGCCGCTCCCAAGGGTTCTAGGAGCCTTCGAAGTTACTTTTTGTGGCTATTGATACGCTCACAAATGGATCGGGTTTAACCTCGTGGATCGATAACAACGAAGCCACAAAATGGTTCATGATAAGAAATGTGATTACTCGGTTTGGAGTTCCAAGTCTAATAATCACGATAATGGTAAACATTTTTGAGCGCAAAATTTCGTGAATTTTATGACGAGTTTGGTACCAAGCTCATTACGCCTCGTCGCCCATCCCCAAAGCAATGGGGCAATAATGAGCGAATGGCCGATAATGCAGGAATTAAAACTCGAGTCTTCGACCAGCTTGTTAAGCGCTCGGGGGCTTGGGTACAAGAATTACCCTCAAGATATGGGCGCTCGACAACAAATTAGTCGAGCAACAAAGTAAACATCTTTTTTCCTAGTTTTTGGTGCCGGAGCCATGCTTCCGCCAGAACTAAAGATCAGGTCTGCAAGGGTCGAGAGTTTCAATGACTCAACCCAAGAACATCTTCGAGTGGATGACATTAACCTACACGAAGAGAAGAGAAATCAGGCCTTAATCCATTCAAATAGCCTACCAAAGAAGCCCCACGCAAATGCTACGATCGAAGGTTCAACCTCGCAGTTGTCAGAGGTGACTTGGTATTGAGAAAAATTCAATCCCATTTAATCGAACAAACTTTCCCCAAGTGGAAGGTCCTTACATAGTGGTCGGGTTATGCACTGTGTTCGCAGACGACCGGCAATGGAAGACGGCCGGATTCTCTTAAATTCTTGAATATCGACCGCCATAATAAATTTTACGTAAACGACAAACCATTCAATAAAGCATCAGGTTCTTTCTATCTTTATTGTCTTACTTTGAGTGGCGCTTTGACAATTCTTTCAACCATACCATGGTCGAAGGTCCACCTCTACCGCCTCCTAGTTGTGAACTTTTCCACGACAATACACCGGTCGTAAGACATTCTATGATCAAGACTTAGTTCATTTTTACACCGGTCTAAAGGATGGTAACATCACCTAGTCAAAGCTTTTCCTCTCTGCACGTGGTCCCACCCACTAGAAGGAACTTCCTAGAGTCGATTCGTTCCTCCCTTTTTGCTACCAACACAAAGTGCTTGGGTTCTAAACATGGTCGAAATGATGTCAAGCCGACTCTTAGTACCTTAATTTATTTCTTCATTCATCTTTTTGAAAAATAAATTAAGTCGAGTACACTTTTTAAATTTGCTCGACTACTTTTGGTAAACTCAGTTCGTTTTAACTGGTCGGAGAAAGTTGTAACACCTAGTAGAAGACTTTTCTCTCTGCACGTGGTCCTGCCCACTAGAACGAACTTCCTAACGTCGTCCTGTTTCTAACTCTCGCTACCAGAGCGAACCTTCTGAGTGTATTGAAAGAAGTTGAACAAATTTTTAAAGGAACTCCAGACGCTTATCTAACTCTGTTGACCGCTCGATTTGATTAATCTCGCCGAGATGGTAACATCACCTAGTCGAAGCCTTCTTTCGCGACGTGGTCCCGCCCACTAGAAGGAACTTTCGAAAGTGTCGACTGCTTCCTACTCTTTTCGACCAAAGGCAAGATAATCGTGATCGAAATGCTACAAGTTAGTTAAACATGTCCTTTCGTAAAGTCTATTTAACACTATTTACTCGGTTTATCTAAATAAACCAAGCAAATAGTCGGGGTTAGGATAAAGTTATTAACTTGACTTCAATTTTAGTCTTGCTCTTTTTCCCATTCATTATCTTATGAGTTACTAACTACTCGACAAGATGATTTTCGTGAAGAAGAAATGATTATATATCAACATCAACAAAAATTGTCTTTACAGGACTCTAGTACAGACTACTCTGGCAAAGGGGATCCTATTTGCATACCCTCCGTGAATCGCCTCAATGACGATCGCATCGTTGTCATTAATTGTCTACCGCTTCAGTAAGCATTTAAGTCATTTATGGCAAGTTACATATTAAGGTTGGGATCATGAGCTTTAAGTTTTGCTAAGACAAATCTTATTCCCTCTTGGATCGCATGCTTTATCGAGTCGAATTGGTTAGCCTTCAGAGTAGTCACCAACTCTTGCAAAGTTCCGACTTGTTCACCAATGGCACTCGAGTGGGCGTATAATGTCGTCACAAGGAGTAATCCTCAATAGTGAAGCCCACCGAGTACATTGTTCAGAGTGAAATGTTGTCTTGAAGATTGATTTTCAAAGCCTTCATTTCTCCCCGACACGAGTTGAAGCCTCATGTGTCGCTTTTATTTATACTACTTGTTCTCAAAAGAATAAGACCAATGATAAAATGATCTCGAGAGGAAAATACAATCAATCACAAAAGATTTGCTTACCCACTAGTTGAGAATCTAACTTGACTTCTTCGACGAAGAGGCAAGATCCTTTATGTGGCGCCGCTTCCCACGCCTAGACCTCTTGATCTTTCTCTCGAAGGAAATGAGAATCGAGAAAGAAAAGAAGGTCGAAAACGGTCTTAAGTTCAGCACTTACCGATCAATCGCCCTGCGCAACCTTTGGTTTATGGAGTTTGCCTCTGAAGCTTATTCTCGAGGTCTTCAACCTTCTCACTTAGCTTTTTCATCTCGCTCTCTCATAGTCAAGAGAATCACCAAGGTCTTCGCCACTCTTGAACCCGCAAAGGGAAGGGTAGACGCCGGATAGTTCCCGGTCGAAGTTCTTCTACAACCAGCCCTTGTCGAAGTCTTTCTATGACAATACCTTGGTCAGAAGTCCTTGTACGACTAGTACCTAGTCGTAAGATCTTCTACGACAAACCCCAGCAAGCATCGTAAGTGGTCAAAACATAAAAGGCTACTTAAAAGCAAGCATTTACCACCTCCGCTTGCTCGCAGAGTAGCGCTTTGTCTTGTCGCATTGGACAAGTTGCTCGTGGTATTCGCAACAAAGGACAATTTGTTCCAACGTGTTCTCGCATAAAGAAAGGCAAGAAGAAGCGTGAAAAGGCATATATGTAAATACCAAACTTCGTGCACTTACATTCATAGCGTCCGAAAAACGAAGATACCACCTGGGGTCCTCGCCATCAATCTCATCGACTCGGTTCCACCATACCCTTTCAAACGCTCGCCATTGAAAACATCTCTCTCTGGGAATGTCCTTAGGGTGAGGAACGCGATCACGAGATCTGAACGCACGGGAGCCCACAACAGTGGCAGGAGCGAAGAACCCAAAGGAGTGGTCGAAGAGCTCGAACTCTTCTTCTCCTTCGGAGGTAACAGCATCAGTAGCTTGGCCTTGGAAGCTGGGAGGATCATTCACAGCAACTTCCTTCCCGGCGCGGTGAATGGATGTTTCACCCCCTATGGCCGGATGCCTCCGCCGCTACCATCTTCACCCCTGGTTCTACGACCGCCCCAGTGGTCGTTGCCACTTCAGCGCTAATGGTACCCTCCACCATTCGGACAAAGGGTTGACCCTTCAACCAACGCCATCGATGTTCCTTCGCTCATTGAAGAACAAAGAAGGGCTTCCTTGACAGAACATCCTTGATGGTGAGAGAAGCCTGCTAAGACCATGAAAAGGAAAGCACTATCGTAGTAAAAGCAAAAGGTAAATGTTGTTCTTACGCTTTTGTCTCTTTTACATACCTTCTAGTATCGACTTTATCTTAAGTTGGGAAAAGACCCTCCCTAAAGAAGGTTTCTTCGACTTTTTCTCAACCACGCCTAGTTGAGACTCGTTGAGGAACACCATGACCACGCCTCGATCATGGGGCTTGATCAAGCGCCATCGCTTTTGAGCCTCTTAGTTTTCCTGATAGTCGAGACTTGTCTCGACCACCTCAACAAAGAAGACTATCCTCGACTATGGGCATCACTGGCCAGCTAGCCTCCTTCACAAAAGACATGAAACTCTTCCAGTTCTCCTTTTCTAGTCACTTGACAAAACCGCGAGAGGCGTAAACTCAAGGTTTTATTGTCATAGTAGAAGGGTACCTTGGTCTTGGGGGCTTTGGGTTTGAATACTTTAGCTATCCTCGCCACGATTGCTTCTTTCGCCGCAACTATTTCTGCCGCAAGGTTAAAAGGTGCAGACGAAGTAGCGAAGCTCGAACTTGCACTCTCCTTGTCAACAGCCTGCGCAAGCCTCCTCCTCCTGGTCTGAGGAGCATCTACTTGCTCAACAGCAGGGCTTGAACTTGAGCCTCCCTTGTCGGCGGCTTTAACGAGCCGACGCTCTTAGTAGGGGAGAAACAAATCGCTTCTATCAAGAACAGCACCGACGACCATCGCTTTGACTTCTTCGTCAGCCCTAACGATTCTCCACGCCTACTTTTTGATAGAGAGGTATTATAAAGTCATTATAAGTTCTTCTACGACCATCACCATGTCGTAAGCATTTCTACGATAACCCCCGGTCGTAAGTTTTTCTATGACCGTAACTCCGATCGAAGCTTTCCTATGATCGCATTTAAATTTGAAATCAACAAAAGAAAGCTAAAGCTTAAGGTTTACTTACCTCCGCCAGTAGTCCTCATCGGGTCCGCGGCCCGAGTACCTCCACATCCGTGAGCCCTCTTTTCAGAGGGTTGATTTGGCGCTGATGAAATCCTTCACCACGCGTTATCCGGTAAGCCCTCTTCCTTCAAGTTTGCAATAGCTTGAATGAAGGGGTGATCCGACCGAGATCCTTGGGAATCGTGATCGCAGAAGAAACCTTCTCTACGGCTGACAAAAGGAGAGATCGTTTCATTGGTTATCTCCCAATAGAACCACCTTTTTTCCACCCCGCCACGACGACCGGTAAACATTTGAATATACCTTCGACTTCCCGCTAGGAGCTTCAGACTATAACTACGGCGATTCCGCCTAGTCGGGTCATTCCATAGAAGTACCGAACAACTCCAAATCGCCTAATCCCTGTAGGCCTCAAGAAGGTACATGAACACCACTAACGCCGTGATAGAGCCGGGAATGAGATTCACCAACTCCACCGAAAGTATTCGAGTACCAATGTAAAAAAGATGAGCGGCAATCAAGACCACACTAATGTAATGCTTGAAGACGAGGATTTGCCCAATCTCCCCAGACGGCCAATGTCAGCCAATGTCTCAATCCACTTCACGAATTCCTCATTCGGGATCTTCTTGAGTCCACTAAAACCTGATTTTGGCAAGATCCATCTCCGATTCGACCCATTGGGAAGCGGCTCGCCATTTCTCCCAAAAAACTCAAGGTTTAGATTTGGGAAGATTGGGGAAGAAGGCTTGATTTGGTTGGCAAGGAGAACTCGAAAGATTGAATGGCGAGAGCAATTTGGGGGAAGGTAAAAGGCCTTATCCTTACTCACGGTGAATATTTATAACCGCACACCGGTTAAAAAGACGAGGCTACCCAACGGTTGCTAACGCTTCGAACTACTCCTACGCATGCAGAGGTGAGGAGTCGACAGATTCTTAAATTTGTCCGCTTGAGGAAGTCAGTCTGCTTACACCTCGTTTAAATTACCTTCTTGACCAAGTCTTTTTCTCGTCAAATGCAACAAATGATTGAAAGATTCTATTTTCAACTGACAAGATCGCGACCACTTTATGATCGAAGATCTCCTACGACCACCTTGAAAGTCGCAAGATTACTCCACAACTTTCTTGACCAAGTAAATTTCGGTCAATGAAACACTAGTCAAGGGTCTTTCCTTCGACCATCTTTCTACGATCATCTACTAATCGTAAGACCATCTACTGCTCCTTTTCCAAGTAAGTTATTTTCACTTAAGCTAGGGGGCTAGATGACGAGGATATAACAATCCTCATTTTATCATTTATCTATAATTGACATTATGGATAATAATGACGTCATATAACTCTTGAGTATACCCCTTAATAGCCATAAGGGAGAAGCTGGAGGTTGTAAGTTCTTCTACAACCACCTAGTAGTCATAAGTCCTCTTACGACTACCCCATAGTCGTAAGCCCTTCTACGACTATCCTATGATCGTAAGTTCTTCTACGATCAGTCTGTGGTCGTAAGATCTTCTACGACCACCACCTGGTCGTAAGCTCTTCCACGACCACTCCCTAATCGACGGGGCTTACAGACATGTGGGCCTAATCGATCAGGGAATCTTCTGCACCATATTTAAGATATGGGCAGTAAACTACGCGATTATTCTCTGGAATAATAGCACGATTTTAACTCCCTTGTTATGGTGATAATCGCCGCCACATGGGAACGCATTACTCCCTAATAATCTCCGTAAACGGCTCAATAATGGGACATTAAGGCACCTTTTAAATTAGAGGTGCGACGCAGACACCTTGGAGATCAGATAAAAGGCGTAAACATCAGACAATCGGGCCACCCAGAGAAGATTAGAAGTTCAATACTCTAGTCTTTGGTTCCATCTTGTAATCCAAAGATACTCAATACATACACACAGAATAGGGTTGTTATTTTCCCAGAGAAGGCCTTAACTCAGATAAAAATCCTCAGATCTCCATCTCTCGTGATTTTGTGCCTAGAGGAACCCCGAATCAAACAATCTTTACATAGGTTCGGTCCTAAAACACCGGCTAAAGGAGATCACCGTCGAACCCGGATTAAAGGATCCTAGATTCTCTCGGTTTACAACACTAGTCTAGGAACAACTAGTGTACACAGCTCACAAATATGGTAACAAGTCCACGCCACAAATTTTATTGATAATATCGAGTTTTATTACAAAAGGGCACTTGGCCTAAAGAAAATTACAAGGAAAGCAAAATATAGTAGTAGGCCAAACGATACACCACAGTAATCGCTTGAGGCGCAGCCTTAGTCGCCCAAGTCCTCCTCGTCACGAAGTACTCCTCCTTTGAGATTATTTTGCAATAAGCAAGGATGAGCACTACTACCGTGCTCGCAAGTTACACCTGGCCAAGTAATGTATTGAATGCATGCATATAAGGGTATCTCAAAGGAAGGCTTATTGGTTAAATTTGCATACAAGAGTATTTTCTTTAAATACTTGTACTAAGTTCTAAAGCGCTTAATTTATAACTAAAATTCATTTTATAAATTTCAATTTTATAGTCGATAACATTCACACATGAATGGTGAACGATACCCTCCTATCATATGGCTTCCTGCCCAATTCCCATTTTGATAAACCATTTGTGTCAAAACATTTTGAAATCAAAACCAAAAGTCTAACTTTGAGTGGCTTTGCTAGCATGTCCAAGACCATGGACATGGCTATTCAATAGGTTTTACACTCTGCAGAGGTTGTACAGCTTTACCCACAAGACACGAATTCTCTAGTTTGTCCGGCATATATCTATGCCACCGCTCACTACCTTAGGTAAGCGGTCTAGAGTACGTGACAATGCTTTTACAATGCTCTACCCTAAAGTATTCGTGACCGCTAAGGTTTCACTTCCATTGACTATCCATCCTCCGAAAGCCCCCTCTTGCGCTAGGTGGGAAAAACCTGTCTAACCAACACCCACATATCAACATAGCACAAATAACGAGAGTATTGCAAATTAATAGGCCTAGTCCTCCCACACAGACATGTGGTAGTACGGTGGAGTTTAGCAAAGCGCCTCAGCCGGTCCTTAAACAACTTGGTTAGCATACCAAATAAAACCCTAGGCCTCAACCTCGACCAAGTTGAGCCTGCATAAACCTCGCACCGACCGACATCCATTTTGCCCAAGTTTAAACCATCTTTGATTTTATTTTGCTTTCAAAATCATTTCCAAGAGTCTATGGTAAAACAATACCATGACTTAATTTTAAACAAGAATTGATTCATTGGCTAAAATTCCCCAAACCAAATACTTTTGGGTCTAAGCATTGCTAAGCATAATTTTTCTCAAAATGATCCCAGCTCATACTATTGTATCAACTAGGTTTTATCTAGGGTGACAAGGTATGAGGATAAATGTCCAAGACTTGTCGAGTACGAGATCAAGATAAACCGTCAAGATTGGATAATCCAATCTCCAAAGAATTGTAAAATCATATACTCCAATATCAATTAGTCCAATCTTCACCATATAAGTCTATTTCTATTATCCAACATCAATTGATCCAACATTTAACTATACTCTAATTCTATAACTGACATCCATCAATCCATTATTCCTTAATAAACTATTTCCACTAAATCAACATCAATCCAAAGACTATGTAATCCTATAATCAAATCTTCAGATAACTGATATCCAATAACAATTTATTTCTAGAATCCAACATCAACAATTCAAGATTTGACTATGGTATCTATGTATCATCCAATCTTTATTAATCCAACATCAACAATCATCTACTTCTAAAATCCGATATCCAATAATTATCTATTTCTATAATCCAATCTTCGATAATCCATTCTTCAATAACAATCTATTTTTAATAATTGGCCATCTATAAATCCAAAATGATATATTGTAGGTAATCCGCAAATATATACTTTATATCCAATAAGGATTTATTCTAAATCCAACTTCTATTCAATCATATCCAACCAAGATTATTTCTATAATCCAACAAAGATTCATTTCTATAATCCAACCATAATAATCATGAAATCCTAGAATCCAATTTCCAAAAATTATATAATCCTATAATTTAACATTCAACAATTACTTCTACAATCAAATCTTCAAGAATCCAATATCAACAATTATCTACTTCTAAAATCTGATATCCAACGATTATCAATCATGTATCCCTATAATCCAATAAGGTATATTCTCGATAATCCAACAAGGCATCTTCCAATAATCCAATAATAATGTATTTCTACAATCCAATATTCAACAATCATATTTTCTATAATCCGACTCCAACAATTATATATTCTAATAATCCATTTTTTCAATTTCTAACTCCGTATCACATCACAATCGAAAAGATTCCTCATACTGCCTGTCTTGACAATAAAGGGATATATATTGGAATTGGGAATAACTATAACTTTAAAATAGGGATTTAAATTACTTGAATATAAATACGCATGCAATAATAATTTAAAACAGAATTTAAATAATTTTAAATACTAGGCTCAAATATGATCAAAGGTATAACTTGCCTTGCTTGATTAAACAATGTTCTCAAATGGTGTCGAATTTTGATTCTCAAGTCGCCAAAATTTATACGCCAGAACGATCCGAATTCAAATAAAATCCAAATAAAATCCAGAAATTATAAAATAAATAATCGAAGTAGAGAATGAATTTAGATGAATTTAGGAGAAGGAATCAATGATATTTGGAGTTCGATGAGAACGAACGAAATTGTAGAAAATAAATCTCAAAAATGAGATGCATGTGTAAAGCACCATGCATGATTATCTAGCTAGCAAGATCGCTCAAGGTTCTTCCTATAAACGAACGTAAGGCAAATGGCTAAGCTTCAAATTGAATAGAACATCGATTTAATGGAACACAAAGATGCAAATGGCTAGCGTAGTTGATCATGAATAGCAAGGAGTCGATCAAGAACAAAGCACCATGCAAGAGATTAACTAGTAGTCGCACTAGAAATCAATTATCGTTTCATCGTTTTCTACCTCCAAATTAACAAAGAAAAATGGAGCATGGCGATGGAGAAGGTGGTGCTCCGCGGGTTCTCGTGAAGAGGAGGAAGCACCGCGAGAAACGCGGTCATGTGTCGGGGAAGTAGACAACGTGGTCGGAGCTAGCTCGACAGCGACGCAATTCGCAAAGAAAGGAGCTTTAGTCTAAGATTCGGATGGCAACGTTGTCGGCGAATGACGGCGTTCCGACGGCCGGCGAGGGGTGGAATGGAGAGAGGGGATGACGGGGATGCCGGTGCTCACCTCGGTGGGGCCGGAACGTGTACGGATAACTAGAGGCGAGGACGACGACGTCGGCGCGGCTTGGGCTCACAGTGGCGCGGATGTTCCGGCGATGCTCCAGCGACGAGAGGGTGAGCACGGCGTAGACCATGTCAAGACGAAGCTGGCAGTGGTGTCGAAGACGGAGGAGCTCCACTAACAAGGGCGCTAGAGGCGGCGGAAGGGAGTTCGGCCGGCGTTGAGGAAATGCCAATTCCGGCGAGGTGGAAGCGAGAGAGGAGAGGTGAGTGGTAGGAGGGTCATGAGTGAAGGAATGCGTACCCGGTGCTCCCTTTTATAGGGACGGAGGGGAGCCGAAACGTTGGGGAGGCGAAGAGCTACTACGACTTCAAGGTAATTGAAGAACGAAATGAAACGATTAAATTAATCGCATGTAGTGGACAAAACATCCAATTGAAGGTGTTGCAACGCAGGATATTAGTGCTAACGCTTAAACCAGACGGGATCTAATTTAATGCATTGAGTGTGGAGAATGAAGGAGAGAGGTGGAGGTCGCCATTAATGGCTGCTAGAGCTCGGGTTGCAGCAGTTGGAGCGGCAGGAGGGGAAGGAGGGCGGCAATGGGAGGATGCGGCAAGGCGCGAGCAGCATGCCATGGTGGCCGGAGTCGGCAAGGGTGGGGCTGGGCCGGTTAAGGAGGGTGGTGCTGCCATGAGCACACGGGAAGAACGGAAAATATATGCTCTCGGGTGCTTTTGGGAAGACGATGAATAGGAGGGAGAAAAGAGGGAATAAAGGCAAAAAAGAGGGCAATAAAGGCAATAAGGAGGGAGGTGCTACCATGAGCACACGGGAAGAAAGGAAAATTTGGATATATGCCACTCAGAAACACGGTTTTTCGAGATATGCTACTTAGAATCTTGAAATTAGATTTATACCGCTCTAAATCTTGTTGTCTTTGATATATGCCATTCTAGGACATTTTTGCCCCTAACTCTTCTTCCTCCTCCTGTTTTCTTTGTCCCATATATCCAAATTTGCCCTACTATTACGTGCAGTACCGTAACCTCCCGTCTTTCTCCGTCCACCCCACCAGATACGACAACATCGACCAGGGCCGCCCCGGCCACATGGTCTCGCCGCGTTTCTACGCCACGCCGGCTCGAACAAGACGTCGCCGACCGCCTGAAGTGACCAATCATGTACTGGGCGTCCGCGCTTACCGGGCGCCAGCGTGGAGCCGAGGGACTACGTGGAGAAGTGTCGGGCGAGGACGGGTCTTGAGGGGTTAGTCCAAGCGCCTCCGTGATCGTGTGGCGCCGAGCGGCGCCATCGTGCACCTGGAGCTTGACGTTGACGCGCGATCTTCAACCATGGCGCCGTGTGCTACCAGCGATATCCCCGAGAAGGTGGTGATGCTCATTATTTGAGGGCTAATGGACGAGGGCGAGCCATCACCTTGTCCATGGTATGTTTTAGACCTTGCCGTTATGATTAACGGGGTGTCGATTTATTGTTGGAGTACATTCATTCATGTGTTGTTTCATTGACTTAACAGATTGTACCATGTCACATGTGTATATGTATTCATCCACGAAGAAGCCTTGGCAGAGATCCAAATCGCCAGAAGAAAATTGAAGAGAGACAAAGAAAACGGGAGGAAGAAGAAGAGCTAGGGGCAAAAATGTCCTAGAGTGGTATATATCAAAGATAACAAGATTTAGAATGGCATAAATCTAATTTCAAGATTCTGAGTGGCAAATCTTGAAACACCGTTTTTCTGAGTGGCATATATCCAAATTTGCCTATTAGTAATTGAGAAACAAACTTGGCTTGATGGTTGTGCAGGCAAACGGCTTGGAGTTAAGCGTGCAGGTCTGTGGGGCACGGTTTGGGATGGGTGACCCGATGGGAAGGGCACTGCGCGTGAGAGAAAAAGAAAATATTTGTATAACTTTTTTTTCTGGAATTACTGTTCACAGTCCGAACGTAATCTTGATTTTCGGATTTAAAATAAACAATAAATCAAATAGATTTTTAGAAAATAGCAAATAGAGTCCAAAAATTCTAGAAAAATTCACAAAAATTCCTAGAATTATTTTGAACTTAATAAAAATATTTCCAACTTATAATTGGTAATAGTTTTTGCACATAATTTATTTTGGCTTTAAAATAATTAGGAAAAGCTTTTAAATTCCAGAAAATAATTAAAATTTTACTTTTCACTTTAAATCCAATAAAATCTCAGAAAACTCCATAAATTTCTTTTTGACTTTTAAAACTTCAGAAATTCAAAAAAGCAATAAAACTCTTTCAAATTTCAGAAAATCCAACAAAATAATAACTTTATTTATTTTTATTTTGGTAACAGCACTTTGGGATGTTACAATCACCAAGATCAAGATCAATCCCAAGATTTATTCCAAGGCAAGTCGTGGTCCTTTGATCATATTGAACCTATGACTTCAAAAGTATATTGTTTTATACAACTGCATGCTATCTTTATATAAGTTGTTTTGTGATTAGCTATCACCTGTTGTCATTATGCCTCCATTGATTATTTGAATACCATGAATCCTTTGTCACCCTAGCTTGCATAATTTTAGTTGGACATATTTGTATCACCAACATGGGTATCGTACAAATGCTTAGTTCAGCTTAGTTACGATGTGTTCATTATCATATGTGTCATAATGATTAATCTTAACTTAATGAAATATGAAATCGTGGTGGTTAGCCACTACTGTTATTAAAATTTGCGTACCATGACAGGGTATGTCATTGGTCTTGGTTAAACAAAATGGTTTTTGCTCGGGCGAGTGGTTGGTAGATAGTGGGGGTGTGGTTTAACACGTCGTGGGTTGTGGTAGACTCGCCTGAGTAATTTGTCAAGGACATAATCTTGTGTGCCACTGAACTGAGCATTAACCGTACAACCACATGTCTGATGGGACAGACCTGGCTAACCAATTTGCAATATCTTAATTTCGGTTCTATCTTGGAAAGCGTGAGTTATGGAAAACGTATATTCACGATGGCGCATGAGGGGGACCCTGTCTGGTCAAAAAGACATTTAGTGTTGAAACCTTAGTGGATAGAATTGGGTTAAGAAGGAGCTTCGTAAAATCCTTGTGATGATCACTTAAGTCGCACACCCAAGGAAGTGTGGTCAGACTCTTTGAGTTGATTAATCTCGTGTGGGTCAAGTTGTACAACCTCTGTAGAGTGTAAAACTATTCAAATAGTCATGTCCGCGGTTATGGACTGTAATACCCCAAATATCTATTAGGAGAATATTATTCGGAGAGGGAAACTTATTCAATTTTGGTTAGCGATTGAAATAAAGAATAGAGAGAACAATGTATATTGGTGAGGCATATATATATAATTTAGGATTATTTTCGGAAGGGTGGGCCTTGAGCTTCCAGCCCACTAGTGTTCTAAGGGGGGATGCTCCTTTGCCCTAACCTAGCTACACCCCCCTCTCCCCAAATGAGCAGCCATCCTTCACCTGTTTTGACCGCATCCTCCCTGAGGTGCCGCCGCCGCCCCTTGCGGTCTCCCCGGCCGCCTCCTCCGTCTGTGTGCCACCACACCTCCTCCTCACAGCCTCTGCTCCCACGGTCTCTGCGCCGCTTCTTCCCCGAGGCGCCACACCCCTTGCGGCCTCCCGAGGCGCCGACTCGACTTCACTGGCGCCGCCACTCCCACGGCGCCTCTCTCCTCCACCCTGCCTCGCTCTGCATCGCTGCTCGGCACGGCCTCACGCCTTGGCTTCCTCTGCTCCTCCCGGCTCGGCTCCTCCCTGGTCTTCTGCCCGGTCAGCCCGCCTCGGCTCAGCCACCCCGACTCCGGCCGCCTCTGGCTCCGCCCAGCCTGACCACCTCCGCCACCGTCGTCGGCCTCCCCATCTTCGGGTGCTCCTTCCTCCCCACCGACCACATCTTGCTGCAGCAGTCTAGCCCTTTTGGTGTTTGATGAAATGCCCACAAGGGAGTGCCCTGTTGGTGTTTGAAGAAATGCCCATGCGGCTACAACTCAGGTGTTGGATTCTGTAATTGATACAATTGTCACTCTAGATGCCGTTGTTGATGCTTATTGACCTGCTGCGCAGATGATGAGATCAACCCCTCTGAAGGTGAATGGTTTTGAGAGGGGCAACCCAAAGAGGGTGCTAGGGACAGAGGATGCTGCTGTTGTATTGTCGGCTGAAGGGGATGAGAATATAGGCATTGAACTCAATGCAATTTCTTCGGTTCCTATCAACTAGAGGCTGAGGGCAACAACAAGGTAATTAATGGTCCTACTGATGCATAGTGCCCTGTTAAACTGTCTTCTCAAGTTTAATGTGGATTGGATTCAGATTAGTAGATAAGAAACAGAGAGCATTCTGATCACATTTTGCCAGATCCACGCATTAGTGTTTTACTCGTTTAGTGTACATTGTGTTCGTAATTTCTTAGAGATCAGAAATGTTGCGGAATGACGATTTATTTTAGTGTATTTTGATGCAAACTTGGCATGGCAAATGTGTGACAACTGACTTGTCTGCCACGCACCCAAATAGGCCTTGTTTGTCTTGTTGACTTGTACAGTTTCCAATTAGATGCAACCAAGATGGGTGTTATCACCTAGAGTCTCAGTACTACTTCAGGGTTTGCTTAGTGCATAGCTACGTTTGGTTGTTCTGGAGCTTTGGCTCGGGTGACAGCTTAGGATCGCATAGGCTTTGCAGGTTCTATGATGTTTCATTAGCATGTATCTTGTGTTGCTGGGTAGTATGCACAAGGGTTTGCAAGGTGACAACCTCGGACTATTGATTAGCTAGCGGGTTAGATCACCATTGTAGAGTGTTGTGGGTAAAGTCTTCTTAAGCCATTTTGATTGAAGCTTAGTATCATTCTTGGTTACCAGGTGGTGGGGAACACCGGCGCTAGAGCGTTCCACCTCTTATCTTCTGTTTCACGGTTGAGACAAGTACAATTGATCTGTCTTGTTTGTTGTTTGTTTCACTTGATTGATGATTACGAAATGGGTAATTTTGGTACTCCTTGTTTCCCTTCGTTGTCGTTATACCCTGATTCTTCGATAATGTGTTTACGTTCAACATATACATTCGTTCTTTCTTTTGTGTTCACCACTGAAATGGGTAGTGAAGTCTCGCCATTCCAACATGGGTAAGTACTTTAACGTTCTTACTTATAAAATGTGAATGCCTGATGTTGGTATTGTGTTCCTAAGATCCTTGTTGATATTTAATGTTCATATTCATTCCAAATGTGTTACCTCCATGATTAGTGAGCATATCTTTTCAATATTCATAATTCATTCCATGCATTCACTATTCATGTTTCATCCACAGGAGTGGATTTATAAGACCCATCAATTCCAGTATGGGCACGTAAGACCCACCATTCCAATGTGGGCAGATTGGGACACCCGTATGAAACGTTCTTCATACGGAGCTTGGATCCCCGCATTTTGTTAAATGCGGGCTTAGGTGAACACCGACGGGTGTGTCACCAGCTATACCGGTATATGCATGTGTGCAGTCCCTTCATTTCATTCAAGACATACATTCCATTCATTCAAATATTCGTTCCGTAATTATTTCATATTCTTCAATGATGTTTATCATGAACATGGTTGTTGTATGTACCATTTATTTACTGTACTTGCTGAGTTTCGGACTCACCCTTGCGTTGTTTGTTTATTTTAGGTAATCGCTGACGATGGCCTTATTGGGAGGGAGTAGACACTCACATTCGTTCCTTTCACCATACTTCAAATTCAATAATAGAGATTGATTCTACCATTCATTCGATAATTAATGAACTGTAATAAATAAAGTGGGCTGTGGTTGATAACTTCTTCCCCGTTATGATTGATTGAGTACTGCGGACGATCTTCGATCATCTTTTTGATTTAAAGGCTTGAATCCTGATTATATTCCTGTGATGTTCATGTTACTTAGTGATTCCTTTATTGACTTGTTACATATGCCTGTTGGTACCTCCGGTATAGCTAATTATACAGGGGAGGTTTTGCCGAAATTTAGAATCTTATCTTCTGCTTTTGTTGTGTTAGCGTGTTAGTTAGTAGCATTCCAGGCCTTGTCGGACTGGGGTGTTACATGGACGTGCTTGGGGATTTCACACGGGAGGTGGAGTTTCTTATAAAAATGTGTCGGAGTGTGAATGGGAAGTTCACTTGATGAATATAATGTTTGTTTGGGGAATGAGTAATTCACTTGGTGTTTTGTGTCGATTGGTGATTTGGGGATTCACTTATCATTGGTTGGGTTGGGAAATGAATGGGTAGTGCATTGGTTGTTTCAAAGAAATTGTTTACTTATTTATTATTCTTTTAAATTACGCATTTCAATCTATTTATTGTATTTGTCATCAATGCTACTTTCTGCAAAAGAACCATACAGCTAACCTTTGTTCAAGCCTTGCATGAATACTATTTGCATACAATTCTCCACGATTTGCTGAGTGCTTTATGTGCTCATGGCTTTACGCTATTATTGATCAGTTGAAGAATATCAAGCTGCTCAAGAGTTCTTCGCCCAGGAGTACCATGAAGGTTTTGCGGATTAGGATGTGTTCTCCACTCGATTGCCTGTGGGCATGTTGATTGGCTTTTTCAAGAGTTTTATTCCACTGCAAGAGTTTATTTGTTTCTTAGCCCTATGTGGCAAGTTAAGTAAACGTTGACCATAAGGTCCAGTTATTATTGTTATTTGTTACTTTGAGATCTTTCTAGTTAAATCAAATAAATGGATGGTATTTCATCACTATTTCCTGTGTGAGCTAGCTACTTAATCGTATTTTTGGGTCCCGGCAGCCATCCATCGCTTTGATCACGGAAAACTCGAGCCAGCTATAGAGATTTCTGAGGTGAGGAGGTCAATTTAAATTCGAAAACAAAGTTTCAGAAAAGATAAGATGTAAGAACCTAAGAATGATATGAGAAAATATTAGGATAAGATGAGAAAAGAATAGAATAAGACGAGAGAATAATAACTATTCATGTAAATTGGTTGGTTTGATTTTGATTTTTTTTTTGAAATCTTTGACTAAAACGACTATGCTAACTATGGTTGCATCCTACAGTCGATATAGCTCTGATACCATCTCTGTCGGGACTCGGACTCCTGAATCCAGACCCTTTGTGTATTTTGAACTAGTCCCATGATCACTAGCTAGTTCACACAGTGACAACATTGTAACTATTCCTGGGACCAGTTGTTATAAAATTAGCAATGCATGTTGATATAAAACAATATAGTTTTATAAAAATAGGTACGACATGATCAAAGGTCTACGACTTACCTTCGTTGAAGGTTTGAGTTGCTTCGGCAGACAGGTCCAAGAATTCTTCAGAAACGGCGGAATCTATACGCGCAAGAACCAAATAAATACAATAAATCCAAATAAAATTATAAAATTATAAAATTAGAACCAAAAGAAATATATTGAATTTATATGAATTTAGGAACAAGAATTGATAGAATCGGAGTTCGTATCAGGGAGAATGAACATCCAAAAGTTTGGATATCACATGAAATGATGAATCAGAATTTCTGAATTTGTGGATATATTTTTCTGAAGGAAAAGCAATTACTGTGTCATGATGACGTCAGCAAGGGATAAATGATTTCAGCCGAAATATTTTTCTAAAGGAAAAAAGTGAAATGCCAAATGGCGCTCACTGGGCGGCCACACGGGCGATAGAGGGGAGGTGGCGATGAGGTGGCGGCGAGGTGGCATGACGTGGTGCCACATGGCGGGCGGTGCACGGGAACCAAGTGTTGCCGGCGAACGGTGGCGATATGGACGGTGGCGAGGACACCAATGGAGAGAGGGGAAAGAGGCGCACCTAATGCGCACGGTCACGGTGGCGAGGCTCGACGGGGTTGCCGGTGGCGAGAGGAAAAGCGGTGGCGGTGATCGATCGAAGGCGGCGAGGTGGTTCCGGTGGATCTCCGGTGAGGAGAGGCCGAGCGCAAGGTAGAACTTTGCGAGGCGAAGCCGATGGTGTGGACCAGGTCGATGGAGACCCACGGATGGCTACAAGAAGAACACGCATACAACAACACATAACTCGCAACGCAAAGCGCATGCGTTGTAGGGCCAACTTATTCACCACACATGAAGCCTGCTTGACCCACCACCTCCCACCTCCAAATAAAACTTCTCGGCTACTCCATCTAAACCCATCTTATCCTATAACCCATCTTATCCTATAGGACGTTTGAGAGCCTCGCTCCCATCACCTCCCCTCTCAGGAAACTCCACGGTGACCTCCCTGCCGCCGCCGACCTAGGCACCGTTCGGATCCGGCGCCTCCTCCTCCCCCAGCCTCACCCCCGTGCAGATCCGTCGTCGTTGCCTCCTCCCCACGGCTATGTCCACACGTGGAACCAGCGCCGCCTCCTCCCTTGCCACTCCCCCGCGCGGAGACGCCCCTTGGCCTCCTGCCCCGCGTCGTGAAGTCGACTCCGGAGAACACCATGAGACGCCCCTTGGCCTCCTCCCCCTCGGCGTGAAGACGAACCTGGCCGGATCCGAACCTCCTTCTCCTCCTACACGCCGCTCGACTTCCCCCTTCCCCACGCCGGTTAGTATCCTCCTCCACGCTGTGAAGCCACCTCCAACCGGAACCTGGCTTCCTCGTCCTCCATGCAGCGCCGCGAAGCTGCCTCTCATCGGATCCTCGTGGAGGGGCCATGGCGGCGGCGGATCCGGCTGGTGGCAGCGCATCGTCGTGGAGAAGGACCACACCGTCACCAAAGAATGGGCGAGGCACTGTCATGGGGCCGAGTCGTGGCCTGCTACTGGAGGAGGCGAGGCGTAAGGTCGCGGTGGAGGCCGCGAGAAGTCCACGGCGGGCAATGCCGGGCGGCGCACCCAACGAGGAAGCCCCTGCGGCGAGTGCCCTCCTCCGCCTCCATCGCAGATAATCCGGCCGCCGCGTGGTATCACGGCGAATGGTAAGCCGATGGAACCTTGGGTCCCAGATCCGCATGCTCATTGTTAAGTTGTTGTTTTTTGGGGATCGTACGAGGGGAATTCAATGGTTTTGGGTTGGTGTTTGTGTTGCGTGTAGGGGTCGAGTGGTGGAGAGGAAGGAGCATAAGAGCTACTAGGAGGAGCACTCTAGGGACCTCACCATCGAGTCCATGATGCTCGACTCCCGCGCCGCCGACCTCGACAAGGGCTAGCGACCCGAGGTGATCATACTACTAGTTCTTGATACATACATCAACACATAGGAGTACCTAGCACATGCATGCTTGATCTTCTCCTCTCCTCACTTTCTCTCTCTCTCTCTCTCTCTCTCTCTCGTTATTCGCATCATTTCGTTGTTGTTAAACTTAAATGTGTTGCTCGTTCGGCAATTGTATTTGTATCAGTGGTATCAAGTACTGATGCTGACGCTTGCTTTTTAAGCATATGTCAATTCTATTTATTCTCTAGGACAATTATGCACCTTGAGATGACCTGAAATCTTAACTTTACATATATGATGGGGATCTTCTCGAAAGCAAGACAGCTAGCCAGTAGCATTAGACAGACTGTATGTGAGACCCCGGGGTATTTAGCTTGTAATACTTAGTCGAACCACCGACCCTAGCATCACAAACAAAATATCCCATGCCTCGGGAAAATATGTACATCCCAGAAGTTCTGTACATACACCCATTTACAAGTTCATGCAATCAATTCCGTACAAACATAGATCCAAGCACGGACTAGATTAAACAAAGACATACATAATAGAGAGATAGTACAAAAGAGGCCGACCGGCCAAATACAACTAAAGAGAGTAAATAAACAGCGGAAGCAAAAAGCCATAAGATGGCAATAACAAAATGGCCAATCAGTGTGCCTATAACCCACAAGGCAAACCGACCAAGCCACCAACCTAGTCGTCGAACCCGCAGCACATCTCACAAAAGTGCATCCCTTGGGGATCCACTTCTTCCTCTGCAACAATTAAAGTTAAGCAAAGCAAATGAGTACAAAAAATATACTCGCAAGACTAACGTATAAGGGTAACAGCCTATAATTAGCTACATGCAAGCTTTATGTAAGTGGAAGGCTTTTTAGGCTCATTTTCGCGCAAAGCAAGTTTACATTTACAATAATGTAATAGATTTAAAGCAATTTGACAAGGTATTTTTAATTGTTGAAGTAACAATGATACAATAATAATAACAACAGTAAAGCAACCTAGAAGTGACTAACCCAATAGTCACCACAACAATAGCATGAATTACCCAATTCATACCACCCAACAAGTTTTAATTAAATGTTTAGTCTAGTTCTTGAAAGACCTTGCCAAGCGTGTCCATAACCTAGGACGAGGCTATTCGAATAGTTTTAACCCTGCAGGGGTGTACCAATGTACCCACACGTCGGACCGCCTTTTCGCCACATGATTAGCACAAGTCCTACGAGACATTTCCAATGGATGATGCTAATTAAGAGCCGCAACCCAACATAGAGAAGGACACATCAGCCAGCTCAAGCTGAATTACAGATGCTCCCCTCATATAATAATAACATTTTTTTAACACCACCGACCAGCTCATAATTAACACCCCCCCAAAGTACTTAGTCAAGAGAGGTCCCATATCCCTCCCGCGTGGTTAGCATGCAATATTGCTTGGTTTAGTGTAACAAGATACTCGGTCCTTAGGGACTTAGGCACCATTCCATCACACCATGAGATCACACCAACATCCATTGTGCCCAAGTCAATACAATTTTGTTTTCATTTTTATTTCTTTACAAAGTAACAAAGCACAAGTGCTGGACATAATGGAATAAAAGTTTTTGTGTGATCAAGATCATCGACATAAGTCGATGACCGCCCAATTCTACCGGTAGCTAAGTATTTCTAAGCATGATACCGAAAAGACAATAAAAGAGTATAATACAATCACCGGGCTCTAATGTAACAGCCTCAGCCCTAATATACAGTAATACAGTACTGTTCATGTCATTACTGTTCATTTTGGCAATTTAGGCAACTTGTTACAAACCTTTTTCCCAAATTTCTTTTGCAAACTCCAATTTGATCAAAATTTCAAAAGGAAATACCATCTAATGTTGGTGTTATGACTGGGATATATTTTAATTGAAAATCAGATGAAGTATTATGGTCAAAAATAATTTTTGTTGAATTTATAGAAATTATTTTGATTTTCAGAAAAATATTTGTCTTTAAATAAACCTTAATTGGTTTAATTGAATTAATTATGTATTTTTAAAAAGAAACAGTGATTTTAAAATTTATTTGGGAAATATATCATCCCAGTATCAAGTCTGCAAAATTTCAAGATTTTACAAATTTATTTACTATTTTTAAAAACCCAGTCAAATCTTTTGGAAATTTAAACAGATCTGGTCAACTTCCCCGGCCTAAAGCCTCATCTAGTACTGTAGCGACCGAGCCATGCGGCTAGGTCCAACCCTGTGCAACCGGCCACGCCAGTCGCGTCGAATGCGAGCCTGAACCTCGGGTGGTTATGCACCGTTGATCTTCCAATAAACGGGCCAGATCCTATGGGCCGTTCGGACCGACCGAACCCCACAGCGATCTCGGCCGCTGGTTTTAGATCCAACGGCGATTTTCCTTTGGGGCCGAAGCTCACTGCGCGCATCCAATCCGGGACCATTGGATCGCGATCGCACGGCTCTGGTGGATTGGGCCGATCGGACCACTTCAGCGCCCACCAAACCGCAGCCGTTAAAACGCGATCGCATGGCTCCTGTTAACTGGGCACTTCGGACCACCCGCCAACCCCTTGATCTCAGCCGTAAAAGTTAGATCCCACGGTACCGGTTGGATCACGTTGTAAACCTGGGCGCATTCCTTTTTGTAAGCCACCGTTGGATTTAGATCCGACGTCCATTATTGATTGGGCCGACCGGACCACTACAGTGTCCATCAGAATCGCAGCCGTTGACGTGTGATCGAACGGCTCTGGTGAAGTGGGCCGTTCGGACCACTTCAGGACCTCGCGATCGTGGCCGTCCGCTGAAAATCGTGTGGCCCACGTTCTCCCATACCGGTTCAATGTATTTTTGCCTCCGCATCACCGCTGCTCATCTCGGAATGGACGGTGGTTGTGCGTGGAGGTTGCTGCGTGCGCTGCATGGCGGGATTTCCTCTGGGACCCAGTTGTCAGCGACGGGTTTTGCTCTTCTGCGTGCGTTGCATGGCTTGGTTAGCCCTGGGACCCACGCGGCAGTGACTTAAATTGTGTTTTCTCTCTGGTTTTCCACCGTAAGCACTGTGGTGGCCGAAATGGGGGTAGAGCACAGTATTTTGAGGATATTTATCCCTTAATATCTATCCTAAGTGCCACCTCTTGATCTCTAGACCCTTCTCGGTTGCTCTACACATTTTGTACACTATATAAACCTTAGTCTTGGGACTTCTGACATTGTTGACCAAGGGGGAGCTCACCATCTTTATTTTCCTTCACAGTGAAGCTCCTTGTTCTTCCACCTGTGTTCAACTACAAGCATACCTACATCTTATACTAAGGTGGTTTTGGGTATTTCTTGTAGGTTGGACTTAGGACTTTTGTTCCCTGTCAACTTGAGCTGTGAAGCTTCATCTTGAGAAACCTCACTTGGGTGAGTTGAATTCCATCTTTCCTTAGCAAGAATATACTTAATGATCTTTAGAGCCTAGTACATCATTTTCTTTTGGTCAGCACAAGGAAAAAGGGTACTGGACCTCTTTTGTTGACCAAGAACTGATCTTTTCCTCTCTAAACCCTAGCTGGTGAGTTAGCCTTTACTTCTGTTAGCTTAAGCTCTCTAAGAACTTTAGTTATCCTCTTATAGCACTCCTTTGGTTCATATGATACTCCAAACTTCTTTGGCTGAAAAGTTATTTTATAACTTTTCGGTCTTTCATATCATTTTCAAGAATTAGAGTTTCTCTTGTTAGGATATTAGTTTAGTTAAGGCTGAGTAAACCCTAGTATCTCTTTAAACCCCTTTTTGGCTAATATGATCACTGGAACATCTTTTAGTGTAAACCTTTTTCTTTCTGTTGCAATTGTCGGCTCAACCGACAAAAAGTTCATTTTTATTTTACCTTCTGTAATTGGCCGTGTTAGGGTAGCATAAGGGTGTTGTGGTATTTATTACTTCCCTGTTAGCTTTAACTTCCATTTAAGTCTGTCGGGTTGTGTAGTTTCCCAAAATCAACCAAAAAGGAGTAAACGACTTTTGCTGTTTTTGAGTTGTTGTCCAAACCGACAGAGCTTTTACTCGCCCTTTTATTTTAAGTTAGCCGAGCGAAGGGAGAAACAGTAGTAGGTCTTGGTATTAATTGTTTCCTTTTTGAGTAACTATGTAGTGTAATATTACTAGCCAGCCGAAACAGTACAGAATCTCCTTGCCGTTTCTGTGTTGGTCTAACCGACCACACAAACAACAAGTCCAAAATCTTAAATTGTTATTACTAAGTAATAAATGACCAGTTAGCTCACAATACAAGCTTTAATACATTTAACTACGTGTAGTGTTTCATTTTCTTGAATGAGAGCTAGCTAAATAATTAAATTCTTTGCTGTCCTGTTCCAGTGTATAAAACCTGATCCTGTAGCTTTGAACTAAATATAAAATCTGGGTAGCCACTGTCAGCAGATGATATATATGGGTTATTACCCTTAATAAATTAGATATAGTTTAAGTATATTGCTACCCATGCCTTACCATTTTGATCATGCATTCTTTTATGCATTTTGTTCTCTGTTTTTCCTGTGTTCATTGAAATTCTTTTATCTTCTTTTAGATCTTGGTTCTTCTGAAATTGTTGAGCCTTTTGTTGAACCACCAGAACCTGAGCAAGAGGTTATATACTATTATCAAGGCAAGCTTCCTCTCTGCACCATGTTGAACCTAATCTTTTGAACTTTAGAATTCTAAAATACAGTGACACTGTGCATGCAACTTTCTAAAAATTTATTTGTGCCTGTTCCTAGATAGTTATACCCTGAGCTTGTGGTTTATCTTTAATTTAATCATACACTCAACCTAAGGTAGTCTGTGATGTTATAATACTTAGTTTTAACTTTTGCTTAGCCCTGCAGTCCATAGAACGGTAGTGTTTGACAAGCTTAACTTGTCAAACCTGGGAACAACAATTAATTTGTATTTATCTTTGATCCTTGTTCAGTTTATTTGATTTGGAAATGCTTCTAAATCCTGTTATCAATTAATTCAAATCTGGACAAGTGGATGCTAGTGATGGTGCCTTTGTGCACGAGATTTGGGAAATGTGGATGTCTTATGCGGGTTGATTAAGGACCGAACTCGACCATTTAATTCAAGTCCCAACGTGCTTCCACACGCGATGTATGGGCCTTTGTTTGGTTAAGTAAAGGGTTAATATTATTGAGTTGGATCAGGAGAGTAAGGACATGTGTATTGATTTCACATGGCATAGATGCTTAAGTCTTGGGCCGTGTCGTATGCCATGTGGAGCTTATATTGATATCGGATGTTCTTAGAAGGGTAAGGCGTAGATGTGTTACATCGCATGTACGTTCCTTCAGGCCCCGATCATGATGTAATATGTGTGGCTAACACGAGTTTGCATTTAATTGACTGGGTCGGCATTCCCGGTACAACATGTGAGCCCCGGTTGAATATATGCTATCAGTCGTGTTTAAGCGGGATTAATCTCACATGGGTCATCCAACTCAATAGTGTTAACTTGTTGAAAAATACCAAATCTTAGTTTACCCGGCCGACACACCAAAGGCAGTGTGTTATTATTCCGGAGGCTTACGGGCTAACTAAGTCATGTGGGTAAAGATGTACACCCTTGCAAGGTATAAAACTATTCGAATAGTCGTGTCCACGGTTACGGACGATACTTGAATTAATGTCACCTGTATAGATTTTACTCTAAGTTTGGTTTGGGAATTATTTCGGCATGATGGTTGTCATGCACATTTAATTGTGAGTTGTCATTTACTCTTGTTACTGTTTATGCTTATGATTACACTTATTCACTGTTTTAGTCCAAGTCAATTTATTAAAACTGCTTTATCAAAATGTAGCAACTGTAGGTTAAGATGTATTGCTTTATGCAAAATTGAACCATTTAAACCTTCTGTTGATAACCTTATGCATATAAAATTCTATTCCTTTGTATAGGTTCTAACAAACACTTTCTTTTATTAGTTTGTGTAAGTCTTGCTGAGTACCTTTCGTACTCAGGGTTTTATGACCTCTTGTTGCAGGTGAAGATGGATATCTTTATGAGATGCCCGTTAGCGCCGATCTGGGTGACGCTAACGAGTAATGCTAGTTCTTTTCTCCACGCAATAGCCTGCGGGATGATGGGGCTATTGGTGGTTTTTATCGTTTATTTTGCTTCCGCTGTTGTTCTTTTTGTTATTGACCCAAGGTCATCTGTTCTGTTGCTAATTAAGATGCTTATGCGGACTGACAATCGTAGCAACGAATTATGATGTAATTATTAATGTATAATTATGTGAATGTGAAGGACCGGAAAGGCGACTAGAGGGGGGGTGAATAGGAGCACCGAATCTTTTTCGCAAAGAATGGATTCAACTTATAAATCACTCCAATAGCTATGAGAGCTATGAAGATCAATGATTAAGCACGAGGAAGTCTTATGTTGAATCCACTCCTCACCCCCAAAGCTCGACAAACAAAAAGCGAGGAAGAGCCGAACAAATCGGGACAATCGGTACAACCACGGGCAAATGGCGGTTGTACCGCGATCGGCTAAATCGTGAGAAGCGGCGGTTGTACCGCATGATCGATACAACCCGCGATGTTAAGCCAGGTTCATCCGATTGTCTGGAGCAGGCAAAATCCGCTTCGGGTTTCAAAAGCGAAAATCAACGTAACTTTTGATCTCTGGCGGCCAAACTTGACCAAATTTGGAACACACCTTCCTAAGGATGTTAGGAACCTATTCCAAGAAACGATTGAGTAGATCCATCCACAAAATCTCAGGAATCAACCAAAAACGGAAGAACGAAGAACAGAGACAACCCAAAAGCTGAAAACTTAGATTTAAACCAAGTTTGCTCTTCGGGAAATCGATCACATGATCTTGTGGCACTAACCCATCATAGAACAACTCGTTTTGAGGCTTCCCAACAAGAAACAACAAGAGACTCACAAAATCAAGAAATCATCAAATGGGAGTCACGAAGAATGAGAACAAGAGTTCGAGAGACAAACTTGATTTCATTCATTGAATCAAAAGCGAAAAACACATAGATACATCCCCATACGCATGGACATTAGAACCAGAGGGATGATTACATGTAAGCTCAATCCATCTCCTCACTCTCACAACTCAAGAACAAACACTCATCCATTCTTGAGGAGATGAACACAAAACCAAGAAGGGGACAAGCGGGGAGCACTACTCGCCTACACCTCCACTCTCAACAACTAAAGAGCAAAAGAGAAACAACCTCACAAAGCCTCTTTTGACTCTAAAACCCTAATTCCACCCAAGTGCTCTGGAGGGCATGCAGCCCTCCTCTCCTTTTATAGCGCTGGCTAACGGGTCTCGCCCGTTCGCCCGCTATATCCAACGGAGCCCGCTTGTGCGGCCTTGCAATTTCGATTCGCCCCTTCTACACCTTCCGAAGCTTCCACGCTCCTTGTCTCGCCGCCTGCAACCACCTCGAGTCCACGTCGTCTTGACACATCGACCGTTTGACCTCGGCGCCACTGCGCTTAGTCCGATCCACCGTGTCTCGCCACGACTCCACTCGGCGTCCTGCAGCCACACGCACAAGAAACACGAAACCGGAACAAGTTCTTCACAACTTGACCTAACGTTAGCTCAAACATGCAATATGCAACACATATGCATGAACACACTGGATATGACCTATCCCAAAACTCAAATCACCAAAATGGCGAACCTCACAATACAATCGGTACAACCGCCATGTTACCGGCGGATCAACCGCACTCGGTCGTCTGGCTCAATACTGCGGTCGTTCGATTTCCAATGAAGACCGAACTCGAAAAAAACAACTTCTCGGAATTCTTCAACCGCCATTTACCAATCGGTACAACCGCCTATGGTCGTACCGCCCATAACACGCCCGTCGTTCGATTATCCCGACATACGATTGACTTCACGAAAACGCGTGAACCGCGCAACGACATGGTCCGACCACACAAACCAAACTCGGCTGACCTAAAAACTTTGTCAATTACTCATCACTCTCATGGAGACACGACCACATGGTCTCTCAATCTCCCCCTTGATGAGAATATTGACAAACTCAGAAAAAGCTTTTAAGAAGAGTTTGAGTTTGAAGAAACCAACATGGTCCAAGAAATGAAATGAAGCTAATGACCATGTCGACAGAAGGAACGCTAGAGCAACAACTGAAAGAGCAAATTGATCTCCAAAGCTCTAAACTGTTCCCAATGACTTTTCTTCTCTATTCTCCCCTTTTGGCAATAAACGCATCAAGATGCAATAGAGAGAATATGACATGTTAATGGATGAAAAATGGCTGAAGTTTGTTTATTTAAGCATTTTGAGCCATGAGAATTATCCATAATGACCAACATGTAATACACCAAGCCATAACTTAATAAAAGGCTATCTAGAACATGACAAGATATGTATAAGCTAGCTAGAACACATAGATGACAATCTGAAAATGAGGTACATTATGTGAGCAAGTCAAGTCATCAATGAGCAAAGTCTCGCTAGAGATATCCAAGGATGATGCAGCCATGTCAATAAGCTAAGCGGAACTAAGAAGCTTAAATTGAGACCAAATAGAGTGCTATGCTCAAGATTGAAACATTGGTTAAAGTACATGATACTTTTTGTGGCTTTAAGCACATTGAACACATGAAACATATTTTCTTTTGAAATTCATGGTGGTTTCCAACCAGATTTTTGTTTTATCATGTGCTAGGTCTCAAGCCTTATGCGACTACTCCAAGCGAGAAGCTTAAGAAGATAGTCTAGGTCACCCAAAACTCCCCCTAAGTTCATGCCAAGTGCAATGGCAAGCCGTCTCATAGGAGAGAATTGGTGAGATCGGTTTTTCGCACAAAAGAGATCTTTTGCCTTTTAACAAGTTGTACTAACTCATGCATCACCAAGAGACTAAAACAGCTCTTTCTAAGGCTCAATATAGATTCATCACTCTACCCAGCCTATTTGACATGGCATGAATCATAAAAGGATAGCTCAAGAAAGACTAATCTCGAGTGCTAACATGACAAGTTTTAGTTTAAGTTGAGCAATTTTAATTAACTTATCATGGCAAAAGCTAGGCTACACATATGAAGTCATGATAAATCTAGCAAATAAGCACAAGTCATGGCAAGGTGTAAAGCATTGTAAACATGTCATAGCAGGATAATAATCAAGGCTCAATGTAGTTATATTACAATGCGAGAATGCTAGAAATGCGTAAGATCCAGCTCCCCTCAACATTAGATGCAACTTTTAGTTCAAGTTGAGTTAACTCAATATTAAGCTCCAGAAGCTCTCAAATGAACTCCCCTTGAACCAAAACAATAAATCGAGAAGCTGGCAAAGAAAACATAGAACAGGCAGTCCTTAAAGCATAGATAAGATATAGAGAATACTATGGCTCGATCGACTCTCATCTACCCCATATGACTCTAGGACTATCAACCGCCCACTTAACACACCTAGGAGCAAACACGTGCCTGTCTGCCGAGGGTGGCCCAACCCTCGCTAGAACCTACAAGAAGTGAGTGAGCTCAACCTAGTGAGATAAGTAACAGCTAATAAGAAGCATCCTAGAATCACAAGATAAGAGCATAAATCTAAACAACTAGACAAAAGAAGCACTCTAATCTATGCTAGGAGGACTAATCCCAAATGCACCCAAAATGCAATGCAACAGCAAGGAGCAAGAGCATAAATAATATAGTAGAGCAGTAAAACCCAAAGCTCCCCCTCACTACAGTCCATAAGGACAAACCACCCCAAGCTCTCCCCGCAGAGCTGAAAACCTCGAACTATCCAATGGCTTGGTGAAAATGTCGATAACGGTGGTCACTCTCCTGGCTGGAGCACTATATCGCCCTTCTCTACATGGTCTCTAAGGAAGTGGAAATGAATATCGATGTGCTTGGTCCGGAATCTTTGCTTGGGTTCTTGGCAATGTTAATCGCAGAAGTGTTATCACAAAAGAGTGGAACAACATCGATAACTAACCCAAAGTCCCGCAGGTCGAAGCCATCGAGCACTTGACTCTGACAACTAGGCTGCGACAACGTACTCGGCCTCTGCGGTGGGTATGTAACACCGCATCGCTTCCTTGAAGACCAGAAACAAGAGAAGTGCCAAGAAATTGGCGGTGCGAGTGCTCTTCCTATCTATCCTCTGACCAAATAAGTCGCATCCGAAAAGGCTCTCAAGGAAAGACAGGATGAGGAAGAGTACCGATACCATAGTCAATGGTAGCTCGAAGGTACGGAAGATCGCTTCACCGCTGGCGGTGAGATCTGTGAGGAGAAGCTCAATCGAGCACACGACACACGGAGAAGTGTATGTCCGGTCTCGGCGATGAGGTAAAGAAGGGAGCCGATCATACTTGAACTCCTTCGATCAATGGCTCGCCATCCTCATCTGGTCAAGATAAATTTGTAGAAGCCATGGGAGTCGACACAGGCTTCCCATCACTCATGTCGGCGCTTGAGAGGTCACGAGTGTACTTTCCTTGATGAAGAAATGTACCCTCCAGTCTCGCTTGATTTGGAAGCCAAGGAAGAAGGTCAACTCACCCATCATACTCATCTCAAACTCGGTGCTCATGACATCCGAGAACCGGGAAACCAGTATGGGAAGAGCCGCCAAAGATAATGTCATCGACATAGATCTGACGAGCGAAGGTCGATGCCATGCCTGGCGGATGAACAAGGTCTTGTCAACTTTACCCATCTCAAAACCATGACTTATCAAGTAGGACTTAAGCCTCTCATACCAAGCTCGGGAGCTGCTTAAGTCCATCTGGTCTTTTGAAAGCTTGAAGACATGGTTAGGGTATTTGGGGTTCTCGAAACACGGAGGTCATCGGACGTAGACTTCCTCCTCAATAAGGCCATTGAGGAAGGCACTCTTCACGTCCATCTGGTAAAGCTTGAAACCCTTAGAAGCCGCAAAGGCAAGCGATTCTAATGGCTTCAAGTCGAGCTCTGAGGGCAAAGGTCTCCTCAAAGTCTAGACCCTCAACACAGGAAAACCCCGAGCTACCAATCTCGCCTTGTTTGGGATGATTACCCCATCCTCACTCTGCTTGTTCTTGAACACCCACTTGGTTCCAATGATATTGTGGCCTCGTGGGGGCTCAACAAGCGACTGGACCTTGTTCCTCTCGAAATTTTCTAGCTCCTCATGCATGGCATTGACCCATGACTCATCGGATAAAGCATGAGAAACATCTTTGGGCTCAAAAGAGGCAATGAAGGCGAGAATGGAGACAGAATTGAGATAAGCGATTTTGAGCGGGTAACACGCTCGAAAAGATCTCAATGATCTGCTCTGAAGGATGAACTTTACGGATGTGTCTAGGAGGTCTGGGAGAGATGAAGAAGTGGCCTCTACCTCATGAGCCGACGAGGTAGGAACAAAGCCACTAGCTCGGAGGAAGCGAAGGCAAGGTCGATCACCTCGAGGTGCGGTGGAAGGCGGCACCTCAAGGAGTGGATGAGGGACAGGATCAAGTAGACAACCGTCATCTCCATCGTCCACATCATCCACAAAGATGGTCTCGGACTGCTCTAAAGAACCTGAGATATCTGGCCTAGTCCCCGGACTGGCCTCGTCGAAGGTCACCTCGCAGGACTCTACCATTTTGCTAGACTCGCAGTTCCAGACCCTATAAGCCCGCGAAGAAGTCGAGTAGCCTAGAAAGATACCGTCACAGGAACGTGACTCGAACTTGTCTAGGTTCCCAGACTTCAAGATAAAGCACTTGCAACCAAACACACGAAAATGAGAGACGCTGGGCTTTAGCGTATCTCGACTCATAAGAAGTGCGGTGTAGGAGTGCTCGAAGAAAAACTCGATTCGAAACATGGCACGCGGTCGCAAAGGCCTCACCCAAAACTTCCTCGGTGTAGAGTACTCATCAAGCATCGTCCCGCCATCTCGACCAAGGTGCGGTTCTTCCTCTCCTAGCGCCATTTCTTTGAGGGGCGTATGGAGAAGAGAACGGTGCTCTACACTGTCTCACCGCAGAAACTCTCAAAGTAGGAATTCTTGAACTCCGTGCCATTGTCATCGCAGATCGCTCGTAAGGCACCCGGAGCTCAACAGACTGACCTACTAAAAGACCTCGGAAATGTGTAAATGTCTCGTCCTTCGAGGCTAAGAAAACACCCAAGAGTACCTCGAGAAGTCATCGACCACAACAAGAACATACCACTTCCCTCCTGCCGATCAAGACTCGAGCCGTCCAACTGTGTCCATATGGAGCAATTGTCAAGTGCATCGGTCATAATAATCGGGGAGGATGAGAAGCGGCAACCATCTTGCCGTCTTAAGCATGGAGTGCAAACAAGATCTTTGACCATCTTGAGTTTGGCGGACCACGAATGAGATCATGGTCGCTAACTTTCGGGTCAAATGGTCAAATCAATATGACCAAGTCTCCTATGCGAGAAGGAGAGATCGCGGGACTCGAAGCAACCAAACACCGGAGAGGATCACCGAAGAATCGGAAAAATCAGACGAAAGATCCTCCCATAACGAGAAATCCATAAACCGGACTACAGAAGAGTCAAGAATTTTGCAAGCGTTTTCTTGAAGCTCACCTCGAAACCGTCATCGAAGGTGAAAGCGGAAAGCAAATTGTACTGCAGCTTACTAACCAAGGCAACATCCTTAAGAATAAAAGAAGCATTAATACGCACAGTACCTTTGGCGATGACGCGTCCAGACGAAGCGTCTCCGAAGGTGATCGTCTCATCACCTGGAGCGCGGGCTAGGGAGGAGAACCAACGGGAGTCTCCGGTCATATGACGAGAACAACCGGAGTCTACAAGCCAAACCTTCTCCTTCCCTACCCGGCGAACCTGAGTCAAACAGAGAGTAAAGTCTCAGTACTGGGATAAATCAACAATGATTTCGGCACCCAATACTGAATAACACGTCGAGCAGATGAAGTAGTCAAACCCGACTGACCTCTATCTACCCTACGCTCTCTGTCACTCACAGCAGAAGGTCTAAGAGCAGACGAAGGCGTCTTTGAGTCCGATCGCTCTGAAGGAGCGAGTCGAGCACTGCAACAGATCGAACACGCCATGTAGCTATCTCGATGGGGAAAACGAGATCTACCCTCGGGGCGGCGAAGTCACGATCGAAAGCGACATGAGGACGAAAACCGAAAACTTCGGAAAAACCAAGTCCTCGATCTTCGCACAAACCCATCGAAGAAACAAGCCTAGACCTCGTGTTGGTCTTAGGTGCACTCAAGGTCAGGGGCCGACTCAAATGCGCCTAAGAGACTCAACATGGTCTCTACGCGCGATCTTGGCGCGCCTGAAGCATCGATCGACTGTGTGTCCATCCTTCTGACAGAAGGTGCAGTGATACTTCACCTTCTGAGAGGTAGAAGCAGCATGTGAAATTACCTTCTTGTCGAAATCCTCGGACATAGCCCGCTGACTTGAAATGGACTTTCTCGGTCCTGGGCTCAGTCTCGATCACACCTGGTGCTATGGGTCTGAGCACGGCAGGTGGATGCTTCCTCATGTCCTCAGAGAAGTCATATCCTAGACCCTGATTAAATCTGCAGATCTTAGATTGGTCTAGAATAAGATTGAGCTTCTTCTTGCCTCCTACAAATCTCTCGAGAGTGTTCATAAAGGTCTTGACACTCCCGAAAGAGAGAGGTGCAAGAAGAGCAGGGGAAGAAGAGACAAAGCAGAAGGTAAGGAAGCAAAAGAAGAACCAAAGAAGAGAGGGAAGAATGGCTTGTGCACGACACCGACTCAAGGGACATCCCATCGCTAGCCGCTTGGTTCACGTTGCTAAGCGTCTCATCCTTACCCTGGGGCTTCTCCCTTCTCCACAATCATATTGCAAGCACAATGTGGCTTCTCTAGAAGATCCTTAGTTAGCTTCACACATTTCTCATCCAAAGCAATCAAGTCAGATTTTAGTTTGTTACACTTAATGCATGGCGAGCTAACAGGGTCCTTAGAAGCAAACTGAGCCATCTTCCTTTCATGATCAATCATATCTTGAAACTGTTTGGAGACAGCCTCAAGTTCAGGCATTAACTTAGGACAGTTCAAGCATGAAACAATCGGCTCAAGTAAAGAAGCTTGTAGTTCAACAATTTTATGATCTGCCCGTTTTAAGTTCATCTTCAAGTTATTGCAATTTTCACAAGACTCAGGCGGATCAAGAAGCATGGCATAAGATCCTCTAGCAAAGAATATCCTTACCCTCACATGAGGTGGGAGAAGTAGTCTCATCAAGAATAAGTAGGGTAATGTGACCATCCTACTCAACTCTAACTCGACAAGCGGACTAACATTCTCCACCTTAACACTATCAAGTTTGGAGGACACACTATCATGTGAGGTCCTTAACTTCTCCATATCAACCAAAGAAAGCGAGCATGTATCACAATCATCACTAGAAGGGCGGATGTAAGAGCAATAATCTCTAGTGACACTATCTATTTCCTTCTCTAACTCAAAGACACCTAGCCTTAGCTTTAGCATGAAAACCTCCTAGCTTAAGAAAAGCATGATTGAGTTGTTCAGAGGTGGGATCTACCTCGTCCGAAGTCGGAGTGACTCCATTGTCGCCGAGTTCGCCCTCGAGGGCCATGAAGCACATGCCGAGAAGTCGCCGCCGCCATCCTTGGGCTCTTGGTCACCCGTCCGTCATCGTCGCTCCATCCCTCCACCTCGCCGAGGTCGAGGTCGTCGAAGGCGGTGAGGACGCGTGGAAGAGCTTCTTGGCTTTGCCGGTTGCGGAACTTCTTCTTGCTTTGGGCGTCTGAGCCGGAGGCTTCTTGTTGCGGTTCTTGTCGGTGTAGTCGTTCTGCCCGAACCGCCGTAGTCGTTCTTGCCCTTCTCCGGCTTAGGCGGTTGTCGGATGTGGTTGGGGCCACCACACTCGAAGCAAATCACGGGTCCTCCTCTCTTCTGTCCCCTCCTCCCTTTGTAAGCGTGGGAGAATCTACGAGCAAGGAGGGCAAGCCGCTCATCCATAAAGTCGCTCTAACGATCATCGGTTATGTCACAGAGCAAGAAAGGAGAAATTGCAAGAGGACTCGAAGAGACGGAAGTCGAACAGGATCGGTGACCAAGGCCATCGACTGTGACTTCGACCTACGAGAGACAACGTCAATCTCGTGAGTCTTGAGGCGTGAGTACAGCGCATCAAGAGTCAAGGTCGAGAGGTCTGTCGTGTCTTTGATGGTGGTCACTTTCATCTCCCACACGCGCAGATCGAGTGCCGTAAGTATCTGACGAGCGTTGTCCGAGTCGGGGTATGTGAGACCGACCGCTCGGAGGTTGCTCAAGATCTTGTGAAAACGTGCGAAGCACTCATCTAGGGACTCACCAGCAAGCATCTCAAATTTGTTGTATTCTCGTTTGAACTGGTCCTGTCGAACCGTCTTGATCTGGGTGGTGCCCTCATGGTATGCGTCGAGGGTCACCCAGATATCATAGGCGGACGACAGGTGAGATATGCGGTCAAACTCACTACGACTCAAACCCTGGATGATGATGTTCCTTGCCTTTGCATTCGCCTCAACATCAGCCATGTTCCCGACATTGATGTTCTCATCGGCAGGAACAGCGAATCGAACCTTGACCTTCCGCCAGATGGCATACCCCTGGGCCTGGATGTATGTCTCCATTCGGCTCTTCCAGAAGGGGTAATCGATGCCATCGAAAACGGGCGGCTTGGTCGAGTACTTGTCCATCGCCATGGCTCTTGAGACCGGTTAAGATCTATTGAAAAGAGCTAACCGGCTCTGATACCAATTGAAGGACCGGAAAGGCGACTAGAGGGGGGGTGAATAGGAGCACCGAATCTTTTTCGCAAAGAATGGATTCAACTTATAAATCACTCCAATAGCTATGAGAGCTATGAAGATCAATGATTAAGCACAGAGGAAGTCTTATGTTGAATCCACTCCTCACCCCCAAAGCTCAGCAAACAAAAAGCGAGGAAGAGCCGAACAAATCGGACAATCGGTACAACCACGGGTAAATGGCGGTTGTACCGCGATCGGCTACAACCCATGAGCAAGCGGCGGTTGTACCGCAGTCCGGTACAACCGCAGATGTTAAGCCGGTTCATCCGATTGTCTGGAACAGCAAAATCCGCTTCGGGTTTCAAAACGAAAATCAACGTAACTTTTGATCTCTGGCGGCCAAACTTGACCAAATTTGGAACACACCTTCCTAAGGATGTTAGGAACCTATTCCAAGAAACGATTGAGTAGATCCATCCACAAAATCTCAGGAATCAACCAAAAACGGAAGAACGAAGAACAGAGACAACCCAAAACTGAAAACTTAGATTTAAACCAAGTTTGCTCTTCGGGAAATCGATCACATGATCTTGTGGCACTAACCCATCATAGAACAACTCGTTTTGAGGCTTCCCAACAAGAAACAACAAGAGACTCACAAAATCAAGAAATCATCAAATGGGAGTCACGAAGAACAGAACAAGAGTTCGAGAGACAAACTTCAGATTTCATTCATTGAATCAAAAGCGAAAAACACATAGATACATCCCCATACGCATGGACATTAGAACCAGAGGGATGATTACATGTAAGCTCAATCCATCTCCTCACTCTCACAACTCAAGAACAAACACTCATCCATTCTTGAGGGGAGATGAACACAAAACCAAGAAGGGGACAAGCAGGGAGCACTACTCTGCCTACACCTCCACTCTCAACAACTAAAGAGCAAAAGAGAAACAACCTCACAAAGCCTCTTTTGACTCTAAAACCAGCCCCTCCTCTCCTTTTATAGCGCCTGGCTAACGGGTCTCCGCCCCGTTACGCCCGCTATGTCCAACGGAGCCCGCCCCCGCTTGTGCAGCCTTGCGAATTTCCCGATTCGCCCCTTCTACACCTTCCGGGAAGCTTCCGCGCTCCTTGTCTCGCACGCCTCGCAACCACCTCGAGTCCACGTCGTCTTCGACACATCCTGACCGTTCTGACCTCAGCGCCACTGCGCTTAGTCCGATCCACCGTGTCTCGCCACGACTCCACTCGACGTCCTGCACCCACACGCACAAGAAACACGAAACCGAACAAGTTCTTCACAACTTGACCTAACGTTAGCTCAAACATGCAATATGCAACACATATGCATGAACACACTTGGATATGACCTATCCCAAAACTCAAATCACCAAAATGGCGAACCTCACAATACAATCGGTACAACCGCCATGTTACCGGCGGATCAACCGCACTCCGTCGTCTGCTCCAATACTGCGGTCGTTCCGATTTCCAATGAAGACCGAACTCGAAAAAAACAACTTCTCCGAATTCTTCAACCGCCATTTACCAATCGGTATAACCGCCTGCGGTCGTCATCCCATAACACGCCGGTCGTTCGATTATCCCGACAATACGATTGACTTCACGCGCGCGAACAGCAAGAACGACATGGTCCGACCACACAAACCAAACTCGGCTGACCTAAAAACTTTGTCAATTACTCATCACTCTCATGGAGACACGACCACATGGTCTCTCAGAATGTGTGAATTGTATGTGATTGATGCAATGTTGATTAAGGATATATGCGCAATAGTCACTAATCCTGGGAACTATTGCATGGCATATATCCGGGAACCTAAATGTTGGATTGTTACTTATTATGATTATGCTTCTAGTGTAATTTTTATTAAGGACATTACACTGTTCCTTAATTAAGAATTATGCTACCAGTATAATTTTTAATTCGGCATATTCCAATATTTGAGGGTCTCACATCTAATCCACCAGCGAGATTATTATCCTATGGTTTGTGGCAGGGGATAACAATTTAAGGGCAACCATGCAATAGGAATAGCTACCTCTAATCGATAAAATTACTTTGACACAAAAGCATGCATACATACAATTTAAATACAAAGTATTAGACTTTAAAGTAATAGGATTAGAGTAAATATGATCAAACTGCTTGCCTTGCTTGAGATAACTTTCTTTCTGCAGAGGATCACTCGCGTAATCAACATCATCTAACGATAAAAACTGCCAAAGCGAGAAACAGCGAATAAACACCAGAATTCCAAAAACTCCAAAAACTATGAAATTAATACAGAAGAAAGATAATGATTTTAGATAGATTTAGGAACAAAATCATTGGGTTTGGAGTTGATCTAAATTAGTTGTGTAATTGGGAAGTTTAAACAATCTCATGTTGTAAACAATTTATTTTGGATTTTCAACTGGTAGCAAATAATCTTACGACTTTAAGCTAAAGACCATACTAAAGATTTTTAATCTTAATGCTTTACCACTAGGTACTATTCATCATATTGACCTAGTGCTACCGTTGGTTAAGTGCTCAAGAGCTAAAAGAAGAAGGGAAATTTTGATAAATGCCACTACAAAGTGTCCGTTTCAGAGAAGTGCCATCGCTCATTTCAATATTCGAAATATGCCATTGCAAACATCTTTTTCTCATAGAAATGCCACTAATCTACATATTTCACAAATATTGACGATATTGCCCCCGTCTTCTTCGATTGCCATGTCACCATCGCTGCTTCTTCAACACACCGTCGCCGCAAGACACCGGTGAAACCTCCAGCGCGAGGCACGGGAAGGCTCGGCAGACTTCTAGGCGAGGGCGACCGAGCCCGCCTCTACTCCTCTACCAAGTTCTCTACCCCAGCTCCGCCCTCGCATTCGCCCGCCCTCGCTGCCGATTTCCTTGGGGATTCTCCTCGCCGCGGGCTCCCGGTCGCAGGGCGAGGACGACAGGGACCTCCAGGCACAGCGACGGGGAGGCTCGGGTGGAACCTCCAACTGCGGGCGAGCAGGAGAGCCGGCGTCAGGGAACCTGCTCCGATGAGGGAGAGCTGGCGTCGGGAAGACTCAAGCGAAGGTGAGAGGAGAGGAGCCAAGGACCACGCCACCTACCATGCTCGGCGGAAGGCAGAGGCGGAAGGCAGAAGGTGGCGCCACCGCCACATCCTTGAGCCGCTTCACCACCACCGTCGTCCCCTTCTCCAGCACCGCCTTGTACGCGCTCGCCGCCGGGGACGGCAAGAAGACCCACATCGGTGGCGACCCCAAGAAGCTCTCCTGCTGCGGCGGCGGGGGCGACCACCACCTCCCCAAGAAGCCCAACGACGGCCCCTCCACCACGAAGCTCGCGCTTGCGTCCTTCCTCGGCGTCATCGTGCTCCTTCTTGTCAGGACGTGTCCCTCACCGGCGGCCGCATCGGCGCCGGCACCGCACCGCCAGGGCACCAAGACTCGGCATTACCTCGGCGGCGCGCCAAGAACGCCTCGCTTTCTTGGCTCTCCGTCTGAACCCTCCAATTTCATCAAGATCTCCTAGCGCGGTGGCTCACACGGAGGTTCGCCATGCTGCGACACGCGCACGACCAACATCTCCATCCCGGTTCTTGACGATGCCGTGGCGGTGGGCGCGGTGACCAAGCTGGGCGCCGCCGAGATCATCGAGTTCACGTTCTGGGCGCTAGATGACGCCGACCAGCAGAGCTGCCTCAGCGGGGACTTCTTCGAGATTGATCTTTTCGGGAACGCGTGGAAGTCGCGGCCCCCCGTCGTGGACCACGGCGCCGTCCCCGAAAGGAGAAGGTAGGGGTAATTTGGTCCAATACTGATAGAATACGTATATCAATGGCATTTGTAGGATGTTCTAAGCTTTGCAATGGCATATTTCGAATATCGAAATGAGCGATGGCACTTCTTTGAAACGGACACTTTGCAGTGGTATTTATCCAAATTTCCCAAAGAACAAAAGCATTACTAACTACTTTGATTAGGAAGCAAGATAGCAGGTCACGTTTGAAATATCATTTAACTTCTCAATAGTTGACATACATCCTCTAATCACTGACATGTTTCAAATAAACACTAAAGGTCATTAGTCTCTAACTGGAAAATGGATCCTCTCATTTGATCTTGCCTTTGCAACAATCTCAATTAACAACACTTAGCCCTTAGATTCCCATATCATCTTCTAAATGAAACTTAATCACTTATGCCAAGCAAATTGGAGATGCGGCCGGCGGTGGAGATGAGGACGGTGGGCCGAGGTGGGAGGTGCTTGGTGGTGAGGCGAGGTGGCGGAAACGGTGGAGGGCGGCGGGCTGCTGAGGACGACGGGGAAGCTGGGAGGCGGCCGGATCTGGCACATCTGGGGCGATCGGCGCTGAGGGGCAGCTGGGCCGGGAGGTGGCAACGGCGGCAGGCTGGGAGGAGGCGGAGGGAGGAGCCAGAGTGGGGGCGGCAGCGCCATGGACCGGGGGCGGCGACACCATGGCCAGGCCAGGGGGAGGTGGCTCGGTGGTTAAGGAGCCAGGAGGCCAACTCGGGTGAAGGAATTGAGAAAGGGGAAAATGGCTTGGCCCTCGGTTGAAGAAAGGAGGAAAAATGGTTTGGGGGGGAAAAGAGCTATTGTGTAGTGCCCCCTATAGAAAAGGAAGGGTAGAAGGAAACTTTGACTGATTTTGGAAATAAACAATTAGGGGTGAGGAGATAAAGGCAATGGGGTTGTTAGCCGTTGAAGGTGACGCACTGCGACGACAACGCCATGGTGCGCGCAGTCAAGGTGGCGAAGGCGCGGCCGCGACGTGGAGAAAGGAGGTCTGACTAGCGGGCTCCACTCGCCAGCGACACCATGAGAAAAGCCGGGGTCGATGTTTAAATGATTGGGTCGAGTTGTGACCGTTAGATCAAGATCGGACGGTCCATGTGATGGAAACGCTCGGACAGTTCGATCGACCCATTCAATCTGGATCGTCGATTTCCAATCGGATGGTCCAAGCGAGGGGGTGCGTTCGGTGGTCCGAACGGCACACTAAATCCAGCCCGTTGATTACTAATCGGATGGCTCAAGGTGAGGGGAGATAAGTGGTGCGGTGCGGATGGTTGGTCGAGTCAGACCGAGTCCAAGTGACTCGGTCGGTTCAACAGTGTTGGCTAGGTTTTGAAAAACAGACAGAGAGCCTTAAGGGATTTTATTAACCTAATAAAATGCTCGAAAAATCCTTCAAAAGATAATTTGGTTAAGAGTATAATTGTCTATTAACCTTATTGGTTGAGTATGGTTAGGTTGTGGGAGTTTTATTCATCGAATCTGATGATTTCCCTACCCTTTTACACCAGAAGTTCATTCTAGGGGTCCTAGAGCTTAAATTTTTGGGCTTCGCCTTTTATATGCTGGGGCTTTCGTCACCCAGGGATTTTGTGTAGCGAAAGTATAATAAGGGTGGATTCCGGATTGTGGGATGATCTTTGATAGGACTCTTTTGATGTAGTACGTGAGAATACGTGATGTCAACCATGATTTGGTTATTATTAAAGGATTGAGGTGATATGATTGAATGTGAGATTTATTTTGAGATACTTTGGGAGTCATCCGTCAAAGTAATTCCGTCAGTAGAGGAGTTGGTAAGAATAAGTCTTGTGGAGCCAAGAGAGCCTTCCTTTAAGCGGGTGGTCGATGTATCCGTTCGAGCTTGGCGTTGAGGTTGCTAATTTAAGAAAACGAGATAGTGTCATATGATGAAATCGAAATTCATAATTTGAGACAAGTTATATTCCTAAAAGAGAAACTGAGAAAAGGATGTTTCCTCAGGTAGTGAAGCGTTTTCTTCTTTCTTGTTTTCTTGTTTGAGTTGCACAATGGAAATATTTGAGATAATTTTATTGAGATAGTTGGTTTCCTGTAGTTTCCATAGAGTATTAGAACAATGTGTTTGGTTGAGCCAAACAAAAGTTATGAAATTCACAAGTTAGTAGTACCGGAGATGGCAAATCGGTCTTGGGGATTAAAAACAAAGACTTAGATGAACTAGTTTGATCTTTTGGTCACCTGAGAAGTTGTAGCTAGGCTTGTGTAGGTTCTAGAAAATTTTGATTCATGGCTTTTGGAGTTTTGAATCAAAAGTTAAGAATTTTTCCTTAACAGCTGTTCGTTTGGACAGATTTGAGAATTTGAGAGAGTTTTGATTAATTGTTGGGATTGCGTTTAGGGACGCTTGTTCTCTTCTGTTTCATTGCATTGCTGTACACTTTTGGTTGGTGTACTTAGTATATTGTTTTACAGCTGCCAGGTGGTGATGAACCGGGGCTAGAGCTTTCTATCGTTGACTTCGAATCACGGTTGAGGCAAGTACAATTGATTTGTCTTGTTTGTTCCACTTGATTGATGAATATGAAATGGGTAATTTGGTATTCCTTGTTTCCTTCATAGTTGATATACCATGATTCTTCAATAATAAGACTACGTTCCTTACATTCATTCGTTCCTTCGCTCCTGTTCACCCACGGAGTGGTAGTGAAGTCCCATTATTCCAATATGGGCAAGTACATTGTGTGATGTCTTCTCACGATTGTTCATAATGTTTTAAGTTCATGCCATGACCGAGTACTATGGTATGTGAGTAGGTTTCGTTGACTTCTACTTCGTTTCATGTATGTGAATCATGCTTCTTGAGTTTTCTTCTTACAAATTCATATATATTCATTCATGGCTCATGATTCACCCACGGGAGTGGGATGTAAAGACCCATCAATTCCAGTAAGGGCACGTAAGACCCACCATTCCAATGTGGGTAGTTTGGGACACCCGTATGAAACGTTCTTCATACGGGACTTGGATCCCCCCATTTTGTTAAATGCGGGCTTAGGTGAACACCGACGGGTGTGTCACCAACTATACCGGTATATGCATATGTGTAGTCCCTTCATTTCATTCAATTCATTCATTCCATTCATTCAAATATTCGTTCTGTGATTTATTCATATTCTTCAATGATGTTGTCATGATCATGTTTGTTGTATGTCCCATTTATTTTCTGTACTTACTGTGTCTTGGACTCATTCTTGCGTTGTTTGTTTTTTTAGGTGATCATTGTTATTGGCTCTATTGGGAGGGAGTAGACACGCACTACTCATTCACTTCACCTTAATCAAGTCCAAGATTACGATTTAGTTCTATTTTTCATTCGTTAATGATGAACTATAATAATTAAATTTAGATGGAGTTGATAACCCTCTCTATGTTATGGTTGATTAAGTATTTCTTGTGATCTTCGATCACCCCTCGATATACTTGCTTGAATTTAGAATATTTTCTTGCCACGGTTCTATTAAATAGTGATCTCTTTATGTTATTGGATGATATTATTCAAATTCTTCCGCATTATGGTTGTGTGTTAGATGATTTAGGTGACATCTTGGCTTCCGAATAGCTAGGGTGTTACAGTTGGTATCAGAGCGGGCTTTAGGTCTGTGGTTAATAGAAATATATTAAAATAACACACTGTGCACAATAGGTGGGGTTTGGGTAATCAATTGCATCCGTATTTCTAGTGGTATGTTTCAACATGTTGAACTATTCTTGAATTGCTTCTGTATTATCATTTTTGTTGTTAATCTATGATCTTCTATATCTATAAATTTATTCTATGATTACTATAAGATGACCTTATATTCATAATTGATTATATTGGTTATGCGTATTGGTAACGGACGTTGAGAAGTTGAGATCGTGGTTGTTGTCCTGGGTTTTGCCAGGCTACACCACCGTTCGTGGTATGGGAATAGAGAAGTACTTACCCCCGTTCCATAGTTATGTGTTGGGCATGAGTTCTTTAATGAAGATGATGTCTTCCTTGAGCTTGTATTTGGTCTTCTGGTTGTAGTTTCTTGCCGTTGATGAACTTCCTTTGATTGGTGGTTTAATGAAGTGGGCAAGTTTCAATTGGTCTCTATTTGTTCTTTGAAGCAAGTATTGTTCTTTCGACTAGTGTGATATTTCAGCTACTTGTGAATGTTGTTAGTTTGCAAGATTGATCCTTTCACGAAAGTTCTGTTTTTATTTCCTGTTGGAAATCGTAACTCATTTATTCGCTTGGCATTTGGGCAATGGAAGGTTTCTTTTGCATGTTCTTTATTATGTGGAAGCTTTGACCTTGCGTATTTCTTTTGGATTAATTCGAAGATTGAAGTTTAGTACCTCTCTTCTATGAAAGAGTGTGATAAAACCCTTTATTGTCATGTTAAACTAAGAGGTTTTAATTAAATGAATTAATATGGTATGAGTTATCAGGTTGGGACATTAGCGTGGTGCAAACCAACGATTCTTAGTTAATATCTTTAGAGATGAAGTTGATTAATTTCAAGTTGTCCTGTAGTAATCTCTTAAACATTGTTGAATAAGAATTTGTCTATACATGTTTGAGACTCATGGAGTTAATTACGGGTGTGTTAGGCTATTGCCTCGGGAACTATTAATCTTGACTCTGTCTTCTATTATAATACATGATGATTTTGTACAAATGCTAGTTCGCCTGTTTTTGCCCTGCTAAATTATTGTTATATGTATGGAGAAAAGGATGATGGTTGTTGTAGTGACTCACAAATCTTGTCTTATAAATATTCCATTGTTGAAGATTAAAGATATTTAATTCTAATTTCTGAACAGAGATAGGACTATGAATGCTTCCATGATCAGATAATCATCAGTTGTTAGTATTAATTGTTAGAGTGCTATTAGTGTGTGCTTTACTGGCATTGAGCGTCAGTAAGGGTATATGAGCAAAATCTAATAAGTGATTTAACCTGGTAGGTTTTATGAGGTTGTCTTGTTCTAGAGTGAGCTTGTTAAAAAGATGTTTGCTTCAGCTTTGTGGCTTTCGCACTAGATTTCTTTTCTAGAATGGGTTGTTATTACAATCTTATATGGTGATGAAAATTCTATAACATGATTTGTTGTGTTCCTTTTGGAAGATTTATTGATGTGATGGTAAGGTATAATGAATGTTACCAAGAATATATGTTATTGATGTTAATAAAATGTTCAGTAATGTGAGGGTGATGTTGATTCTTTTATGGAGAAAGAATTTTGATCGTCTTTTGTGATATCTCTTAAATGAAAATATTTCAAAAGTTGCATTCATGATCTCTTGGTGTTCAATATTTTTGTGGTAGTTGAATTTTTTGTCGAGTAAAGCATCATGTTGCAAAGCTCTATTGATTCTTGGGTGATTCAAGTGACTTGATCTTGAAGGCTCGTTTGTTCCTATCGGTTAAGGTTTGATATTCCCTTCTTGTGAGGCTTGTGCCTCAATTGTGGTCCTCCCTTATGTATTCTGCGTTCATTGCCTAATCGATCTTTTTTCCTCAGTCCTGTGTTCATTGCGAGTGGTGAATGTTTTTCTAGATGGTGAAAAACTGTTTTCATTTGCCTATTCGTTTCACATGGGTCTTCCGAAGTGTTTATTAATTGTTGTTGTGCGATCTTGGGTTGTGAGCTATTTGAGGAGCATTAGAGGATGAATTGATTTCGTGTATAATTCTTGGGAAGAATCTTAGTATACCCAATGGTTGTCTTTGGGCTGAATTAATTGCATTGTTGCAACTATTAGAACCTATAGTGATTTGTAGACCAAGATTCTTTGTTCATTTTGTGGTGTAGCGTAACGAGGGAGAGATTAGCAAGGTAATCTAATCGTTAAAGCAATTTATGAGATAGTAGAGATTGTGGGATTATTTGTCAGGTATGGCTTGGTCTCAATGAGTAACTCTCTTAGAGTTAGAATCTTTCAAAAGATAATTTGGTTAAGAGTATAATTGTCTATTAACCTTATTGGTCGAGTATGGTTAGGTTGTGGGAGTTTTATTCATCAAATCGATGATTTCCCTACCCTTTTACACCGTAAGTTCATTCTAGGGTCCCGGAGGTTAAATTTTGGGCTTCGCCTTTTATATGCTGGGGTTTTGGTCGCCCAGGGATTTTGTGTAGCGAAAGTATAATAAGGGTGGATTCCAGATTGTGGGATGATCTTTGATAGGACTCTTTTGATGTAGTACGTGAGAATACGTGATGTCAACCATGATTTGGTTATTATTAAAGGATTGAGGTGATATGATTGAATATGAGATTTATTTTGAGATACTTTGGGAGTCATTCGTCAAAGTAATTCCGTCAGTAGAGGAGTTTGTAAGAATTAGTCTTGTGGAGTCAAGAGAGCCTTCCTTTAAGCCGCTGCCCCTGCCGCCTGCTTCTTGCGATCAGCCGCCTGTACTTGAGCGTCTTGCCCCTTGTGAGAACCTGTGAAATTAAAACTAATCTAAATAGCGCTTATCGGTTTTTAGCAGTAAATTAAAACTTTCTAGTCAAGAACAAAACATAAAGCTCAAATTTATATTGAACACATCGCTAAGAAATTTCATATAAAATAATACAATCAGAATTCAACAACGAAATTTTACAATATAATTATTGCCGCAATAATGAATCATCAGTATAACTTGAGAATCTTTTACAAAAATCCATTGCAAGCAAAAGTGATATATTAATGCAAACTCGAAATTATTTACAAGAATTCACTTCAAGCCGAAATAAAACAATAATACAGTCCCTGAATCAATTACAAGAATTAATTTACAACAGATCAAGAAATAAATTACAACTGTGGTTAAATTACAAAAAGAATACAATAAAAGTCTTCATGCATGTCGCGAAGCCTTTCTTTGACCATATATCGCCAGCCATCGAACCCATCCTTCGGCCAATCCAAAAACCCGATCCACCGTTCCATCGCCCGCCATCGACCAACACACAAGTAGAGAACTAAAGGCGTTAATATAGAAATTAGAATGAAGAGAGTTGTCGTCAGATCGCTGAAGCTCGGTAGGGTTCCCAGACCAACCTAAGTTTGTCGGTACCTTGATTGTCAAGATACCCAAGCAACCTAAGTCAGTCGGCACCATAGCCCTTCAATAGGTTTCATCACCCAGCACTTATTAGAGTCCGACACCTACCTTCTGTATCACCGATTTATCGTCCGCAGTAAAAAGGCCATAAAATAATGCACAAAGCACCTCACCCACATAGATCATTCCCAGTCGAAGCACCTCCCCATAAGCCTCACCCTCAGTCAAAACATCACAGGGCCTCACAAAGCAACACCACAAAGCTCCATTTGCAAGCACCTTCCCCATAAGAACCATTTCTCACTTCATAAGCCAAACAACCTCACCATGTCTCATTTCACCTCACAGCCAAAGCAAAGCAAGGGCCAAAGAAATATCATGCACAGAGCAAGGATAAGGGCAGCCGAATACATCTCCCCCACATAAAGCCTCTCTCCAATACAAAGCCATCACAAGAGAGCAAACCCACAGCCAAAGCCTCGCACTCCCAAAACATCCATCCTCACAAAGCCTTCCCCATTCTTGCACAACCCAAGCAAGTGCACAACCAAGCAAGCACTACCAAGCCAGGAGCAAGAAAAAACAAGAGCAAGCTCCACTGCCCTCCACAAGACCAAGACAAAGCACAAGCAAAACCACTGCCTTCACACAAGCTAACACCACTGCCTCCCTCGGCAGAACCCACAAGCAAAGACAAGCATCACCCATTCACACCCAGAGCCACAAAGGAGGAGGAGAGGAGAACAAGGTGAAGGGGAAGACCGGTGAACCAGGGACAGCTTCGAACCATCACAGGCCGCCAAGGATAGCGCCGCGACAACAAAGACAACGTTGACCAAAAGCACAAGGGAGCCTCACACCACTACATCAACATCATCTCAGCCATTCTCTGAAGCCAACCAAGAACGACTAAGGTAGTCCACCACCCAACCCCCCTGTCATTTTATCCCAAGGAATCACCTCAATATGAACTACCCATCTACTGATCTCTAAGAATAACACTAGCCAAAAGCATGCAAGTATAGCAGTAGCATCACTTTTTTTCTCCATCCCAGTAGCATCCATCATTCACATCACAGAGCAAGGGGGAAGGCAAGGTGAGGAGTAGAAGAGGAGGTATACCTTAGTGCCCAGAACCGCACCCAACATCGCTATGAGGACCCCCGGGTTATCTCCGTAAGACCGAGACTAAGCATGGTCTTATGGACATAACTCTGGGCCTCAAGTAAATGGATTCCAACTTAACTCTATCTAAATGAGAAGCTTAACTAAAAACTGGAGCCCCAACGATCATGCGCGCTGCTCCTCTGCGAGCACTACATGATTGTCGGTTCTCCAACAGTCTAAGCACTACACTTAGTGAGTTAAATGGGAAGCCACGAACAGCGAGCATGAGGTCATGTTGGCTCCCAAGATCAGCGACCAACATGCCCCAAACTCACATATAGCATTGATCATATCCATACAACATTCATACATTCATAGGTCAAAAGACATACAACATAATAGTTCAAGTCTACAACTATTACAAGTGGCCGACCGGCCAAATTCAAATAAGATCATAAAGTAACAGCGGAAGCAAGTAAATAAACCAAAATATCCAGCATGGTATGCCCCATAACCCATCGGCAACCGACTGGGAGTTAAATGATAGCACTACTCGTCAATGTCGATTAAATCGACACTAACGAGCTCAACGGGCTCAAAGTCTTCCTCACCTGAAATTGCAGCAACCGGGTTGAGTACAAAGGTACTCGCAAGTCTTACACAAATAAAAATTAGTCATGCTAGAGGTTGTTCCAAAGGATGGCTCATATTGGCTTAGTTTTGCAAAAGAGACGCAACAATTTACAACCTACACATACTAGTTTTTCAAGTGCCATTTTGAAATCAGATTTGAAGTAGAAGTAAAGCATGTGAATAAGTAGTAAATTGAATAACAAATGAATCATACAAATAACAAAGTGGCTGTCCACTTTGATACAACAATAAGCATGAACATCCCATTCATGATGAATACCAAGTTATAACCACAAATTTTAATTCCAAGTCTAACAATAGTAACCATGTAACTCAAGTGTTGTCCATAACCGTGGACATGGCTATTCGAATAGATTTATACCCTGCAGGGGTGTACTACTTTACCCACACGACTTGATTAGCTCGTAAGCCTCCAGATGCCTCCGAATATAGCATACTTCCTATGGTATGCCTACGATAAACCAAGACTTAGTATTTTTCAGCAAGTTGATATCATTGAGTTGACTCGCCCATACGCGACGTAACCCCATTTAAGTGTAGGCCACCCCACCTACAACTAAACGGCCACGCAAGTTGTGCGGAAATGCCAACCCAATTAATAAAGTTTAAAGAGGGCTCACCCTCACAATAAAGAATTGCAATCAGCACCCTTATGGAACATATATGCGATGGAACATATATACGCCCTCACACCACCAGTCATCAACTCAACAATACCAACCCCTTACTTGACTAAGCGGCGCCCATACACCGCGTGTGATAGCACGAGTTTTACTTGAATCAAAGATGTTACCAAAGTTCGGTCCTTAATTGTCCAGACAAGTCAACCACTTACCCAAATCTCGTGTACAAAGACACCATCACTAACCATCACTTGTCCAGACCAAAAGCTCATTTAAAATGACAAAATTTAGCTCATAAAACAGATATGAAGATCTGAAACAAAAGCATATAAAGATAGTTGTGTTTATCCCATAATTGTCGGGTTACTCCCAACAATCAACTACCGGTTCTAGACTTGCATGGCTAAGCAACTCGAACCATATAATTCACACAATCCTATCATAAGAATGTGGTACTGGAGTTATTCATGATTTAAGATAAACCTCAAAGAGTGGGATATAGCTATTCTACACATCACAAAAATAGCGACATTATCAAAAATAGCATGCAAGCAACTATCATTGCACTAACTTAACAAAACTGGGATCAAATATGATGCAAAAGAAAGTTTAAATGATGATTGCCATGCTGGTAACTTAGTTGCTCTTCCTCAGTAGCGTATAAGTCAATATCAATAGGCTCGGTATCTAGATAAATATAGTATCGAATAAACATCGAGAAATACTCAAAAATTCAAAGTGCTCAAAAATGCATGATTTTTCTACAGTATCTAAATCATGATTTTATATGAATTTAGGTGAAATAATTATTCCATTTGGACTTACTATGTGAGAGTTATGAAGGTTTGAAAATCAGTTTTCAGGAAATTCCAATTTAATTCAATTCGGTTACTGTTCACTTAATTTAATTATTTGGCCAAAATTTGTAGAGCAGTGGTGAGGATGAGGATTATATGGATGGATAGAGAATATTAATATAAGACCAAAATAACTTGGTTCATCCTATTTGGAGTTTTTATGAAATAGTTATGAATTTTTAAAGTTAAAAGCATTTTTAGTGCAAAAATAATTGTATTCCGAATTTTTCCAAATCATTTAATACTTTTTGCACACATGCTAACCTAGACTCTATCATTAAAATTGAGGCCTACAAATATTCTTTTTTATTCCATTTAATTCCTAAGGAAAACATCTATTGGCAAATCTAATATTCTCATGATCATTGACTTAACCGATTCTCCGGTGTTGAATCCACTCACATGTATAACACTCGCTGATCATATTCTCCTATCTTGATCTAAATCCCATACTAACCTTCACTAAGGCATAATCAAGGTAGTCAATCCAACAAATAATTCCCGGACTCATAAACTTCCATCTACACAATCCTTTTAGTAGTTATATGAAATCCACCTAGTGATAAGCATATGACCATAATCAAATACATCAATCATTCTCCGATATACTATTTAAGCTAATATTAACTATCTAGCTCTACTAGTCTTGCCTCGGCAAATCACATTCATATACACCGACATTTCCACCGATCAAGGTTTATTTGACTTACCGACACCTAATGAGCTTTACAATTATAATAACACATCCAACATTTAATACCTCACTAATAAATCAACTTACATCCATTTCACCGGACTAGTCGTGTACGACAACTACTAATCCAATCACATATGCGCCTCTACGATCGACTAATAATCATTTATCCACTAATCCAATAGATACTACAATTCTACCGACTCGGCACATGGGACTTACCTAGTAAGTACATGGCAAATCCAAATATTTATTCGCAACCAAATGATCAATTGCTACCTTCTCCATATTCAAGCACAAATGACTCACATGACTATTACTTAAGACACCCCATCAATTTACTCATGATTAAATAAATCACTCGATTCAACCTCCATATCTCCATAGATATCATCACAAGAGCTATCCACCAAATACTAATTCATAATATCTTTATGCGTCCTAACTCCAAAAATTACTAATTCAATGTGGGACGAAACATCCAATTAATGTATTATCCAAAGATCACCACTAACACCCATGCAACTTCAAAATAATATCATTCGATCAAATAATCAACTCATATATTTAATCTAGCATCTACCGATCAACAATACACATATTTTGCCACAATAATCTAATTATTCACATCCACCAATATATATTGATACATAATCATGCCTACGCACAAATACGACCTAACCGGAGAATCATACCGGTCTTAAGCTACCAAATCATTTTTACAAATAAAGATGCATAAATAGATGACATGCTCATGACTAATATGCAACATGCACAAGTAAATATCGTAAACACGATTTGACACTAAAGATTTTTACCGCGGCACTAGGTGTGCAAAATATCGCCGGACATCGTCTTCACGGCACTCGTTCGCGTCCGCCGTAGTCGTCGCCGTTTCCACGTCTGGCTCCTCGTCCATGCCTCCTCGCCTGGCTCGGGTCGCCGCGCCGCTGCATGCATGGCCTGCCGCATGTAAGCGCCGCGCACTCAGCCGGCTCCTCCACGCTATCGTCTTCGCACCGCTGCTCCACCGTCCATGCCTCGCGTCCTCGGCTTGCGTCACTGCGCGCCGTGCCGACACCGCGACGCTGCGAGGCACCGATGGTTGCCGCGCCGCCTCGCATCCTCGACTCGGCCACAAGCTGCTGCCAAGCCGCATGGAGCTGCGGCAAAAAGAACATGCGATGCAAAGATACATACACGCACATCGCACAGAGAATGCATGCATCTTTCTTTGCTTCGACTCCATTGCCGCTGGAACCGCCACCTTGCATTGCCGGCTGCGGCACCAAGCCGTCTCCACCTCATTCTTTGCATCTGTGGCCACCCGCCTTGCTTTCATTGCGTCGATGCCACCAAGTATCGCGCGGAATAGAACACCCCAGTCCTACAAGGGCCTGGAACGCTACTAATCTAACAGATTATCAAAGTTAAAATGGAAGACAAAATAAGTCCTAAATTTCGGCAGAACCTCCCCTGTATAGTAAGCTATACCGGAGGTTCCAACAACATAAACATCAAGACAATAGCGAAATCTACAGATATCAGAATCCTCTCAGGGGTATAAACTGATCTCAAGAAACTATATCAAAGGATGAACTAAGTTCACACACAATACTTAACCAATCTTAACGGAGGAGGGTTTTCAGCCACAACCAACCGGCATTATTACAGTTTATCAATAATGAAAGATTAAATCAAACTAAAATGAAATCCTGAACTTGATTAAAGTGATGTGAAAGGGTAGTGTGTGTCTATTCCCTTCCCATGGAGCCAACCTCACGGATCACCTAAAAAAAAGACAAACAACGCAAGAGTGAGTCCGAGACTCAGCAAGTACTGTAAGTAAACAATACATACAACAATCCATGGATAAGACAACATCATTGGAGGTTAAGAATGAATTGTAAAACAAGTATTTAATTAAATGCAATGGATGAATTGGATGGAAGGAAGGGACTACACACATGCATATACCAGTATTGTTGGTGACACACCCGTCGGTGTTCACCTAAGCCCGCACTTAACAAAGTGCGGGGACCCAAGCCCCGTACGAAGAACGTTTCGTACGGGTGTCCTAAACTGCCCACATTGGAATGATGGGTCTTACGTGCCTATGCTGAAATTGATGGGTCTTATATAATGATCCACTCCCGTGAATGAAATATGAAATGTGGATGCTGAGTATGACGTATGAATACTGAACAACAGGAAACATGCTCTCATCATGGACGTAACCACATGGACTGAATACGAACATTTAAGTATGAACATGGTACATAGAAATTCAATACCAACAGCATGCATACAATGTGTCATAGTCCTAGGAACACTAAGGTACTTGCCTTCCGCGCTGCGACGCGATAGTAGGCAATTGCGGTGCTCCCAAATCTGAAGCTTCACCTCCTAACAAATAAATAACTGAAATAAGGATATGACAAACACGACAATACTAAATAACATTCTACAACGCCCCCCCCCCCCCGGCGATTCAAAATTTAACTAGAATCTCTAAACTGAAAATCAACACATTCTGCCCTGAACCGCCCCCGGGCAGCAGCACGGTAAACAGCATAACTCTTGATCTGGAACTCCGAATGAGGTGAACCCAGCTTCTGTGGATTCTTAACTGACAAATCCACAATACTCTAGTTGAAAAGATAATTTAATTTGGCCAATTTAGTATGCTAACAAATAGATGAACTTTCAGCACAAAAACTGACTAACAGAATAATCGGCAACACTAATTCGATCATAACTTTTAATCTATAACTCCGAATTGATCATTCTTTCTCAATCTGGAAAGGTTATCAAATTACCTACAATAACCTAGTTGGGAGACAACCCAGATTCTTCCAATTACCATTTCATAAATTACGAATTAACACAACAGTTTAATCTCGTCAGGAATCTGGACAGCAGATACTAAAATGGGCATAACTTTTGACTCGAACATCGGAATCAAGTGAACTCGGCGGCCACAGAAAGTTAAGAACAACCTCTAAATATCTCTAGGATATCAAAACTACTGGTTCGGCCTATAAGATCGCGAAAACGCCCACGCAACAATCTGGACAGAGAGAGGTTTACAGCAGACTGACACTGACCCAATCGAATCTATTCAAACTCTCCTCTACGACTAAACAATCAACGACAATCGAGTGACATTACCCTTGGAGCGCCGAGGAACACGAAGATCGAACCGTGGAAAAGTCCCCTACTGTCTTGATCTGAATCCTTGCGAAAACTCCACCAATCTGCCGTGGGAGACCAACAACGAGGAGATCGGCACCCGGGAACAACTCTAGGAGATGGGGCGCAACCACCAGGACCTTGGGCGGCACCAATGGGGGTGGAAGAGGGGCGGCACCCCTGCTGGAGGTGGCGCACAAGGGGGGAGAGAGGTGGGTGGCGGCTGCAAGGAGAGGAAGGAGTGGAAGGGTGGGAGCCTAGGGTTTTGGCCGCCCCCCCTAAGACCCCTCTTGGCCGGCCCCCTTGGTGGGCTTGGGCCTCACGGCTGCCTCCCCCCTTTGGCTCCAAATCAGCCCCCCTTGGCCCACAAGGTCTCCTCTTGGGTCTGCTGGCCAAAGGCCCAGGCCCAAAACCAGAAGTATCAACGAAACATCGGAAATGCGAATTTTAAATTTGAATTCGTACCGAAAACTTTCTAACCGAAAGCGAGGTATTACATTCTACCCCCCTTAACAGGATTCGACCTCGAATCTAAACGACAATCTACAAGAGAAAACCGGAATTGGGAACTTAACAATAAGGAATACACACCTGCAGTGAACAAGTCCGGATATAGCTCGCGCATGCGAGACTCCAGTTCCCAAGTGGCCTCTTTCTCAGTCTGATGAGACCAAAGAATCTTGACGTACTTCAAAGTCTTGTTCCTCAGAACCCGCTCTGACTCCTCTAGAATTTTCACTGGTCGAGACTCAAAGGTAAGATCTTGCTCCATTATCAAAGGTTCTAACGGAATCACATGTTCTGGATCTCTCAGGTACTTCCTCAGCATGGATACATGAAACACATTATGAACTCCTTGCATGGACTCGGGAAGATCCAGACGATAGGCCAACTTCCCAATTCGTGCCACTATTGGAAATGGCCCAACATACCTTGGGCTAAGCTTCCCTTTGGTACCAAAACGCACTATACCCCTGGTAGGCGATACCCTCAAAAGAACCTGGTCTCCCACTTCAAATTCCAAATCTCGCCGACATCTCAGCATAGCTCTTACGCTTGGCTCTGAGCAAATAATGATTCTTTCTAACCTCTGCCACTCGCCACAGCTTCTTGAACCTAATCGGGACCCAAATCGCCCGCTCCCCAACCGCATCCCAAAGACAACGGGATCTGCACTTCCGCCCATAGAGAACCTCAAGCGGTGCCGCTCGAATGCTAGCATGGTAATCTGTTGTTATAAGCGAGTCGCCAAAGCTAGGTGGTCTTCCCACCTCCTTCCAAGACATAACACAACATCTCGAGCATATCTTCCAAAGTGTTTGAATGGTGCGCCAGATGACCATCTGTTTGGGGGTGAAAAGCGGTGCTAAGACGAAGCTGTGTGCCCAACGGCATTGAGCGTCAGTAAGGGTATATGAGCAAAATCTAATAAGTGATTTAACCTGGTAGGTTTTATGAGGTTGTCTTGTTCTAGAGTGAGCTTGTTAAAAAGAGGTTTGCTTCAGCTTTGTGGCTTTCGCACTAGATTTCTTTTCTAGAATGGGTTGTTATTACAATCTTATATGGTGATGGAAATTCTATAACATGATTTGTTGTGTTCCTTTTGGAAGATTTATTGATGTGATGGTAAGGTATAATGAATGTTACCAAGACTATATGTTATTGATGTTAATAAAATGTTCAGTAATGTGAGGGTGATGTTGATTCTTTTATGGAGAAAGAATTTTGATCGTCTTTTGTGATATCTCTTAAATGAAAATATTTCAAAAGTTGCATTCATGATCTCTTGGTGTTCAATATTTTTGTGGTAGTTGAATTTTTTGTCGAGTAAAGCATCATGTTGCAAAGCTCTATTGATTCTTGGGTGATTCAAGTGACTTGATCTTGAAGGCTCGTTTGTTCCTATCGGTTAAGGTTTGATATTCCCTTCTTGTGAGGCTTGTGCCTCAATTGTGGTCCTCCCTTATGTATTCTGCGTTCCTTGCCTAATCGATTTTTTTTCCTCGGTCCTGTGTTCATTGCGAGTGGTGAATGCTTTTCTAGATGGTGAAAAACTGTTTTCATTTGCCTATTCGTTTCACATGGGTCTTCCGAAGTGTTTATTAATTGTTGTTGTGCGATCTTGGGTTGTGAGCTATTTGAGGAGCATTAGAGGATGAATTGATTTCGTGTATAATTCTTGGGAAGAATCTTAGTATACCCAATGGTTGTCTTTGGGCTGAATTAATTGCATTGTTGCAACTATTAGAACCTATAGTGATTTGTAGACCAAGATTCTTTGTTCATTTTGTGGTGTAGCGTGAACGAGGAGAGATTAGCAAGGTAATCTAATCGTTAAAGCAATTTATGAGATAGTAGAGATTGTGGGATTATTTGTCAGGTATGGCTTGGTCTCAATGAGTAACTCTCTTAGAGTTAGAATCTTTCAAAAGATAATTTGGTTAAGAGTATAATTGTCTATTAACCTTATTGGTCGAGTATGGTTAGGTTGTGGGAGTTTTATTCATCAAATCTGATGATTTCCCTACCCTTTTACACCAGAAGTTCATTCTAGGGGTCCTGGAGGTTAAATTTTTGGGCTTCGCCTTTTATATGTCAGTTTTGGTCGCCAGGATTTTGTGTAGCGAAAGTATAATAAGGGTGGATTCCGGATTGTGGGATGATCTTTGATAGGACTCTTTTGATGTAGTACGTGAGAATACGTGATGTCAACCATGATTTGGTTATTATTAAAGGATTGAGGTGATATGATTGAATGTGAGATTTATTTTGAGATACTTTGGGAGTCATCCGTCAAAGTAATTCCGTCAGTAGAGGAGTTGGTAAGAATAAGTCTTGTGGAGTCAAGAGAGCCTTCCTTTAAGCGGGTGGTCGATGTATTTTTGTAAGCCTATTGCTTAGAGAGTTGTCGTCTTTTGGCAGCATCTTAGTAGACTGTATGTTAAAATTAGTAAATGGACTAATTATGGTTTTTGCTCTACATGAAAAGTGTAGATAACTGTATAAGGATTCTAGAGAGTCCAAGAACATGAATTTTGGTTGGGTAAAACAGAAGTTATGAAAATAGTAATCCTACTGTCCAGAAGATGACAGATCGATCTTCTGGGTTAAAAATGGTGGGTTAAATGATTTAATTAGGAATCGTGGCCAACTAAGAAATTGTGGGGATTTTCGTGTAGATTCTAGAACTGGTGTGGTTTGCCATGTTAGGACTTGGTAGTAAAAAATTATACTGTTTTTAGTACTGGGGCAGCAAGAGGTGACTGTCCGGTAAAGGGGAGAGTGATGGATTTGGGAAACGTGTAGGAGCGATGTCGTTTAAATTGTTGTTATTGTACTGTTGTAGCTTGTTTTGAGATTGCGTGTTTACTGTAGGAGGAGTGACGTCGGGTTTGTTGTCTTCATCTAATCAAACTGTTCCTTGCTACTAGGAGAGGCAACTGCATGGTAGACAGTGATCAATGGTTGATCACTGTATTTCTTTATCACTCGTTACCATTATTGTTTGTGCTTATATATTATTTTAATTGCTAGCAATGTGAATTGTTATAGATTATTTCGTATTGTTGGATATGAGAATAATGGTCAATGATGATAATGATGAAACTATGAAATATTTTGCATTCATAAGCATCATTATATATGAGAAAGTGATCATGTTGATGACAACTCCACGGGAGTGGAGGAAGTCCCCGATCCTTGAGGAGGACGGGCATGAGAGTGAACATTGTCGCGAGTATTCACTCGCGCTGTACCGGTATACGCGAAAGAAGTGCATGTGGACATGTAGTGTAGAGATGCATTGAAAAGAAAATATTTGACGATTGTGTGTGAGAATAAAGAGAAGAGGATTGCATGAATGGGCATGAAAATAAAGATAAGAGAACAAGTGATGATAATGGTGTTATTGATTATTGTTGGTTTGGCATTGTTTACTGTCTATTGATGTATTTGCTGAGTTGTGGACTCACTCTTGCTCTACTGTTGCTTTTAGGTGACTGTTGATGGCGTTTCGCTTGGGAGGGAATAGCGCACGCGGAATAATTACATACTCTCAAACTTGATTCATTTGTCACGAGAAATATTCACTTCATTTTGATGGAATATCTTTTAGGACATGATGGTTATTGATTAATCTTCGATGATTGATTAGGACTTGTTTATTTATTCTATAGAGTTCATTCGGTTGGTTATGCGCCAATTTCGGATTATTATCTTGCTATGCTCTAGTTTAATTATTTATGATTGTCAAATCTTTATTCATATTTTATTGTGACCCGTGGAAGTGTTTTGTTAAAGAGTTATTTGCTGTAAATTTATTGTAAGTTGATGTAAATTAAAGTTAGGGATAGTTTGGTGGCATTCCAGGCTCAGTGTTGGGCTGGGGTGTTACATATTATGTGTTAGTTTGTCCTGTAAACCCTAGTTATTTGTATTTGTCCATTTGAATCAAGTTGCTTTGGATATCGCCCTCTTCTACAGTTCTACAAGTTTGAGTCCCTATTCTGTTGGGAGATAAACTTAGTGGCCATGTCCAATTTTCTTTTATTTTCTTGTTTTTGTTACGAGTGCTATCAATCATGCACTGCTCCTGATTATATATTATCTATTAGTTTGTCTTGTAAATCCTAGTTATTTGTATTTGTCCATTTGAATCAAGTTGCTTTAGATATCTCCCTCTTCTACAGTTCTACGAAATGGTTATCTAAAATGGCCAACTCATATCATATTATATTTACTGTTTTGTGTTGTCTGCACGGAATCGAGGTAACAAAAATGTGGAATTATTCATGGGTAAGCAAAGGTGCTTATTGAGATTAAGCACCAGGGATGATTATGCTGGGTCTATTTGCTAACAAAATGTTCAACTATACCAGAAGAGTATTTTCATTAAAAGATTGCATCTATTAGTCTTATTGATCTTTCAAAACATGCAACATCAAAAGGTATTTATCTTCTTTTGTTTGGCACTTCTGTGGTGCAGTGGACTACTACAACAATTTACACACATAAAATTAATTCCATGTAAAATACATCATGTAACTCATGTTATATCAAGTAATCGCAGTTGTTTACCAAAACATTGCACCAAGAAATGCCTCAAATGTAGTAAAAATAACAATATGGCAATTGAGAAGTCATAATTGGAAATTGATGTATATATGAGGGTATAGTTGTCCAAAGCATAAAACATTTTCAGATTCAGAATGCACTCACATGTATTGTTAGAGGAGAGAGACACATTCTGCAACATTCTACTTCTTGACACACAAAAAAAAAGTAAGCAATTCTAAAATCAGGCACATTATAATCATGTCCAACTGTATATTAGTTGTCACTGCAACACAAATTTCCAAAGATACGTACAAATGAACGTCAATACTGTAGTTCGTGGCACGTTTACTAACACAGGTGAACTAGATACAACTGCACCATTTCACTTAATAAGGCATATATACCACTGAAACATTGTGGAGTCTTTCAATAGTTTCGGCTGTTGTAAATATTGACACAAGTGTCGAAAAATTGACCCTACCATTTCACTTCATATACAGTTATACACAATAAGCACTGAACCACATCCAGTAGCCCTTCTGAGTCTCTTTGACAATTTCATTCATTAATTCTTATTAGCACGAGGTTGAGTTCTTGGTTTGTTTCTCCTCAAAAAAAAAAAAACTTCGCGTACTTCTTGTGGTGTATGGTTCTGGTAAGTTGATGAACTGTACCTCCAGATTTTGTTGGAAATCAAGAGCGCACTCACACAGTACTTTCGTGGACACATGGTGAAAGAAAGAGCCCAAGAACTACACACACGCGAGGGTGGACACAACACACTGGACACACAAAAAGATGATGGAGGAATAACTTAGGTAAAAAAACTCATGCGAGAGCTGGAGCAATTTTCTCTGTATATTCCTCAATGTACTCCTTGCAACTGAGAAGCTAAATACTTGAAATCTGAAGACTACTCATCTAACTGAAAAACAACTAAACGTGCAACACTTGCACTACCCGTGCTATGCGCATCACAAATGCACTACATGACCCACTAACAGCACCAACACACGCACGCATGCGACCACTAAGCGAACTCACGGCTCCATGACTTGGCCAACTAGTCATGCGCAAACATCTCCTCAATACACGCATGACACATTCTCCTACATGCGGTACTGCAAGACTAAAGGAAATAACATGTACATGCATCTTCTAGCCATATGCGACTAAATGCATGCCAAAACAAAATACAAAGATACTAATGATAAGATTAATTCCAACAATCACTCCCTTAATCTTGTCATGTGTTACTTTGAGCACCTCCACGCCTAGCTTCAGAACAGTTTTGGCAAGTCATCCACATCCGCCGCGGCAAAATATGCCCGTTCTTTCTTTGGCTCATCGCACTCGGATGTGAAATGGCCAAACTCCTGACAATTGAAGCACTGGATCTTCGACTTGTCGAACTTACCGCGGTACTTCTTCTTATCGCCATCTTGGCCATGGCCACGACCACCATTCTTTGTGCCATTGTTGGTGCCCTAGCTGCTCCTCTTCTCTTAAGCGGTTTTGGCCTCTCATTCAGCGCGCGTGAGCAGCAGGTGCTCTCCTTCTTCCTTGTCGTGCCGCCGCCCCTTCAAGCTCTCCTCATACGCCCTCAAGCGTCCGATGGCCTCCATTACCGACATCGCCGATACATCGCCCCATTGCTCAATGGTGCCGACAATCGGTAGGAATTTGTCGGGGACGGAGCGTAGGAGCTTCTCCACGACAGCGCTCTCCTCCACCTTGGTACCGAGAGTACGTATCTCGTTGACCAAGGTGGTGAGCTTCAAGGCAAACTCGGTGATTTTCTCCGAGTCCCCCATGGAGATACGATCAAACTCCCTCTTGAGAGTTTGAATGCGCGCCTTCTTGACACGTTCTTCGCCGACGTGCATCTCCTTGAGCGCGTCCCAAGCCTCCTTTGCCGTCTCCTTCTCGGATATAGCCATCACAACGACCTCCGGTACGGCTTGGACTATGGTGGCGAGAGCCATCTGGTCTTTCTTCTCATCGACCAATTCTTTGCCCTCCACAGCCGCCTACACTCCTTGCGCACGCATGTTGATCTTCATCTTCACCGCCCACACCCCGTAATTGCTCTCCGTGAGCATGGGGTAATAGAGGGTCACAAATCCCTCCCTCGCCGATGTCCTCGACATCGCCTCATCGCCGGTCACACTCCCTGAAGAACGCGGCATGATCTTGGGCATGAACCTAGCTCTGATACCAATTGTTGGAAATCAAGAGCGCACTCACACAGTACTTTCGTGGACACACGCACTCTCAATCTCATGGTGGAAGAAAGAGCCCAAGAACTACAAACACACGAGGGTGGACACAACACACTGGACACACAGAAAGATGATGGAGGAATAACTGAGAGGTAAAAAAAAACTCACGCGAGAGTTGGAGCAATTTTCTCTGTATATTCCTCAATGTACTCCTTGCAACTGAGAAGCTAAATACTTGAAACCTGAAGACTACTCATCTAACTGAAAAACAACTAAACGTGCAACACTGGCACTACCCGTACTATGCGCATCACAAACGCACTACATGACCCACTAACAGCACCAACACACGCACGCATGCAGCCACTAAGCAGAACTCACGGCTCCATGACTTGACCAACTAGTCATGCGCAGCATCTCCTCAATACACGCATGACACATTCTCCTACATGCAGCCGTGCAAGACTAAAGGAAATAACATGTACATGCATCTTCTAGCCATATGCGACTAAATGCATGCCAAAACAAAATACAAAGATACTAATGACAAGATTAATTCCAACAGATTTGTGCAAAATCAGTTTTTAGCCAACGGAGGAGACATGACTGCTAGCTGCTTCTTTCCTGAGACCTTTGTCCACTATAACCCACCTTGACATATCTGATTCAGACTATAGTCTAGCAGCAGCATGAAAATTTGATATTAATACATGATTTCCAGGATTTTGTGGGTCAACCTCCAGAAGATGCACAGCTACCTTGTTGCCTCTGACCACATCCATGTTTGCTCTACAAGCATTCAACATAGCCACACAGATGGCACCGGAAAGCTCATTTCGGTTCACACTTAAACTACAGTAGAGATACCATGCCTCGTCAATCCGGCCTGCACGACCTAACATGTCAATAAAACAAGCATAGTGCTCTGGTCCTGGATTAATCCCATACTTGCTTTTCATGGAATGTAACTTGGCTCGGCCTTCATCCACAAGACCAGTGTGTCCGCAAGCTGACAGAACAGCAAGAAATGTAATGGCATTTGGCAAAACCATGCGTACAGCTTTCTCCATCCTCTTAAACAAATCTAAAGCCTTTTCACCATGCCCATGGTGGCTATAAGCATCAATCATACTGGACCAGGAAACAACATTTCTGCCGGCCATCCGATCGAACACCACACGTGCAGCCATTGTCCGCCCGCACTTTGCATACATGTCAATAAGTGCATTGCACAGGACGCTCTCTGAACCAAACCCACAACGGAGAGCCTTGCAATGCACCTGCATACCATAAGCCAAATTCGTTGTCGTTGAGCAGGCCGTGAGAACACATGTCAATACAATTCCATTGAGCTCAATCCTCCCTAGCATCAAGAAAGCCTCCCTAAATCGGCCATTCTCCACACAACCTGGAAGAACAGCGTTGTAGAGCACGGCATCCTTTGGGCAGTCCGTGTGCCTAAACACTCATGGCCTCCTCAACAAGGCCGCGGCTCATGTAGAGATCAACCAGTGCCTTCGCCATAATGACATCGCCGTGGCAAGCAATAACGCTCCGCGCATGGACCTGGCGGCCGGGGCAGAGGGCGCGGGACGCGGCGCAGGCCTTGCATGGTGCAGAGGGTGGTGGCCGCGGGCACGAACCCCACGGCGGCCATGCCGCGGAAGGCTTCCGCGGAGGAGTAGGGGCGCGCGTGGCGTACGAGGCACGCGAGGAGCGCGTTCCAGGTGACCACGTCGCGCGCGGGCATTTCATCGAACAGGCGGGACGCGGCACCGGGGAGGGCGGCGTTCGCGTAGGCGGTGAGGAGTGCGGTGGCCGGGATGGGGCTAGAGAGGGAGGATGACTTGAGAAGGGCGGCGTGGACGGCAGGGAATGGGAGGGGTGGGAGGAGAGGAGACGGAGCAGCGCGGCGAGCGGCGGCGCAGCAGCACGGGGTTATGTTTTTGGCGCAAATGTCTCTCAGTCTCAGCTCGGGCAATGTTGGGCCGGCCGGCCCAGTTGGATCTCCGCTTAGGGCAAACAGCTACTATTTGAGCAGGCGGAGAATCAAACAAAACCTAAACCTAAGGAGTGGAGCGGTGACGGCCACATGCGCCGCCAAGTCTCGCGCCGCGCTGCGAAATTGGAATGCATTCCATCCTCAATCGAGATCCCCCTCGCCTAGCTGCGAAATTGGAAGGAGATGGGCATGGCGCTACCCGACGACGTGCTCGCGGACGTCCTCCGCCGCCTCGCGCCGCGCAGCCTCGCCGCGTCGCGGTGCGTCTGCAAGGCGTGGCGTGCCATCGTCGACACCCGCCGGCTGCTGCTCCCGGACCTCCTGCCGCACTCGGTGCGCGGCATCTTCCTCAAGTACCATGATCTTCAATACCCGGTCTTCCTCTCCCGCCCCTCGACGGGGCCCGAGATCTCCGGCAAGCTCGACTTCTTGCCCGACCCCGACCCCGACTGGTGCAGCTTCGCCGACGTCCTGGATCACTGCAATGGCCTCTTGCTTTGCCAAAACCCGCACGGGTTCCACGTGGCCAACCCCGCCACGCGGCGGTGGGCACGCTTGCCCCCGCCGCCGGTCGTTGGGGACCTCATGTCTGACGTCGCGCACCTCGTGTTTGATCCCACCGAGTCGCCCCACTATGAGGTCTTGCTCGTTCCTGACAATCCCGGCAGAGAGAAGTATGGGCGGAAGGTGAAGCGGTCGATGTGGTTCGGCACATCGGCTGCTGACGACACGAAAGAGGAAGAGTGTGAGGATGAGGATGATCGCTTGATGGAATGGCCAGCATCGACATGCGTAATGTGTGTGTTCTCGTCACGGACGGGGCGGTGGGAGGAGAGGGCATTTGCCCGTGAAGGCGAGGCCGCAGGAATGGTTGCCGACATACGATGGCAGGACTACAGTTTTTTCGAGCGGGGCTACAGCGTTTATTGGCGGGGTGCATTCTATGTGCAGCGCATTGGTGGCGATTTTGTTATGAGGTAAGCATCATAGAATTCAATTATGTGACTTTTGATTTCGGTGCGCACATGTTTTGGTTGATCCTTTTTTTTTAATTTATGTTAGTGCTTATATTTGTAAAATATGATTTCTACTGACTTTTTTGTGTGTGTGTTCATGTACCCACAAGTAGTTGCATCCATCCGTTTTGCTACTTTTCCCTTGAAAGATTAATCAATTCTGTGATTTATTAAAGAAAATGTCAATAATTTGTTTTTTTGCAGAATATCCTTGTCAAATGATAAGTACCAAGTAATTAAGATGCCAACAGATATTGAATGGGAGGTTGGTGAGCCTTATCTAGGAAGATCAGAGAAAGGGGTGTGCTGTGCATTCGGTCATGGTCCGTACAACCTTCAGGTTTGGATCCTTGACGAATCGTGTGGTCAGATAAAGTGGGTGTTGATGCATCAGATTGACCTTGAGCCCACTGTCTTGCATGTACTGAACTATGGTCCACAAACTGAAGGGCCCTGGATTTTACAGGACGTTAACAAAGCACTTGTGGACTCTGACAATGATGAAGATGACAACAACAAAGCACTTGTGGAAGAGAAATTTGAATGGGACTCTGACAATGATAATGTTCTCGACATTGAATATGAGGTTGAAGGGTACTACACTGGATATATTTCTTTCCTTGGGTTTCATCCTTACAAAGACGTTGTCTTCTTGAATGTTTCTTTGGAGAGAGTGGTGGCCTATCATTTGAATAGTTCGATGGTTCAGGACTTAGGTATAAGCCCAAAATATTACCGTGGTCTCGCCCGCTGTACGGCAGACATCGTATCGTCTTTTCCGTACACACCTTGCTGGATGGCAGAGTTCCCTGAAAACAATTTGGAAGCTCATGTTGAAGATTAGCATATTGGTTTCAAGTTGTTTGAGCAATTAAACATGTGGCATACATGTTTTAGTCCCTGTTCTGTTGGAGATAATCTTAGTGGCCATGTCCAATTTTCTTTTATTTTCTTCTTTTTGTTACGAGTGCTATCAATCTTGAACTGCTCCTTATTATATATTATCTGTTAGTTTGTCCTGCAAACCCTAGTTATTTTTATTTTTCCATTTGAATCAAGTTGCTTTGGATATCGCCTTCTTCTACAGTTCTACATGTTTGAGTCCTGTTGTGTTGGGAGATAATCTTGGTGGCCATGTCCAATTTTCTTTTATTTATTTATTTATTCTTTTGTTACGACTGCTGTCAATCATGAACTGCTCCTGATTAATAGTACAATTCTTCCACGTTTCAACCACAAATATTGAAGGTCTATTGTTAAAAAAACAAGAGTGCAGAAACTTGGTGATCTACCAAATTTCATCGAAATAGGGTTCAAATAGGCGCTAGCACGCAAAAGTTCTTCTCCATAGTGTTTTGGCGAAATAACACAGACATTATTGCAAGTAACCGGTTGGGTCTTTGGTGCTGTCGACCTTTGAAGTAATGGAGGAAAGCGATCTTTGCTATCACAAAGAGCAGTTCTTGACCTCATCATAATTATTAGGGAGAGAATTGCGATTTTTTTTATTTATTAATTAACCTTTTATTAATTTTTATTTTAAAGTTAACCCGACGTACTTTATTTCCAATTCTAACTCCTTTGGTCACGTCACCACTCGTGGTGTGACAAAACAACGCCATCCTTATTGGGGCAAGCTCTTATCGCACTATGGGTAGTGGCGTGACAGTGTTGTTTGGTCACACCACCACCGGTGGTATAATCAAAAGTACTATTTAACGGACTTATCCTATGACGTGACAACGTTGTTTTGTCACGTCACGGGTGGTGGCGTGACCAAAAGGGTTAGAATTGGAAATAAAGTGCGCCGGGGTTAACTTTAAAATAAAAATTAAAAAAGGTTAATTAATAAAAAAAATAGCATTAAAAGGGCTCCTCCCTAAGTGTAAAAAATATCCCAGAACCTTCTCCCACAAAATATTAAAGATGACTCCATGGTGCTCCTCAAATATGCTACACCATGATAAGAAGTTAAATGCTTGAAAATAGAGCATATTCAACATTATGATATTTGCTGCATTATTCATTCAGTTAGTCAATACGAACCAAAGAAACCGGACTGTATCAATGATCTCGGCAGTATGATGCATAGAAAATGAACCATCATTCGTGTTTTGGATAAGTAAATTTCTCAAATATTCTTCTGATTGTTGACAACTGGAAGGAGAACCCAAAATACCGGACAACAAAGAAAGGAAGGACACACACGATTGCAAGTTTTTCAGCAATAGAAGTTTTTGGACGCAGGCCTGCGACACAATCAATAAAAAGGTCTAAAAAACAACTAAACCAAACAGTCCTACCTTTTAAATACATGGATTCTTACCACGAACTTTTGAATTGGTTGACAGAGGAAAATAGGTAAAATCACCACTATCAATATCACCAGCTGTTACAAGAAATACAGGTAGCATAATGTGCTTCAAATAATCTTTGCCGTAGCGTCCAGATACAGCCAGCAGGTACTAAATTTTTTAAGAAATAATTGATCAGAATTTATATCTGAAGATGGTAGGATATGTATTGGAGATGATGTGGTTTGTACATTTTACCTTTGTGATCACTGTTCTAAGATGGACACATAAGAATGTTCATTATACTTAGTAAAAAAAATTATGTCAGTGTTCAAAGAGAAAAGAGCTAACACCCCTTTCTGATATTTATTCTGTCCATAATCTTTCTAAGTTTGTTTCTTGTTGCTGTTAATGATGTGATTTGTGTTCTACAATAGCTTGGTGTTCATAGTATACTAGATGGACCTAGTTGACCTGCTTATTTGAATATTAAGTAGGAAAAAGTCCGATTTACTCCTCAACTATCGAAAAAGTCGGTTTTCATACTGAACTACAAAACCGGTTTTTAACCCCTGAATTTGTCAACCGCAAATAACCCCAGTAGCGGTTTGGAGCAGCGGTTTTGCCGACGTGGCACATATTTTGCCATGTGGACGCCCACATCACCCTTTCTCTTGTTCTCTCTCTTCCGTCGATTGGCACCTCCTCAAGGACTCGAGTACGGCAGGAGGCTTGCGGCGGGCGTGCGATCTCCGCGCCGACGCGGAGATGCGGAGATGGAGGCCAAGATGCGCCGGTGCTTTCGGGCTGTCAGACATGCTCGTGGCGGACATGCCACACGCCGCGAAGACCAGACGCACCTCGACTTCGCTCGCCACGAAGGGCTCGCGAAGTGAGCTGCCAGCGGCGGCGAGCCGCGCCGAATCGGCATGGTGGGGAGGGGCGGCGCCGACACGTTCATGGCGTCCGGCGCCCATGCGAAGGCCGGCGTCTCATCGTGGAGGTGGAAGTAGGAAGTGCAAGTACCACTACACGGAGCTAGAGATGATCGAGCGGCGGTGGCGTCTTGGTACAAGGTGAAGTCGAATCGCCGCCCATGCAAGACGACGGCGGCGGCGATCGCCCGACAGATCACCATGATCTTCCGGAGGCCGTGCACTACGTCGCCGACCACACCTCCGGCGTCTCGCCGTCCTCAACGACGAAACACGACGGATCACCGATGCCTTCGCGGCTGTGTCCGCGTCACGTCCAATATCATTTGTTTCGCGGTTGCTTCAAGTCGCTACTTTGGTTGTGCTTGTTTGATGTCGATCGACTAATGTGCTTTGCCCTAGATGAAATTTCAATTGTTAGGTATATTACTTTGTGTTCGAACTTAATTTGAAGGAAATCATTCAAAATTTGATTACAACAAGCCAGAAGTGAACAGTCCACTTGGCAATTGTATATCTGAACAAGTTCACAACATACTTCAAGAGTCTCGCAATCAAGAACATGAAGAAAAGCCACAAGATTCCTTCAGGAACGTTTTGCATCAACCCCACTATATGATGTCTATAATCGATCTCTCATTCACATTTGTAACATCCACAACACCTCCTAGATATGCACATATACTTCTAAGGTAACATGCCCATATGCACGCTAAGTAAAAGATAAAAAAATCTCGCGATATAAGGAATCGACAAGCTATTTGGTCCTCGCGTGGTATCTCTCTCAAATCTGGTGACCTCGACTGAACGGCGTCCATTCATTCATCACAAGGTTTAGTCTCTCCGTGATCTCTTCACGACACTCAAGCCAACATCTAACGGTGATGAAACATGCATCATCGGCCCGAACTCATGGAGCAACTGCTCGGCTCGGCCAACCACCTTGTCATCGTCCGATCCGGAGATTCTGCGTAGTAGGACGCCCTCAAAAACTTGCCTTGCCTCCTCATGCTTGCGCTGCTTAATTAGGCAGAGCCCAAGGTTGCATGCCTGTTGGCATCGAGCTCAATAGTTTGCGCTTTGCGGTATACCAATTCAAATGGCTTCATAGTTGTTCTGCTGCATGTAAGCCCAAACCAAGATTGCCTGTAATGTACATCCGAAAGTTTGATAACTTGAGTGTGTAATCAATATCGCATTGACATGCAAAATTACCAATCAATAGGAGTAACATGGGAGCAGTAATCTATACCAGGATGCGAGACGTTTCCTGCTGGATGGAGACCTGGAATTTCTTGCCATGGGAGCGTGCTGTCTTGGTCGCCTTCCCATTGACGCGGCGTCCTGCGAAAGTGCAACTCATATGGGAAGGGGCTCGCCGGCGTCGTGAACGAGCTGCGGGAGGGGTGGTGCCGCATCAAGATCTCCGAGGACGCGCGGGCCGCCGGTTCGGGCTCCGGATGCGAGGGAGATGGAGGACATGGAGGCCAGCGTGCTCAGGTGCTCCGGGCTGTCCTACCTGCTCTCGTGGCTCACACGCCACAAGCTGCAGCTGCACACCGCTGCCGCGAGTGCCTCGCCACCGCTGCGTGCAACAAGGCGGCGGAGGTGGCGGCAGTGCACCAAGAGGGATGGCGGCGGCCAAGGGGACGGCGGTGGCGGCGGCAAAGGCGGCGTTAAGCGGAACTAGGAGCCGGACCAGCCGGTGGAAGGGAGGAGCCGGTGCAAAGCTCAAGAGGGAGTTAATGGAGGGAGAGAGAGAAGGGAGAGATGGAGAAGAAACACATACAAGCTGACTGGGAGAGAGAGAACAAGAGATAGGGTGATGTGGATGTCCACATGGCAAAATATGTGCCACGTCAGCAAAACCGCCGCTCCAAACCGCTACGGGGGGTTATTTGCCCGGATTTGACAAATTCAGGGGGTTAAAAAACCGGTTTTGTAGTTCAGGGCGAAAACCAGACTTTTCTGATAGTTCAGGGGAGTAAACCGGACTTTTTCCTATTAAGTATATCAATAAGAACGTTGTTTGGCATATTTCAAACTGATCCTCGTCATCTCTGTATGATTCCTTTTGCTCTAGGTATTCCTGTCCATCTGTGTATTGCATTTTGATTGTTTATGTAATTTCTAGTTATTCGTGTGCTTGCTTATTTCGCAAAGATGTATAGTCTACTGCTACAAAGTCCCATACATTTGATCCCTTATTTGGCTTATGTCCAGTTCTGGTTTTCTGAGACAACTACAGAGAAGAATGAATAACTGTATAAATGGTTTCCTCAGTGAATTTGAGGAAAAGTTTAGAAATCCCCTTGTCAGTTGAGATTTGCGGAGCTGTTGACAAAATTGCATGCACGCCTGTTTTTTTTCTAATTTATATTCATTAAGAATCTCTTGTCTTCTTGAATAAACATTAGATATGGTAGTCTTGTGTTGTCGCCAACATACCAGTGGAAAGTAAAGCCTGTACCTAAAAAAGGAAAATGCAAGTGATGGAATCTGCTTCATTAATTTAACATTTCCATTTGTTTCCTAAATGCTGCCGGGTGATGAAATATGAACTGTCTTTTGGTAGAAAATACAATCTCTAGGTCATTATGCTGAGTTGGGTCAATTTCTCCTTCAACATCTTATTAAATGGAACTGTTTTGAATTCAACATAGATTGCTTAAGATTATTTGTCAGATGTGCAGTATTCTGACCTATAAAATCAATGTTAATAATGTTTTTTTGATGAATCATCCTTATTAATAACTTCTGGCAATTTATTTTTACTCTGGATTGAAATATAAAAGGAAGTGGCGCTGTTTGAAATTTTCCTGCGCTAAAGTGTGATACCTTCACCATGCATTAGGACTTCATACTAAGTTGTTCTAGAGAAATATTTAGTTACTCTGTTTAGTATGTGACAATAGAATGATATTTCATAGGACGTCAATATCTGTGTCCTTACCTTATTCCTTTGGCCTTATTTGCGGCTGATGTGTTGGAATATTGAATTTCATGGTATTTCTCGTATTAAAAACCTAGTAGCAAACAGGTCAATGTCCAAACATTTTCTTTTTCTTTAGATTTGTTAACACTTTGCTATGGTTCACTTTGTTTCTGTTTCTTGTGTTTCATCACATATGAAATGTTAAGAGATTTACCATAGACACACACAGTGAAAAATAGAACAGTTCTTATGTCGATTCTGTCGGTGCCCAGTAACTGGATCTTTTGTCCCTTGCAGATCTCTCGCTTTTGCCGATCAAAATGCCCAGTAAGGTTAAATGGACAAAAGCATACAGGTGCTTGCATGGCAAGGACATGACACAGGTAATGAGCTTGTTATTTTCTATATCCTGGCAGTAGTAAATAGAGAGCATATTTCATTTTTGCTGTGTGGACCACATTTGAATCTTTCTTTGAAATCAACAAGGACTCCACCTTCGAGTTTGAGAGGAAGAGGAACAGGCCAGAGCGCTACAACCGGAATGTCACTGAACAAACTCTGAAGGCTATCCCGCTTATTACAAAGATTAGACATGACCGGCAGGAGAAACATATTACAGACAGGTTGGTTGCTGTACTCTGATTCATTGTCTCTTTATTCTTGAAATGGTAGTTTCTTGCCTCATATGCACTGATTTTTTTAACAGACAGAAACAAGGTAAGACCAAGGAGCGAGAGAGGGATGCTAAGGAGTTGGAGCAGGATACTCAAATGCTTCCCAAGAAGGTTTCAACTCAAGAAACAAAGATCAAGGTCAAAGTTTCTCAGCAGCAGACAGAAGAGAATCTTATGGATGAGTAACAGAATGGAAACGTGTTGCTTGTGTGTTCATGTGGTCCTTTCTATGCAGCACTTCGTGTTTCGTCAAATTGCTTTTCTTATCATGTAGACGACAAAGAAAGATGTTTTTGGACTTAGTATCAGCAAGTTTCACATGTGTTGTCTGGTTTGTGACTCCTGATAGTATTGACTATCGTCAAAAGGATATCGTTATTGTAATCATGAAATTAGCTTCATGAAGAGTATCTTTATTGTGTTATAGCGGTGTTAAAAGGTCAGATGAAGAAGCTATTGCATGAAGCGAGTCACTATGAAGAGTATCTTTAGCAGGGTGTTTTGGAACAGAGGAATTTTGGACGATTTGATGCTAAGGGAAATTGTTACGTGGCTCGAATGAATATGATTTATATGAAAGATGGTAGTGCCTAGGGAAATAAGCACCTGAGTATCTTCTTAATTCAATGGATTTTATCACTGCCCCCTCCTTCCTATGAGCTCCCCCCTTCACGAAAAAAACACTTGTGTTCTTTGTTGTATATACCTCTTACCTCTAAATTCCCGCATTTACAATTTACAGTTCTTGTGTGTCTAGGATAGTGTCACATCCCCAAATTAATAAAGAGGATTACTATGCATATCATTAGCATGCATCATTGTTTTCAAACTTTTGCATAATTTATTTCACTTGGAAAATCTTAAACAAGTTTGAAACCTACATCTTAAAACACAATAGCAAGTAAAGCCAGAAGCAAAACCTTTTGGCAATCACTTGGAAATAATTTATTCAAATACTAGAACTAGTATAATGAATTAACATAATTCTTCCCAAATTTTTGGGACTGGTTTAAACCCTAAGAAAATTCAAACATCATTTAATGACATACACTAAGTTTGAATTTATATTATACAAATTATATCATGAACAATGGGAGTTAATAATTTTTATAGACACTAGACCTACCCAGGAACCCCTGTGATTTATTTCACAATTTTAGAAAATTTATTTCTATTTTTAACACCTTGGTCAAAGTGGGAGAAATATTTTAAATCCTGGTCAAACCCTAAACCCAACTGGTCTAGTACTATTCCTCTGGCTCGAACCCTAAACCCTGACCCGAGCCACTCGGCTCAGCCCAACCGTCTAGATGCACTCGCATGCAAGCGTTGGATCAAAATTCAACGGCCCAGATCTCTCCACTGTTTCGGCCGGTCCGAAACATTCATCCACTCTGAGCCGTCCGATTGAAAATCGACGGTCCGAATCGCGTACCCTTTCGGGGTGAACCACGCGACCCATTCTAATCTGCGTCATCCATCTGAAATCCAACGGTCAGCACCGAGTCACTTAACCCCCGCCCGCGCGCGCGATGAGTCGCTGCCACGCTGGGCCCACCTGTCAGTGTTGTCTTCAACCACCCGTCAGCTCACGCAGAGCTTCGACGCCACGTGGCCACGAGCGCCTGCGCAGCTCCGCTACCGCCGTGACCGCACCGCGTCTGTTGGCCACTCCTAGCGCTTCTCCACTTGACGCCGCCTCCACTCCGTCCATTGCCTCGGGATAATACCCCCTCAACACCCTCTTTCTTCCTCACTCTTCCTCTCGGTGGCTGAGGAAGGGGAAGCTCTCCCGTGCGTATCCCTCGGGTGAGTCTCCTCCGGGTGGTAGCCCTAGAGTTCTTACTCAATGCCTTCTCCATTTTAGCTAACTTCAGCTCCTTCGTTGGCTTGTAGCTTCTGAACCATATTCATGCCCTCTGGAACCCTAGAGCACGCACCCGAGGAGCTCAACTTGTTTTCTTCGTGTCCGGGAGGTATTATCCTCAATCTTGCGCGTCATAATGTGCATTAGGGTATCTTAAATGTTTCCCCTCAATCAATTTCACTATTGCTTCACAGGAAGTGTCAGATTTTGAAATTCCTTTTTGTCGGCCGCCATCATTATTCTTCTTCTCCAGCTCCGGCTGGTAAGTCTCCGACCGATTCATTGCTCAAAAAGCATGCTTATGTGGTACTTGAGCTAACCCGAGCACCCACTTCGCTCCTTTTTGCTCAGAACCTCACCCTTTCCTAAAGCCGTGCCGCCGCCGTCATCTTCTCCAACTCCGACCGAGCTCCAGCCACTCCAAGCTTCCCCGAGCACCCTCCTCAGCTCAGGTAGCTTCCATTTAGCCCCTAGGACTTTGGCACCCGCTTAATTAGCGCTGCGGAGCTCCTCTGTGCTGTTGTCGTGTTACCGTACTTAGCACCGCCGCTCGCCGCCGGCTAGCCGCCGTTCTGGGCTGGCTCCGGTGCTGTGAGTGCTCCCAGGAGGTGCGCAATACTATTGTGCACTTGTCCATATCATCAGACCGCGCTGCCGTGGCGCGTAGCGTCGGCAAGCCGCCGGTCAATCGCGCGGTTGCGTTGTCGTACGCGGGCCGGCACTGTAGCAACATGATTAAGAGTTAATGGTAATCATTAGCATTTAAACACTGTCTTAAGCGCACTAATACACTCGCTTACATGTGGGCCCAAATGTTAAACCTTATCGTTTCGCGTAAAATAGCCGCATATAACTAGGGTCATTTTGGACCGTTGGATGTAAAATCGACGGCTCTGCTCCGATGGGCCGTTCAGACCGCTCCAAACACCGCCTCGGCTGTGGACCGTTGGATCTTGATCCAACGGCTCACAAGCCTGGCCTTAGATTCACGCGCGTGCTCGAGCCGCGCGGTGGGCCACTAGCAAAGCAGGCCCACTGTCAGTGGCAGTGGCTAGGACGCGCTCGGTAAGAAAAGTGTTAAATGCGTTTGGAAAATCCGAAATGACTTATTTATACACTTTAAATATGTATAACTTCAAAAATACATAACAAATTCATCTTAACTCCAAAATAGGTGAAACCACTTCTGGTAATTTTCATTTTTAATTAACTTTATATTAAAATTGGTTTCAAACATGTCTCTGTAGCAGAGAGTATTATTTTGGAGAATGATCCATTAAAACTATTATTTTTACAAAAGGAAATGTTGTTAACTTTAGAAATTCATAACTAAATCATGAAAATTCCAAATGAGGCAAACTCAACTATTCTGATCTTGTAATGATACTCCCTATTTATCCATATGACCCTCTGTTCCACTATTGCTCTACAAATTTTGACCTCATAATTAAATTACTTAAAGAAGACGTATTGAAAGCTGAAATTCAAACCTTCATAACTCTCACATACTAAATCCAATTGGAATGATTCTTTCACCTAAATTCATCTAAAATCATGATTTAGCTCCTGTAGAAAAATCATGCATTTTTTAGCATATTGAATTTTTTTAGTATTTCTCGATGTTTATTCGGTATTGTATTTATATAGATTCCGAGCCTATTGATATTGACCTATACGCTACTGAGGGAGAACAGCTAAGCTACCAGCAAGGCAAGTATCATTTGAACTTTCTTTTTGCATCATATTTGATCCCAGTTTTGTTAAGATAGTGCAATGATAATTGCTTGCATGCTATTTTTTTTAATGTCGCTATTTTTGTGATGTGTAGAATAGTTATATCCTATTCTTTGAGGTTTATCTTGAATCATGAATTACTCCAGTACCACATGCTTAAGATAGGCTTTGTGTGAATTATATTGTTCGAGTTGCTTAGCCATGCAAGTCTAGAACCGGTAGATGATTGTCGGGAATAACCCGACAATTATGGGGTAAACACCATTTTCTTTACATACTGTTGTTTCGGATCTTCGTATCTGTTTTATGAGATAAAATTTTGTCATTTTAAATGAGCTTTTGGTCTGGACAAGTGATGGTTAGTGATGGTGACTTTGTGCACGAGACTTGGGAAAGTGGTAGACTTGTCTGGACAGTTAAGGACCGAACTTTGGGTACCTACGGTTCAAGCAAAACTCGTGCTATCACACGCGGTGTATGGGTACTGCTTGGTTAAGTAAGGGGTTGGTATTGTTGAGTTGATGACTGGTGGTGTGAGGGCGTATATGTATTCCATCGCATATATGTTCCATAAGGGTGCCAATTACAATTCTTTATAGTGAGGGCGAGCCCTATTTAAGCTTTATTTAATTGGGTTGGCATTTCCGGCACAACTTGCATGCCCGTTTAGTTGTAGGTGGGTAGCCTACACTTAAATGGGATTACGTCACAGTATGGGTGAGTCAACTCAATGATATCAACTTGTTGAAAAATACTAAGTCTTGGTTTACCTTACCAGTATACCATAGGAAGTATGCTATATTCGGAGGCATCTGGAGGCTTACGGGCTAATCAAGTCGTGTGGGTAAAGTAGTACACCCCTGCAAGGTATAAATCTATTCGAATAGTCGTGTCTGCGGTTATGGACGACCGCTTGAGTTTGTGGCTGCTTATTGTTAGACTTGGAATTAAAATTGTGGTATAACTTGGTATTGTCATGAATGGGATGTTCATGTTTGTTGTTGTATCAAAGTGGACAGCCACTTTGTCATTTGTATGGTTCATTTGTTATTCAATTTACTACTTATTCACATGCTTTACTTCTACTTCAAATCTGATTTTGAAATGGCACTTGAAAAACTAGTATGTGTAGGTTGTAAATTGTTGCGTCTCTTTTGCAAAACTAAGCCAATATGAGCCATCCTTTGGAATAACCTCTAGCATACATAATTTTTTATTTGTATAAGACTCGCGAGTACAATTGTACTCAGCCAGTTTGTCTACTGGCTTTCAGGTGAAGACTATGAGACTGTTGAGCATGTTAGCGCCGATTTAGGCGACGCTAATGAGTAATGCTATCATATAACTCCCAGTCTGTTGCCGATGGGTTATGGGGCATACCATACTGGATATTTTGGTTTATTTACTTGCTTCCGCTGCTACTTAATACTCTTATTTGAATTTGGCCGGTCGGCCGTTTATAATAGATGTAAACTTTAACTATTATGTTGTATGTCTTTTGGACCACGTATGAATGTTGTTGTATGGATGTGAACAACGTTGTATGAGAGTATGAGCATATTGGTCGCTGATCTTGGGAGCCAATATGTTTGCATACTCGCTGTTCGTGGCTTCCTATTTAACTCACTAAGTGTAGTGCTTGACTTGTGGAAGAACCGACAATCATGTAGTGCTCGCAGAGGAGCAGCGCGCATGATCGTCGGGGCCCTAGTTTTGAGTTAAGCCTCTCACTTAGAGAGAGTTAAGTTGGAATCCATTTACTTGAGACCCTAGAGTTATGTCCTTAAGACCATGCTTAGTCTCGGTCTTACTGAGATAACCCGGGGGTCCTCACAAGCGTTGGTATCAGAGTCATACTGACTGTAGGTTAGAGATAGCATGGGCGTTAAGTTAGCAAGTCTCTTGGTCAAAATATTTTCAAGTTATCAAAATTATCTTGAAAGGTTTAAGTTAGGGATATCTTTTATTCCTCATCCATCTTAGTATCATTTCTTACCTTATTCTAGTTTTTAGTTTGCAAAACTAACTTACCTTGTCCTTCTTGTCCTTTAGATGAACCATCATTTTCTTGTAAAGGAGACTCAAGCTGAAGACGTCGAAGGATACCCGGCGCTACTCCGGGACATGATGTGGAGAGCCAACTTCACTTATCAGCCGATGTACTCCATCTATCGACGAGACCGAGGGCCGGGAATGGAGGAGTACCTGGCCATAGCCAACATCATTGCTAGGCGCGTTACTAGGAGTATCCCATATGTTTTCCAGGCACGTGGCACCTCTAAGGCCACAGCATTGCAGGAAGTAGCTCGTGTAGCGATGAGTCATCTTCGTCATGACCTGGCGGAGTTGGCTCAATCGCCATACGAATATTTTCCAATCCAAGCTCGTGGCATGGAGGTGGGCACCTTTGCCGAGATTCCAAAGGGGGAGGACCCTCATGTACGACAACTGGCAAGGTTGGTGCGCATAATGGACCAAATGCGTCAATGCACCATGCATGAGCTATGGGAGACACGGTGTCGCCTCATCATGGCTCAGGGGCATCTACAACCCCTATGTGACATGGGACTGCTAGACCGACATGTGCTTTATGGGGAGAATGAGGCTTCCCCGTTAGGGGTGGAAATTGGTAAAGGATAATCCGTTTTATCCGATATTCGTATCCGGGAAAACGCAAATGTGGTAAGTAAAATCCGCATTCGAATAGTATTCATATCCGTATTCGGTGTTATTCGTATCCGGAAAAAAATGGTTAGTATTCGTATCCGTATTCGGTGTTATTCGTATCCGGGAAAAAACCGGATAGTATCCGAAAAAACAAATACTATCCGGAAAACGAATCTGAATATTATCTGCTTTTGTCCCGTATACGAATCTGAATACTATTTTTTCTCGCCGAGATTTGTCGCAAAAGTTGTAGGATATTCGTGATTCAATCGAATTGAGTACATATTCGATTCAATTCAGATTCGTTATGACATTCAATTCAGATTCAGATTCGAGAATGTTGAATTCAGATTCAGATTCGTTTAAAAAATAAGGATTCGTATTCGTATTCGCATTCGTTTTGAAAATAGGGATTCGTATTCGTATTCGGGACTATTTGATTCGTATTCGATCCGTTTCCATCCCTATTCCCCGTATTATGTTGCACCCCCAGCTTTTCGTCTTCCAGAAGTAAGGGGACGAGCACCGGAGTATGGGCAGAGGCGTCAAGCCCGCATGTCTGTAGGTTTCTCTCGCCCTCAAGTGCCAGACCCCCCAGGAGGTCATGCCATTGATGTAAGGTCCCCTCTCCGACTCGTTAACCCCGATAACCCTGAAGATACGGGATCACCCAGCTATTATTGGTTAGGCCAGTTTCCGGAGGGATTTAATCGTAACCCTTAGGATGTTAGGGAAGTGAGCTCGCTGTCCTGTCATGTGTTCAGCGATGCATGTATCTTTAAAATTCTTGTAATAGCCTAGTAATTGTTGGAACCTTCGTGTTATTTGCAAGAACTTTTATTTCAGGCAGATACCATTTGCCTACGGGCCAATATCAATGTAATTGTATTGGAATTCTATGAATTACTTTTATGGATCTTATGTTAGCCTTTGAGCCTATATGTTTCTTTTGGAGTTATGTTCTTGAGTATTTTTGTATATTTATCATTATGCATGCTTATGTATAAATTATTAAATCTTCTAACCATCCTTGTCACACCAGGATGACAGGTCCCAATACTCGCTCAAGAGTGCAGCGTGATGAGGGGTCTCCACTCCTAGAACCATGTTTGACTGCTTTGGATGAATCTTCTCACCAGCAACATCAGCGAGGTTGCACACCTGAGGAAACACTTCCACCACCTCCTACCATGGCGGAAGTGTTGGCTCAAATAGAGAGGAACCGCATGGACCAGACCAAGATCCTAGAGGCTATCGCTCGCAACACCTCTCCTGCTCCTGCAGCAGCAGGCGGAGGTGGAAATCATAGAGCTCATGGAGGTCTCGCTGATTTTCAGCGGACTAACCCTCCAACCTTTGCGGGCACTGAGGACCCAATGGAGGCCGAAGATTGGCTGCGAGACATTGAGAAGAAGTTAGCTATTGCTCAGTGCACGGGCATTGAGAAGGTACTCTTCGCCAGCTATCAGCTGGAGGGCGCTGCCAGCGCATGGTGGGACAAATTCTCCGCCATGCAACTCGACGGGGACGTTCCTTCATGGAACGAATTTTGCACAACTTTCAGGGAGGCCCATATTCCTGATGGGGTCATGTCCATCAAGCAGCAACAGTTTCTTGCTTTGAAACAAGGCAAGAAGACTGTCACCGAGTACCTTCACGAGTTCAACTCATTGGCTCGATATGCACCTGATGACGTCTCCATCGACGCTCGCCGCCAGAGCCGTTTCATGAACGGCTTAACTGAGGAGATGCAGCTGGCTCTAGCTGTACATGATTTTCGCAACTTCCAGCACATGGTGAACAAAGCCATTGTGGTGGAACACAAGAGTGCAGCTGTAGAGGAATCCAAGAAGAGGAAGAAGGCAGCTCAGGGTGCAGCCAGCGGTAGTTTTCCCCGGCAGCGCACCGGACAGCCCCAGGCATCTCGTTATCAGGCTCCAGCACCACCGAGGACTTCCTCGGCATCTCCACAGGCTTCTTTTCCAGCGGCACAGCGGTTCAATGGGGGTAAGAACTCCCAAAACAGTAGCCCCTACAGGCCTAATGTCACTTGCTATCATTGTGGCCGCTAGGGCCACTATGCAGATAAGTGCCTCGCCAAGCAGCGAGGGATGCCTCAGACCTACAGAGCTCCTACACCATCAGCTACGACAAGACCTTCACCACCTCCGAGGGTAGCATCCACCCCTCCTCTGGTCCCTGCACGTGGCCGAGTCAACCACGTCACAGCCGAGGAGGCAAGCGGTGCTCCGGACGTTGTTTTGGGTACACTCCTTGTTAATTCTTGTCCAACATCAGTTTTATTTGATTCAGGAGCATCTCATTCATTCATTAAAAAGGAATATGCTGCACTAAATCAATTTGAGATAGTTAAGCTTCAGCCACCTTATCAAATTCAGTCACCGGGATCGGTTTTCCAAATCAATCAAGTCTGTCGGGACGTGAAAGTGGAAATTCAAAAGACTGACTTCTTGGCAAATTTAATTGTGATAAATTCAGTGGGTATTGATGTGATCTTAGGGATGGATTTACTGTCCAAAAATCAGGGAAAGATCGATTGTGCTCAACAGTCTATTTCTGTTGTCCGTACAATAACATAATTCAGAACATTGGCAATAACATCGGTCGTAGCCTCAACGTCCCCTATGTGGACTGTCTCGAGTTGGGTGACCGGATGAGGTCCCTGCGGTGACGTCCGGAGTGGCGATGTCTCCTTCGTCCTGAGGATTTCTTGTGGAACATTTCTTGAAGGTGTGCCCAGACTCCCTACAAATGGAGCACTTCTTCGTACGACGTCCGGTTTCTACTTCGTCCATGTCGTTCCTGATGCGCCGTACCTGTCGCCGGCCAACCTTTCCCTTGATCCTATCAATGTCCGCGGCCCAGATTAGTTGCTCCCAGGTCGGATGGCCAGTGAAATGGCCAACCACAGCGTAACCATACATCTCCGTGGTCTAGGTTTGGATCATCGCCTCCTTGGTGAAATAGACAGAGAGGTACTGATCGAGATGTTGCGCCACCGTCGAACATGCGGCTATGACATGGGAGCAGGGCCTGCATGCCGATCATGTATGAGGCATACGTTGGGACGGCCTTGCACAATAGAAATCCTCACGTTCTTCAGGAACCACAACCAACTGTCCGTGTTCTCACTTTCAACGAAAGTGAATACCACGGGAAGATGTTCTTTGTCTTGTTGTTAGCCAAGAGGGCTGCTGAAGCCGGCGTAGCAACTTCGGGCAAAACGAGCGGGGCTCGAACAACCTCTCATATAGCTAGTCCTTTGCTCTCAATGAAGACTCGCATGCGATTCTTCCAATAGGCATAGTCAAGCCCATCAAAGACATATGGCTTGGTCGAGTACTTATCCATCGCAAAGTTCAGTGACCGATTAAGATCAATATTGAACTAACCGGGCACTGATACCACTTGTTGCACCAAAAAGGCGACTAGAGAGTGAATAGGAGCACGCTCACTTTTTCACAAAGGTCAGATTCAACACCAATCTCACTCCAGTAGCTATAGAAGCTATGAAGATCAATCTACAAGTACAGCGGAAGATTTGTATTGAATCCAAACCAAAATCCCCAAGGCAAAAGATCAAACGAGGTTCAAACCCTAAAGGGCGGTCAGACCGGCGGCTTATGGGCGGTCAGACCGGAGGGCGGTCTGACCGGCGTTAAAACTTTGGTCTGACTGATTTCGTCCAGAACAGAAGAACAGCTCGAAAACTCAAAGCTCAAATCGATCTAACTTTTGATTCTTACGACCAAAACCCACGAAACTTGAACCACACCTTCTAAAGGATATTAGGAACCTATTCCAATCAAGGATCGCAGAGATCTATGCCAAAGTTCCTATCTTTTCAGTTTGAACGAAGGTGGTTCAAAAACCGAGCCAAATACGAAATATGATCTAGAGACTTGCTCGTGGGTGATTGATGATCAAGATGATTCTAGATGGGTTCCCACATGTCACAGCAAGTTAGATCACGGCAAGAGAACAAGCAAAAACTCGCGGATCAAAGAAAGACCACAAATCATCAAATAGAGAGAAAGAATGGAAATAGACTCATCTTTGAGGGAATTTTCTTTGGATTGATTTGATATGGTATTGGTTTACAGCCACTCCATCAATAGAGGATAAAGACTCAATACATGAGCACGAAATCAAATCCAACTCTCTAGAACCCTAACCTCCACTAATCCTCTCCCTAAACAAACTAGGGTTTCAAACACAATGAAAGGGTTAAGGGGGTGCAGCCACCTCCCTCCTCTATTTATAGTGGAGGCTTTAGACCTTCGAGAAGATTGAACCCTAATGGGCTCCTGTTAAGGCCCACACACAAACGGGTCACATACGCACGCCTTTTAAAGCGCCGTCTTCATCTCTTGACCTAATCCGCTTCACCTTGTGCCATCTTACGCCGTGAGTTGGCAAAAGGTCATCAAGGCGGTATTTGGTAAAATTACCAAAATACCCATTCTCGATCTTTTTGCAAAGAACGAGTCCCAACTACGTGAAGCACCTCCCATACTTCGCCACGTGTAGGTTGATCCAGCGGCTCTCTTCATGTCGGCAAGTCTCTCCCATCCGGCTCCCATCGAAACCACCATGGCACTGGCACCGACCCCCGCGCCGCTTGATTGAACCCGTCGCACCGAACTGCCCGTTCAGTCACCTTTGTCCCTTATGTGCCATGCTTGACTCCATTGACCTCATCTGGCATCCCCGATCGTTCTGGACCTCAGCTCTCCAAGCCTAGTCCCGATCATCCTCGCCGTTGTCCGTCATTGACCTCAAAGCAACCTGCACATCAATAGACAAAGAAATCGAATCCGAGAACAAGTTCTTTACAACTTGACCCACGTTAGTCAAAACATGCATCATGCAACACATATGCTATGAAACCCATGAACTTGACCTAACCCAACAATCATCGCTACCGATTGGCCGATGAAACAAGTAAAAACTGGTCAGACCGCTAATTTGGCCGGTCTGACCGCCCCTAGGACTTAGCCAAAAATCTACTCGAGGCAAGGTCGGTCTGACCGCCAAAATGGCCGGTCAGACCGCACTTGACCTGATAGCATTACAACCTTTGACGAAAACATATGTTTCGACAAACTGTAAACGACATTGCCAATTGTAACATCATCCTAAGATCTCAGGCATATCCCTATGATACGCACAGTATTTTCTGTAAATCAAAAGCCATTTAAAAATTCCGGATAGCCTTTGGGTCGAACCCTTTCTCTCCTCAGCCCTTTTCCCATCTTTGCCGGCCCATTTGGCCCAACCCGCCGGCCACCTCCCCTTCTTCCTCCCCTTCACCAACGTGTGGGCCCACGCGTCATCCTCCTCCTTCATTTTTCCCCTTGGCCTTCTTCTTTCCCAGACCATGGGAGGCAGCTCTTCTTCTTTCCCAGACCATGGGAGGCAGCCTTGCCCATGCCGAGCGCCAGCTCCTCCCGCTCCCTAGTGCCACATGGTGCCCTTCCCCTGCCACCACGCCACCTCCCTACGGGTCTGTGCACCACGCCGCCCCTGCGCCTCTCGCCCGCTCTGCCTGCCCATTCCCCTTGCCCGGTGCATTGCCCTCCCAGCCCGTGCCCTCATCCATGACGCGCCTGCCTCACCTGCTCCGCCCGGCTTCACCCACACCGAGCTGCCTCCTCCTCTCGCCTAGAAAAGCCCATCACCGAGCCCCTCCGCCCCCATCCTGGCCATCCTTCTTCTCTCCCCTTCAACCCCATTCCATTTTCTTCCTCGTTGAGCACTCGAGAGCAGCGACCGCATCGAAGTTGCGCCGCCCGCCCGCGCCCTCGCCACTCTGGCCGGCCTGAAGCCCCTCTCCCTCATCTACCCGTGTCACGGCACGTCCTCGGTCCCCCTCTCTGTTTACCTCAAAGCGATTTCAGGAATCCACAACCAGAGCACCGCACCCCTACTATGTTCCCCAGCCGCAGCTGATTTCGCCGCTACCATCGCCGCCTTCGATTCCTTGAACCTCCCATCGATTCCTTCCTCCGAGAGTGTCCCCTGGACCTCCCCTTTCATCTCCCCTACTGATACGGGGTCGCCCGATCTTCTCGGCGTAGGATCAAGATACTCACGTGTCTCTCTTAAATCGTAGTGTTCTTCCGTTGCCTGTGCAAGGATTAGCACTCTATAATTCGCAAGATCACACGCGTCGACTTCACCGACCACCAAGTGAAATCACCGTGCTCCCAATTCCCAGCGGAAAGGTTGAACGATCTTGATAGAACTCCCAATTCCCCTCAAGTGTGTTCGGCACCCTTGGAAGAACAAGAGTGATTGCAAGCAATCCAATCTGTTATTTTCTCAATAATAATGGTCTCCCTTTACATGAAAGATCTTGGTCGTATTTATAGTGCAGCCCCTAGGTCACGCAACTCAAACTAGGGCTAGCACAGCTAATCGTGGTGACCAAGGACTCCGAATCCAAATCCTAATCGAGAAGGTACTGTTCACACCGAGTACTGTTTACATCGAGTACTGTTTTCGTCGAATACAATTCATGTCGAATATCGTCCCTTCCGAGTACTACTCCCGTCGAGAGCTGCTTCCAAGTATTGTTCAAGACCTGGTTGTAGCGCTGACAGATATGGTCATAGAACCGGACACAGGTCGTAGAGGGTTGGTGACATGGTCGAGAAATTTGGCGGACTGGTCGAGAACCGTAGACTCGGCCGAGACAACATAAGATGACTTCCTTCGATATTCCAGAGTTCTCCTCTGCTTTACATCCGAAGTCTTCACAACGTTCAAATCTGAGAATACACAAAGTATTTGCATGAGGTAGTAACCAATTCTCATTATGGTCAATAGGAAGCTCATTAAGAAACAAAAGCACTTGTTGGTTCAACAGCTTAGCTCTGGCTCTAGTTATTTGACCGGTCGGTACTTCATGAATAGTCTTATTTATACTTGAAGTAGTCATCATAGGGATGTCCTCATCACCCACCATCTCCGGCTTTCCCACTCCCCAACGCCGCCCCCATGACGAGCTCATCGCGCCGCCCCAGGACACCGCCACCAGCCCAACTCGGCTGTCTTCGGCACCCTCTGACTACACCAGAGAGCTCCCCATGCTCTATCATGCCCATGCGCACGCCATTTTCCCCGCCTCTCCACCGGCGACGCCAGACGCCTGGCTTGCACTCCTTCACCACAAGATCCACTGTGGCCGCTCACTGGTGCTACCACCTCGTGTTGCCTCCTCGAGGTCTCGGTGGCCCATTTTGGCTGTCGGCCAAGCTCCTCGCGCCCTGCCTCGCCGTTGGCCACCCCTTGCCCCAAGCGCCTTCCGCCTCCTCTGCTTCGGTTGAAATAGAGGAGCCGTCCTCACCCGTTTTGTGTGTATATGAGTAACATGAGGGAGCTTTACTTAGCAGATCACAACATCAATTGTGTTAGTCAGTGGTGAATGAGAAATAAGCTACTAAATTGATGAGAAATAAGCTACTAAGTGTCAATTAGTACTTTGTTAGTGTATGCCTGACATTGAGAGCCACCTAGGTTAGATAGCTATTTAGAATCTGTTGGTAGGCTATTCTGCTAATGAATGAGTCAAGTGGTTAAAGGTTAGATGGAAATGATCAGTGAGCCTCACCAAAACCATTAGTTCATTAAAAGCATTGATAGAAATTATTAGAGTTTAGTGTAGTGATTAGTTCAGTTAAAGTATTAGTGGGACGCTTTGTAGCTAAAGGTTTACATCAAGTCGAATTAATAGTGATTAGTAATAACGCGGTTAGGTCTAGACATGTACACCCATAGATCCCACTTTAGTGAACCTAAGCCCAGTGTTGGAATAAAAGAAATAATAATGTAATCCGATAGTAAATCGGAATTTGTAGAGTAGTTAGATAATAATCGAGTATCATTAGTCTTTAAACCCTAAGTATAGGTGAGCCCGAATGAACATAAAGTGGTATACTATAATCTAACAACACCGGTTCTAGGGTTAGGAACCAATTAACCATCAGTTCATCATAACACTCACTATCAAGAGTGACCCAGTAGTCAGCATTCTTTCATCCTAGATCATGAAATGGAATATTCTAGCATATTATATTTTCTATATTTTTTATCATTTCATGTGGTCGCAAACTTCCGGACGTCTGTTCTCCCTCTTACGAACTCCGATTCCGTCGATTCTCATTTCTAAATTCGTATAAATTTAGTATCTTTCTTTTGGTTCTAATTTGATAATTCTTGGATTTTATTTGGAATTGTTGTATTTATTTGGCTCTTTTCGCTCGTGTAGATTCCGGTGTCACCAAAGAATTCCCAGACTCGTCGACCAAAGCATATCAAACCTTCAACGAAGGCAAGTCATAGACCTTTGATCATGTCGTACCCAGTTTATAAAATTATATTGTTTTATATCAACATGCATGTCTAGTTGTATAAAAATGGTTTTGGGAATAGTTAAACACCTATCTGGTAGTATGACTCCTTGAATAATTGTGAGCGACATGTTGACATGTACCCTTGGACACCATAGGTTGGGTAATCTTGGTTGTACATTATTGTAATACCAACGTGGGTGCGTATTATGCTTAGTCATGCTTTAGTTATGTGATATCTCTCGATCATATGATTCAATAATGATAAATTTAACTTAATAAAATATGGAATTGTGGCGTGGCCACTATTGATAAAATTTATTGTGCCATGACAAGGGTTGCCATTTGGCCGGGATTGAACCAAAAATGATTTTTGTACCCAGGTGAATGATCGTGCAGTAAAGGGAATGATTCAGGATATGGTTGCCTAGCTTGAGTAGACACTAAGGACTTAACTTTGTGCGCCATTGATCTGGGCTATATCGTACTACCACATGTCCAGGGTGGGGTGGACCTGGCTAACTAATTAGCAATGCTTTGATTCAGTTCTGTTTTGGTGGAAGTGTGAACCCTAGGTTAGACATTCACACTTGGCGCAAGAGGGGGCCCATAATGGCGAATCCTTAGCTAGCAGAACTGGATCAAAATGGAACTTTGTAAAAGTCTTGTGATAATCACTTAGTTGCACGCCTTCGGAAGCGTGTAATATCTGACATTATAAGATGATTATCTCTTGTGGGTCAAGCTGTACAACCTCTGCAGAGTATAAAACTATTCGAATAGCCGTGTCCCTGGTTATGGACAATGCCTGGTGATTTCACACGAGGGGTAGATTTTCTTAAAAATGTTGGGATGGTTTGATTGGAAAACGATTCGGATGTTGGATTGTTGGTTGGGAAGTGAACATGATTGTTCACTAGTCGTTTCAAAGAACTTATTTACTTACATATTTAATCTTCCAAATTATGCTTTTCAATCTATTTACTGTATTTACTGTCAATACTGCTTTCTGCAAAATAGCCATGTAGCTATCCTTGTCAAGCCTTGTATGAATACTATTTGCATATATTTCTCTATGACTCGCTGAGTACTTTATGTACTCACGGATATACGCCATTTGTTGATCAGTCACCGAGGAAGAATTAAGAACCGCAGAGTTCTACAAGGAAGAAAATTTTGAAGACCAGGCGAACTAGGTCGCTTTCTCCACTCGATTGCCTGTGGGCATGTTGGGTGGCCACCACAAGACGTTTTGGTTTCCGCTGTAAGTTATCTTTTGTCGTTAAAGCCCTGCGTGGCCAACTTTGTAAGACTCGACCATAAGTTCCTTTTGCTACTAAAAGATATTAATTTGTCTGCTTCATCGATACTTTGTTGTATGGATATGATTGTCATTGATGATGTCACTGTGTGAGCTAGCTACTGATCTTGGGACTAGTTCAAAATACACAGAGGGTCTCGGGTCCAGCGACTCGGGGTCCCGACAGTAACGATCTGGTTGTTTCCTCTATGTTTTGTTAATTTAATTAGAGATTAGAATCCAGATTAGAGACAGAGGTAGCATGTGTTCGTCAGGGGAAAATCGAATAGTTGATTAGTTTAGTTTGATGTATAGTTGTAATATAATTTCGGGTACTATATGGCCGTAATTTGAGGATGTCATCTACTAGATAATTGTAGAGAATTTTGGTAGCTTTTCGTAGAATATTTAATCATGTCGATCGGATGATTAATTTTCGAGTTACGTATTTTTGTAAGCCTGTTGTCTAGAGAGTTGTCGTCTTTTGGCAGCATCTTAGTAGACTGTATATTAAAATTAGTAAATAGACTAATTATGGTTTTTGCTTTACATGAAAAGTGTAGATAACTGTATAAGGATTCTAGAGAGTTCAAGAACATGAATTTGGGTTGGGTAAAACAGAAGTTATGAAAATAGTAATCCTACTGTCCAGAAGATGACAGATTGATCTTCTGGGTTAAAAATGGTGGGTTAAATGATTTAATTAGAAATCGTGGCCAACTAAGAAATTGTGGGGATTTTCGTGTAGATTCTAGAACTGATGTGGTTTGCCATGTTAGGACTTGGTAGTAAAAAATTATGTTATTTTTAGTACCGGGGCAGCAAGAGGTGACTGCCCGGTAAAGGGGAGAGTGACGGATTTGGGAAACGTGTAGGAGCATGTCGTTTAAATTGTTGTTATTGTACCGTTGTAGCTTGTTTTGAGATTGCGTGTTTACTGTAGGAGGAGTGACGTCGGGTTTGTTGTCATCATCTAATCAAACTTTTCCTCGCTACTAGGAGAGGCAAGTGCATGGTAGACAGTGATCAATGGTTGATCACTGTATTTCTTTATCACTCGTTACCATTATTGTTTGTGCTTATATATTATTTTAATTGCAAGCAATGTGAATGATTATGGATTATTTCGTATTGTTGGATATGAGAATAATGGTCAATGATGATAATGATGAAACTATGAAATATTTTGCATTCATAAGCATCATTGTATATGAGAAAGTAATCATGTTGATCACAACTCCACGGGAGTGGAGGAAGTCCCCGATCCTTGAGGAGGACGGGCATGAGAGTGAACATTGTCGCGAGTATTTACTTGCGCTGTATCGGTATACGTGAAAGAAGTGCATGTGGACATGTACTGTAGAGATGCATTGAAAAGAAAATATTTGATGAATGTGTGTGAGAATAAAGAGAAGAGGATTGCATGAATGGGCATGAAAATAAAGATAAGAGAACAAGTGATGATAATGGTGTTATTGATTACTGTTGGTTTGACATTGTTTACTGTCTATTGATGTATTTGCTGAGTCGTAAACTCACTCTTGCTCTACTGTTGCTTTTAGGTGGCCATTGATGACGTTTCGCTTGGGAGGGAATAGCGCACGCGGAATAATTACGTACTCTCAAACTTGATTCATTTGTCACGAGAAACATTCACTTCATTTTGATGGAATATCTTTTAGGACATGATGGTTATTGATTAATCTTAGATGATTGATTAGGACTTGTTTATTTATTCTATAGAGTTCATTCGGTTGGTTATGTGCAAATTTTGGATTATTATCTTGCTATGCTCCTAGTTTAATTATTTATGATTGTCAAATCTTTATTCATATTTTATTGTGACCAGTGTAAGTGTTTTGTTAAAGAGTTATTTGCTGTAAATTTATTGTAAGTTGATGTAAATTAAAGTGTTAGGGGTAGTTTGGTGGCATTCCAGGCTCAGTGTTGGGCTGGGGTGTTACATATTATGTGTTAGTTTGTCCTGTAAACCCTAGCTATTTGTATTTGTCGATTTGAATCAAGTTGCTTTGGATATCGCCCTCTTCTACAGTTCTACAAGTTTGAGTCCCTGTTCTGTTGGGAGATAAGCTTAGTGGCCATGTCCAATTTTCTTTTATTTTCTTGTTTTTGTTACGAGTGCTATCAATCATGAACTGCTCCTGATTATATATTATCTATTAGTTTGTCTTGTAAATCCTAGTTATTTGTATTTATCCATTTGAATCAAGTTGCTTTAGATATGGCCCTCTTCTATAGTTCTACGAAATAGTTATCTAAAATGGCCAACTCATATCATAGTATAGTTGTCGGCACAGAATCGAGGTAACAAAAATGTGGAATTATTCGTGGGTAAGCAGAGGTGCTTATTGAGATTAAGCACCAGGGGTGATTATGCTGGGTCCATAAGAGTACTTTCATTAAAAGATTGCATCTATTAGCCTTATTGATCTTTCAAAACATGCAACATCAAAAGGTATTTATCTTCTTTTGTTTGGTACTTCTGTGGTGCAGTGGACTACTACAACAATTTATGCACATAAAATTAATTCCATGTGCAAGTTTAAAATACATCATGTAACTCATGTTATATCAAGTAATCGCAGTTGTTTACCAAAACATTGCACCAAGAAATGCCTCAAATGTAGTAAAAATAACAATATGGCAATTGAGAAGTCATAATTGGAAATTGATGTATATATGAGTGTATAGTTGTCCAAAGCAAAAAACATTTTCAGATTCAGAATGCACTCACATGTATTGTTAGAGGAGAGAGACACATTCTGCAACATTCTACTTCTTGACACACAAAAAAAATAGTAAGCAATTCTAAATCAGGCACATTATCATCATGTCCAACCGTACATTAGTTGTCACTGCAACACAAATTTCCAAATATACGTACAAATGAACGTCAACACTGTAGTTCGTGGCACGTTTACTAACACAGGTGAGCTAGATGCAACTACACCATTTCACATAATAAGGCATATATACCACTGAAACATTGTGGGGTCTTTCAATAGTTTCGGCTGTTGTAAATATTTACACAAGTGTCAGTAAAATTGACCCTACCATTTCACTTCATACATAGTTATACACAATAAGCACTGAGCCACATCCAGTAGCCCTTCTGAGTCTCTTTGGCAATATCATTCATTAATTCTTATTATCACGAGGTTGAGTTCTTGGTTTGTTTCTCCTCAAAAAAAAAAAAACATCGCGTACTTCTTGTGGTGTATGGTTCTGGTAAGTTGATGAACTGTACCTCCAGATTTGTGCAAAATCAGTTTTTAGCCAACGGAGGAGACATGACTGCTAGCTGCTTCTTTCCTGAGACCTTTGTCCACTATAACCCTTCTTGACATATCTGATTCAGACCATAGTCTAGCAGCAGCATGAAAATTTGATATTAATACATGATTTCTAGGATTTTGTGGGTCAACCTCCAGAAGATGCACAGCTACCTTGTTGCCTCTCACCACATCCATGTTTGCTCTACAAGCATTCAACATAGCCACACAGAGATGGCACCGGAAAGCTCATTTCGGTTCACACTTAAACTACAGTAGAGATACCATGCCTCGTCAGTCCGGCCTGCACGACCTAACATGTCAATAAAACAAGCATAGTGCTCTGGTCCTGATTAATCCCATACTTGCTTTTCATGAAATGTAACTTGGCTCGGCCTTCATCCACAAGACCAGTGTGTCCGCAAGCTGACAGAACAGCAAGAAATGTAATGGCATTTGGCAAAAACCATGCGTACAGCTTTCTCCATCCTCTTAAACAAATCTAAAGCCTTTTCACCATGCCCATGGTGGCTATAAGCATCAATCATACTGGACCAGGAAACAACATTTCTGCCGGCCATCCGATCGAACACCACACGTGCAGCCATTGTCCGCCTGCACTTTGCATACATGTCAATAAGTGCATTGCACAGGACGGTCTCTGAACCAAACCCACAACGGAGAGCCTTGCAATGCACCTGCATACCATAAGCCAAATTCGTTGTCGTTGAGCAGGCCGTGAGAACACATGTCAATACAATTCCATTGAGCTCAATCCTCCCTAGCATCAAGAAAGCCTCCCTAAATCGGCCATTCTCCACACAACCTGGAAGAACAGCGTTGTAGAGCACGGCATCCTTTGGGCAGTCCGTGTGCCTAAACACTCATGGCCTCCTCAACAAGGCCGCGGCTCATGTAGAGATCAACCAGTGCCTTCGCCATAATGACATCGCCGTGGCAAGCAATAACGCTCCGCGCATGGACCTGGCGGCTGGGGCAGAGGGCGCGGGACACGGCGCAGGCCTTGCATGGTGCAGAGGGTGGTGGCCGCGGGCACGAACCCCACGGCGGCCATGCCGCGGAAGGCTTCCGCGGAGGAGTAGGGGCGCGCGTGGCGTACGAGGCACGCGAGGAGCGCGTTCCAGGTGACCACGTCGCGCGCGTGGCGTACGAGGCACGCGAGGAGCGCGTTCCAGGTGACCTCGTCGAACAGGCGGGACGCGGCACCGGGGAGGGCGGCGTTCGAGTAGGCGGTGAGGAGTGCGGTGGCCGGGATGGGGCTAGAGAGGGAGGATGACTTGAGAAGGGCGGCGTGGACGGCAGGGGAATGGGAGGGGTGGGAGGAGAGGAGACGGAGCAGCTCGGCGAGCGGCGGCGCAGCACGGCAGCAGCACGGGGTTATGTTTTTGGCGCAAATGCCTCTCAGTCTCAGCTCGGGCAAACGGGCAATGTTGGGCCGGGCGGCCCAGTTGGATCTCCGCTTAGGGCAAATAGATATTATTCGAGCAGGCGGAGAAGCAAGCCACTTGCGCCGCCAAAGGAATTGGCGATTTTTCTGTCTATTTGAGCAGGCGGAGAAGCAAGCAAAACCTAAACCTAAGCAAGGGCTAAGGAGTGGAGCGGTGACGGCCACATGCGCCGCCAAGTCTCGCGCCGCGCTGCGAAATTGGAATGCATTCCATCCTCAATCGAGATCCCCCTGGCCTAGCTGCGAAATTGGAAGGAGATGGGCATGGCGCTACCCGACGACGTGCTCGCGGACGTCCTCCGCCGCCTCGCGCCGCGCAGCCTCGCCGCGTCGCGGTGCGTCTGCAAGGCGTGGCGTGCCATCGTCGACACCCGCCGGCTGCTGCTCCCGGACCTCCTGCCGCACTCGGTGCATGGCATCTTCCTCAAGTACCATGATCTTTATTACCCGGTCTTCCTCTCCCGCCCCTCGACGGGGCCCGAGATCTCCGGCAAGCTTGACTTCTTGGTCGACCCCGTCCCCGACTGGGGCAACTTCGCCGACGTCCTGGATCACTGCAATGGCCTCTTGCTTTGCCTAGACCAGCACGGGCTCCACGTGGCCAACCCCGCCACGCGGCGGTGGGCACGCTTGCCCCCGCCGCCGCTCGTTGGGGACCTCATGTCTGACGTCGCGCACCTTGTGTTTGATCCCATCGAGTCGCCACACTATGAGGTCTTGCTCGTTCCTGACAATCCCGGCAGAGAGAAGCGTAGGCGGTCGTTGGAGCGGTCGATGGGGTTCCGCTCATCGGCTGCTGACGACACGAAAGAGGAAGAGTGTGAGGATGATCGCTTGATGGAATGGCCAGCATCGACATGCGTAATGTGTGTGTTCTCGTCACGGACGGGGCGGTGGGAGGAGAGGGCATTTGCCCGTGAAGGCGAGGCCGCAGGGATGGTTGCCGACATACGATGGCAGGACTACAGCTTTTTCGAGCGGGGCTACAGCGTTTATTGGCGGGGTGTATTCTATGTGCAGCGCATTGGTGGCGATTTTGTTATGAGGTAAGCATCATAGAATTCAATTATGTGACTTTTGATTTCGGTGCGCACATGTTTTGGTTGATCCTTTTTTTTAATTTATGTTAGTGCTTATATTTGTAAAATATGATTTCTACTGACTTTTTTGTGTGTGTGTTCATGTACCCACAAGTAGTTGCATCCATCCGTTTTGCTACTTTTCCCTTGAAAGATTAATCAATTCTGTGATTTATTAAAGAAAATGTCAATAATTTGTTTTTTGCAGAATATCCTTGTCAAATGATAAGTACCAAGTAATTAAGATGCCAACAGATATTGAATGGGAGGTTGGTGAGCCTTATCTAGGAAGATCAGAGAAAGGGGTGTGCTGTGCATTCGGTCATGGTCCGTACAACCTTCAGGTTTGGATCCTTGACGAATCGTGTGGTCAGATAAAGTGGGTGTTGATGCATCAGATTGACCTTGAGCCCACTGTCTTGCATGTACTGAACTATGGTCCACAAACTGAAGGGCCCTGGATTTTACAGGACGTTAACAAAGCACTTGTGGACTCTGACAATGATGAAGATGACAACAACAAAGCACTTGTGGAAGAGAAATTTGAATGGGACTCTGACAATGATAATGTTCTCGACATTGAATATGAGGTTGAAGGGTACTACACTGGATATATTTCTTTCCTTGGGTTTCATCCTTACAAAGACGTTGTCTTCTTGAATGTTTCTTTGGAGAGAGTGGTGGCCTATCATTTGAATAGTTCGATGGCTCAGGACTTAGGTATAAGCCCAAAATATTACCGTGGTCTCGCCACTGTCGGCAGACATCGTGTCGTCTTTTCCATACACACCTTGTTTGGATGGCAGAGTTCCCTGAAAACAATTTGGAAGCTCATGTTGAAGATTAGCATATTGGTTTCAAGTTGTTTGAGCAATTAAACATGTGGCATACATGTTTGAGTCCCTGTTCTGTTGGAGATAATCTTAGTGGTCATGTCCAATTTTCTTTTATTTTCTTCTTTTTGTTACGAGTGCTATCAATCTTGAACTGCTCCTTATTATATATTATCTGTTAGTTTGTCCTGCAAACCCTAGTTATTTTTATTTTTCCATTTGAATCAAGTTGCTTTGGATATCGCCTTCTTCTACAGTTCTACATGTTTGAGTCCTGTTCTGTTGGGAGATAATCTTGGTGGCCATGTCCAATTTTCTTTTATTTATTTATTTATTCTTTTGTTACGAGTGCTGTCAATCATGAATGAACTGCTCCTGATTAATAGTACAATTCTTCCACGTTTCAACCACAAATATTGAAGGTCTATTGTTAAAAAAACAAGAGTGCAGAAACTTGGTGATCTACCAAATTTCATCAGAAATAGGGTTCAAATAGGGCGCTAGCTGCAAAAGTTCTTGTCCATAGTGTTTTGGCCAGAAGTAACAGCACATTATTGCAAGTAACCAGTTGGGTGCTGGTGCCTGTCAGCCTTGAAGTAACTGGAGTGAGAGCAGTCTTTGTTATTAGGGAGAGAATTGTGATTTTTTTTATTTATTAATTAACCTTTTATTAATTTTTATTTTAAAGTTAACCCCGACGTACTTTATTTCCAATTCTAACTCCTTTGATCACGTCACCACTCGTGGTGTGACAAAACAACGCTGTCACGCTGGGGCAAGCTCTTATCGCACTATGGGTGGTGGCGTGACAGTGTTGTTTGGTCACACCACGACCGGTGGCATAACCAAAATTACTATTTAACGGACTTATCCTATGACGTGACAACGTTGTTTTGTCACGTCACGGGTGCTGGCGTGACCAAAAGGGTCAGAATTGGAAATAAAGTGCGCCGGGGTTAACTTTAAAATAAAAATTAAAAAAGGTTAATTAATAAAAAAAAATAGCATTAAAAGGGCTCCTCCCTAAGTGTGTAAAAAAATATCCCAGAACCATCTCCCACAAAATATTAAAGATGACTCCATGGTGCTCCTCAAATATGCTACACCATGATAAGAAGTTAAATGCTTGAAAATAGAGCATATTCAACATCATGATATTTGCTGCATTATTCATTCAGTTAGTCAATACGAACCAAAGAAACCGGACTGTATCAATGATCTCGGCAGTATGATGCATAGAAAATGAACCATCATTCGTGTTTTGGATAAGTAAATTTCTCAAATATTCTTCTGATTGTTGACGACTGGAAGGAGAACCCAAAATACCAGACAACAGCAAAGGAAGGACACACACGATTGCAAGTTTTTCAGCAATAGAAGTTTTTGGACGCAGGCCTGCAACACAATCAATAAAAAGGTCTAAAAAAACAACTAAACCAAACAGTCCTACCTTTTAAATACATGGATTCTTACCACGAACTTTTGAATTGGTTGACAGAGGAAAATAGGTAAAATCACCACTATCAATATCACCAGCTGTTACAAGAAATACAGGTAGCATAATGTGCTCCAAATAATCTTTGCCGTAGCGTCCAGATACAGCCAGCAGGTACTAAATTTTTTAAGAAATAATTGATCAGAATTTATATCTGAAGATGGTAGGATATGTATTGGAGATGATGTGGTTTGTACATTTTACCTTTGTGATCACTGTTCTAAGATGGACACATAAGAATGTTCATTATACTTAGTAAAAAAAATTATGTCAGTGTTCAAAGAGAAAAGAGCTAACACCCCTTTCTGATATTTATTCTGTCCATAATCTTTCTAAGTTTGTTTCTTGTTGCTGTTAATGATGTGATTTGTGTTCTACAATAGCTTGGTGTTCATAGTATACTAGATGGACCTAGTTGACCTGCTTATTTGAATATTAAGTATATCAATAAGAACGTTGTTTGGCATATTTCAAACTGATCCTCGTCATCTATGTATGATTCCTTTTGCTCTAGGTATTCCTGTCCATCTGTGTATTGTATTTTGATTGTTTATGTAATTTCTAGTTATTCGTGTGCTTGCTTATTTCGCAAAGATGTATAGTCTACTGCTACAAAGTCCCATACATTTGATCCCTTATTTGGCTTATGTCCAGTTCTGGTTTTCTGAGACAACTACAGAGAAGAATGAATAACTGTATAAATGGTTTCCTCAGTGAATTTGAGGAAAAGTTTAGAAATCCCCTTGTCAGTTGAGATTTGCGGAGCTGTTGACAAAATTGCATGCACGCCTGTTTTTTTTTTCTAATTTATATTCATTAAGAATCTCTTGTCTTCTTGAATAAACATTAGATATGGTAGTCTTGTGTTGTCGCCAACATACCAGTGGAAAGTAAAGCCTGTACCTAAAAAAGGAAAATGCAAGTGATGGAATCTGCTTCATTAATTTAACATTTCCATTTGTTTCCTAAATGCTGCGGGTGATGAAATATGAACTGTCTTTTGGTAGAAAATACAATCTCTAGGTCATTATGCTGAGTTGGGTCAATTTCTCCTTCAACATCTTATTAAATGGAACTGTTTTGAATTCAACATAGATTGCTTAAGATTATTTGTCAGATGTGCAGTATTCTGACCTATAAAATCAATGTTAATAATGTTTTTTTGATGAATCATCCTTATTAATAACTTCTGGCAATTTATTTTTACTCTGGATTGAAATATAAAAGGAAGTGGCGCTGTTTGAAATTTTCCTGCGCTAAAGTGTGATACCTTCACCATGCATTAGGACTTCATACTAAGTTGTTCTAGAGAAATATTTAGTTACTCTGTTTAGTATGTGACAATAGAATGACATTTCATAGGACGTCAATATCTGTGTCCTTACCTTATTCCTTTGGCCTTATTTGCGGCTGATGTGTTGGAATATTGAATTTCATGGTATTTCTCGTATTAAAAACCTAGTAGCAAACAGGTCAATGTCCAAACATTTTCTTTTTCTTTAGATTTGTTAACACTTTGCTATGGTTCACTTTGTTTCTGTTTCTTGTGTTTCATCACATATGAAATGTTAAGAGATTTACCATAGACACACACAGTGAAAAATAGAACAGTTCTTATGTCGATTCTGTCGGTGCCCAGTAACTGGATCTTTTGTCCCCTTGCAGATCTCTCGCTTTTGCCGATCAAAATGCCCAGTAAGGTTAAATGGACAAAAGCATACAGGTGCTTGCATGGCAAGGACATGACACAGGTAATGAGCTTGTTATTTTCTATATCCTGGCAGTAGTAAATAGAGAGCATATTTCATTTTTGCTGTGTGGACCACATTTGAATCTTTCTTTGAAATCAACAAGGACTCCACCTTCGAGTTTGAGAGGAAGAGGAACAGGCCAGAGCGCTACAACCGGAATGTCACTGAACAAACTCTGAAGGCTATCCCGCTTATTACAAAGATTAGACATGACCGGCAGGAGAAACATATTACAGACAGGTTGGTTGCTGTACTCTGATTCATTGTCTCTTTATTCTTGAAATGGTAGTTTCTTGCCTCATATGCACTGATTTTTTTAACAGACAGAAACAAGGTAAGACCAAGGAGCGAGAGAGGGATGCTAAGGAGTTGGAGCAGGATACTCAAATGCTTCCCAAGAAGGTTTCAACTCAAGAAACAAAGATCAAGGTCAAAGTTTCTCAGCAGCAGACAGAAGAGAATCTTATGGATGAGTAACAGAATGGAAACGTGTTGCTTGTGTGTTCATGTGGTCCTTTCTATGCAGCACTTCGTGTTTCGTCAAATTGCTTTTCTTATCATGTAGACGACAAAGAAAGATGTTTTTGGACTTAGTATCAGCAAGTTTCACATGTGTTGTCTGGTTTGTGACTCCTGATAGTATTGACTATCGTCAAAAGGATATCGTTATTGTAATCATGAAATTAGCTTCATGAAGAGTATCTTTATTGTGTTATAGCGGTGTTAAAAGGTCAGATGAAGAAGCTATTGCATGAAGCGAGTCACTATGAAGAGTATCTTTAGCAGGGTGTTTTGGAACAGAGGAATTTTGGACGATTTGATGCTAAGGGAAATTGTTACGTGGCTCGAATGAATATGATTTATATGAAAGATGGTAGTGCCTAGGGAAATAAGCACCTGAGTATCTTCTTAATTCAATGGATTTTATCACTGCCCCCTCCTTCCTATGAGCTCCCCTTCACGAAAAAAAACACTTGTGTTCTTTGTTGTATATACCTCTTACCTCTAAATTCCGCATTTACAATTTACAGTTCTTGTGTGTCTAGGATAGTGTCACATCCCCAAATTAATAAAGAGGATTACTATGCATATCATTAGCATGCATCATTGTTTTCAAACTTTTGCATAATTTATTTCACTTGGAAAATCTTAAACAAGTTTGAAACCTACATCTTAAAACACAATAGCAAGTAAAGCCAGAAGCAAAACCTTTTGGCAATCACTTGAAATAATTTATTCAAATACTAGAACTAGTATAATGAATTAACATAATTCTTCCCAAATTTTTGGGACTGGTTTAAACCCTAAGAAAATTCAAACATCATTTAATGACATACACTAAGTTTGAATTTATATTATACAAATTATATCATGAACAATGGGAGTTAATAATTTTTATAGACACTAGACCTACCCAGGAACCCCTGTGATTTATTTCACAATTTTAGAAAATTTATTTCTATTTTTAACACCTTGGTCAAAGTGGGAGAAATATTTTAAATCCTGGTCAAACCCTAAACCCAACTGGTCTAGTACTATTCCTCTGGCTCGAACCCTAAACCCTGACCCGAGCCACTCGGCTCAGCCCAACCGTCTAGATGCACTCGCATGCAAGCGTTGGATCAAAATTCAACGGCCCAGATCTCTCCACTGTTTCGGCCGGTCCGAAACATTCATCCACTCTGAGCCGTCCGATTGAAAATCGACGGTCCGAATCGCGTACCCTTTCGGGGTGAACCACGCGACCCATTCTAATCTGCGTCATCCATCTGAAATCCAACGGTCAGCACCGAGTCACTTAACCCCCGCCCGCGCGCGCGATGAGTCGCTGCCACGCTGGGCCCACCTGTCAGTGTTGTCTTCAACCACCCGTCAGCTCACGCAGAGCTTCGACGCCACGTACACGAAGCGCTGCTGCAGCTCGCTACTGCGTGACCGCACGCGTCTGTTAGCCACTCCTAGCGCTTCTCCACTTGACGCCGCCTCTCCGCCCATTGCCCCGGATAATACCCCTCAACACCCTCTTTCTTCCTCACTCTTCCTCTCGGTGGCTGAGGAAGGGGAAGCTCTCCCGTGCGTATCCCTCGGGTGAGTCTCCTCCGGGTGGTAGCCCTAGAGTTCTTACTCAATGCCTTCTCCATTTTAGCTAACTTCAGCTCCTTCGTTGGCTTGTAGCTTCTGAACCATATTCATGCCCTCTGGAACCCTAGAGCACGCACCCGAGGAGCTCAACTTGTTTTCTTCGTGTCCGGGAGGTATTATCCTCAATCTTGCGCGTCATAATGTGCATTAGGGTATCTTAAATGTTTCCCCTCAATCAATTTCACTATTGCTTCACAGGAAGTGTCAGATTTTGAAATTCCTTTTTGTCGGCCGCCGTCATTGTTCTTCTTCTCCAGCTCCGGCGGGTAGGTCTCCGACCGATTCATTGCTCACAAAGCATGCTTATGTGGTACTTGAGCTAACCCGAGCACCCACTTCGCTCCTTTTTGCTCGGAACCTCACCCTTGCCTAAAGTCGTGCCGCCGCCGTGATCTTCTCCAACTCCGGCCGAGCTCCAGCCACTCCAAGCTTCCCCGAGCACCCTCCTCAGCTCAGGTAGCTTCCATTTAGCCCCTAGGACTTTGGCACCCGCTTAATTAGCGCTGTGGAGCTCCTCTGTGCTGTTGTCGTGTTATCAGATTTAGCACCGCCGCCGCCACGGCCAGCCGCCGTCGGTCGCTCGGTCTTGTGAGTGCTCCTGTGAGGTGCGCAATACTATTGCGCACCTGTCCATATCATCAGACCGCGCTGCCGTGGCGCGTAGCGCCGGCAAGCCACCGGTCAATCGCGCGGTTGCGTTGTCGTACGCGGGCCGGCACTGTAGCAACATGATTAAGAGTTAATGGTAATCATTAGCATTTAAACACTGTCTTAAGCGCACTAATACACTCGCTTACATGTGGGCCCAAATGTTAAACCTTATCGTTTCGTGTAAAACAGCCGCATATAACTAGGGTCGTTTTGGACCGTTGGATGTAAAATTGACGGCTCTGCTCCGATGGGCCGTTCGGACCGCTCCAAACGCGCCTCGGCTGTGGACCGTTGGATCTTGATCCAACGGCTCACAAGCCTGGCCTTAGATTCACGCGCGTGCCCGCGCCGCGCGGTGGGCCACTAGCAAAGCAGGCCCACTGTCAGTGGCAGTGGCTAGGACGCGCTCGGTAAGAAAAGTGTTAAATGCGTTTGGAAAATCCGAAATGACTTATTTATACACTTTAAATATGTATAACTTCAAAAATACATAACAAATTCATCTTAACTCCAAAATAGGTGAAACCACTTCTGGTAATTTTCATTTTTAATTAACTTTATATTAAAATTGGTTTCAAACATGTCTCTGTAGCAAAGAGTATTATTTTGGAGAATGATCCATTAAAACTATTATTTTTACAAAAGGAAATGTTGTTAACTTTAGAAATTCATAACTAAATCATGAAAATTCCAAATGAGGCAAACTCAACTGTTCTGATCTTGTAATAATACTCCCTATTTATCCATATGACCCTCTGTTCCACTATTGCTCTACAAATTTTGACCTCATAATTAAATTACTTAAAGAAGACGTATTGAAAGCTGAAATTCAAACCTTCATAACTCTCACATACTAAATCCAATTGGAATGATTCTTTCACCTAAATTCATCTAAAATCGTGATTTAGCTCCTGTAGAAAAATCATGCATTTTTTAGCATTTTGAATTTTTGAGTATTTCTCGATGTTTATTCGGTATTGTATTTATATAGATTCCGAGCCTATTGATATTGACCTATACGCTACTGAGGGAGAACAGCTAAGCTACCAGCAAGGCAAGTATCATTTGAACTTTCTTTTTGCATCATATTTGATCCCAGTTTTGTTAAGATAGTGCAATGATAATTGCTTGCATGCTATTTTTGTTAATGTCGCTATTTTTGTGATGTGTAGAATAGTTATATCCTATTCTTTGAGGTTTATCTTGAATCATGAATTACTCCAGTACCACATGCTTAAGATAGGCTTTGTGTGAATTATATTGTTCGAGTTGCTTAGCCATGCAAGTCTAGAACCGGTAGATGATTGTCGGGAATAACCCGACAATTATGGGATAAAGACCATTTTCTTTACATACTGTTGTTTCATATCTTCGTATCTATTTTATGAGATAAAATTTTGTCATTTTAAATGAGCTTTTGGTCTGGACAAGTGATGGTTAGTGATGGTGACTTTGTGCACGAGACTTGGGAAAGTGGTAGACTTGTCTGGACAGTTAAGGACCGAACTTTGGGTACCTACGGTTCAAGCAAAACTCGTGCTATCACACGCGGTGTATGGGCACTGCTTGGTTAAGTAAGGGGTTGGTATTGTTGAGTTGATGACTAGTGGTGTGAGGGCGTATATGTGTTCCATCGCATATAAGTTCCATAAGGGTGCCAATTGCAATTCTTTATAGTGAGGGCGAGCCCTATTTAAGCTTTATTTAATTGGGTTGGCATTTCCGGCACAACTTGCATGCCCGTTTAGTTGTAGGTGGGTAGCCTACACTTAAATGGGATTACATCGCGTATGGGCGAGTCAACTCAATGATATCAACTTGCTGAAAAATACTAAGTCTTGGTTTACCCGGCCGGTATACCATAGGAAGTATGCTATATTCGGAGGCATCTGGAGGCTTACGGGCTAATCAAGTCGTGTGGGTAAAGTAGTACACCCCTGCAAGGTATAAATCTATTCGAATAGCCGTGTCTGCGGCTATGGACGACCGCTTGAGTTTGTGGCTGCTTATTGTTAGACTTGGAATTAAAATTGTGGTATAACTTGGTATTGTCATGAATGGGATGTTCATGTTTGTTGTTGTATCAAAGTGGACAGCCACTTTGTCATTTGTATGGTTCATTTGTTATTCAATTTACTACTTATTCACATGCTTTACTTCTACTTCAAATCTGATTTTGAAATGGCACTTGAAAAACTAGTATGTGTAGGTTGTAAATTGTTGCGTCTCTTTTGCAAAACTAAGCCAATATGAGCCATACTTTGGAATAACCTCTACCATACATAATTTTTGATTTGTATAAGACTCGCGAGTACAATTGTACTCAGCCAGTTTGTCTACTGGCTTTCAGGTGAAGACTATGAGACTGTTGAGCTTGTTAGCGCCGATTTAGGTGACGCTAATGAGTAATGCTATCATTTAACTCCCAGTCGGTTGCCGATGGGTTATGGGGCATACCATACTGGATATTTTGGTTTATTTACTTGCTTCCGCTGCTACTTAATACTCTTATTTGAACTTGGTCGGTCGGCCGTTTGTAATAGATGTAAACTTTAACTATTATGTTGTATGTCTTTTGGACCACGTATGAATGTTGTTGTATGGATGTGAACAACGTTGTATGAGAGTATGAGCATATTGGTCGCTGATCTTGGGAGCCAATATGTTTGCATACTCGCTGTTCGTGGTTTCCTATTTAACTCACTAAGTGTAGTGCTTGACTTGTGGAAGAACCGACAATCATGTAGTGCTCGCAGAGGAGCAGCGCGCATGATCGTCGGGGCCCTAGTTTTGGGTTAAGCCTCTCACTTAGAGAGAGTTAAGTTGGAATCCATTTACTTGAGGCCCTAGAGTTATGTCCTTAAGACCATGCTTAGTCTCGGTCTTACTGAGATAACCCGGGGGTCCTCACAAGCGTTGGTATCAGAGCCATACTGACTGTAGGTTAGAGATAGCATGGGCGTTAAGTTAGCAAGTCTCTTGGTCAAAATATTTTCAAGTTATCAAAATTATCTTGAAAGGTTTAAGTTAGGGATATCTTTTATTCCTCATCCATCTTAGTATCATTTCTTACCTTATTCTAGTTTTTAGTTTGCAAAACTAACTTACCTTGTCCTTTAGATGAACCATCATTTTCTTGTAAAGGAGACTCAAGCTAAAGACGTCGAAGGATACCCGGCGCTACTCCGGGACATGATGTGGAGAGCCAACTTCACTTATCAGCCGATGTACTCCATCTATCGACGAGACCGAGGGCCGGGAATGGAGGAGTACCTGGCCATAGCCAACATCATTGCTAGGCGCGTTACTAGGAGTATCCCTTATGTTTTCTAGGCACGTGGCACCTCTAAGGCCACGGCATTGCAGGAAGTAGCTCGTGTAGCGATGAGTCATCTTCGTCATTACCTGGCGGAGTTGGCTCAATCGCCATACGAATATTTTCCAATCCAAGCTCGTGGCATGGAGGTGGGCACCTTTGCCGAGATTCCAAAGGGGGAGGACCCTCACGTATGACAACTGGCGAGGTTGGTGCGCATAATGGACTAAATGCGTCAATGCACCATGCATGAGCTATGGGAGACGCGGCGTCGCCTCATCATGGCTCAGGGGCATCTACAACCCCTATGTGACATGGGACTGCTAGATTGACATGTGCTTTATGGGGAGAATGAGGCTTCCCCTCCCCGTATTATGTTGCACCCCCAGCTTTTCGTCTTCCAGAAGTAAGGGGACGAGCACCGGAGTATGGGCAGAGGCGTCAAGCCCGCATGTCTGTAGGTTTCTCTTGCACTCAAGTGCTGCACTTCTGTGAGGTCATGCCATTGATGTAAGGTCCCCTCTCCGACTCGTCAACCCCGATAACCCTGAAGATACGGGATCACCCAGCTAATATTGGTTAGACCAGTTTCCGGAGGGATTTAATCGTAACCCTTAGGATGTTAGGGAAGTGAGCTCGCTGTCCTATCATGTGTTCAGCGATGCATGTATCTTTAAAATTCTTGTAATAGCCTAGTAATTGTTGGAACCTTCGTGTTATTTGCAAGAACTTTTATTTCAGGCAGTTACCATTTGCCTACGGGCCAATATCAATGTAATTGTACTGGAATTCTATGAATTACTTTTATGGATCTTATGTTAGCCTTTGAGCCTATATGTTTCTTTTGGAGTTATGTTCTTGAGTATTTTTGTATATTTATCATTATGCATGCTTATGTATAAATTATTAAATCTTCTAACCATCCTTGTCACACCAGGATGACAGGTCCCAATACTCGCTCAAGAGCGCAGCGTGATGAGGGGTCTCCACCCCTAGAACCACGTTTGACTGCTTTGGATGAATCTTCTCACCAGCAACATCAGCGAGGTCGCACACCTGAGGAAACACTTCCACCACCTCCTACCATGGCGGAAGTGTTGGCTCAAATAGAGAGGAACCGCATGGACCAGACCAAGATCCTAGAGGCTATCGCTCGCAACACCTCTCCTGCTCCTGCAGCAGAGGTGGAAATCATAGAGCTCATGGAGGTCTCGCTGATTTTCAGCGGACTAACCCTCCAACCTTTGCGGGCACTGAGGACCCAATGGAGGCCGAAGATTGGCTGCGAGACATTGAGAAGAAGCTAGCTATTGCTCAGTGCACGGGCATTGAGAAGGTACTCTTCGCCAGCTATCAGCTGGAGGGTGCTGCCAGCGCATGGTGGGACAAATTCTCCGCCATGCAACTCGACGGGGACGTTCCTTCATGGAACGAATTTCGCAGAGCTTTCAGGGAGGCCCATATTCCTGATGGGGCCATGTCCATCAAGCAGCAGCAGTTTCTTGCTTTGAAACAAGGCAAGAAGACTATCACCGAGTACCTTCACGAGTTCAACTCATTGGCTCGATATGCACCTGATGACGTCTCCACCGACGCTCGCCGCCAGAGCCATTTCATGAACGGCTTAACTGAGGAGATGCAGCTGGCTCTAGCTGTACATGATTTTCGCAACTTCCAGCACATGGTGAACAAAGCCATTGTGGTGGAACACAAGAGTGCAGCTGTAGAGGAATCCAAGAAGAGGAAGAAGGCAGCTCAGGGTGCAAACCAGTAGTTTTCCTAAGCGCACCTGGACAGACCCAGCATCTCGTTATCGCTCCAAAGACCACCGAGGACTTCCTCGGATCTCCTGAGCTTCTTTTCCAGCGCACAGCGGTTCAATGGGGTAAGAACTCCCAAAACAAGAGCCCTCTACAGCCTAATGTCACTTGTTATCATTGTGGCCGCTAGGGCCACTATGCAGATAAGTGCCTCGCCAGCAAATGAGGGATGCCTCGCACCTCTGAGCTCCTACACCATCAGCTACGACAAGACCTTCACCACCTCCGAGGGCAGCATCCACCCCTCCTCTGGTCCCTGCACGTGGCCGAGTCAACCACGTCACAATCGAGGAGGCAAGCGGCGCTCCGGACGTTGTTTTGGGTACACTCCTTGTTAATTCTTGTCCAACATCAGTTTTATTTGATTCAAGAGCATCTCATTCATTCATTAAAAAGGAATATGCTGCATTAAATCAATTTGAGATAGTTAAGCTTCAGCCACCTTATCAAATTCAGTCATCGGGATCGGTTTTCCAAACCGATCAAGTCTGTCGGGACGTGAAAGTGGAAATTCAAAAGACTGACTTCTTGGCAAATTTAATTGTGATAAATTTAGTGGGTATTGATGTGATCTTAGGGATGGATTTACTGTCCAAAAATCAGGGAAAGATCGATTGTGCTCAACAGTCTATTTCTGTTGTCCGTACAATAACATAACTCAGAACATTGGCAATAACATCGGTCGTAGCCTCAACGTCCCCTATGTGGACTGTCTCGAGCTGGGTGACCGGATGAGGTCCCTACGGTGACGTCCGGAGTGGCGATGTCTCCTTCGTCCTGAGGATTTCTTGTGGAACATTTCTTAAAGGTGTGCCCAGACTCCCTGCAAATAGAGCACTTCTTCGTACGACGTCCGGTTTCTACTTCGTCCATGTCATTCCTGATGCGCCGTACCTGTCGCCGACCAACCTTTCCCTTGAGCCTATCAATGTCCGCGGCCCAGATTAGTTGCTCCCAGGTCGGATGGCCAGTGAAATGGCCAACCACAGCATAACCATACATCTTCGTGGTCCAGGTTTGGATCATCGCCTCCTTGGTGAAATAGACAGAGAGGTACTAATCGAGATGTTGCGCCACCGTCGAACATGCGGCTATGACATGGGAGCAGGGCCTGCATGCCGATCATGTATGAGGCATACGTTGGGACGGCCTTGCACAACAGAAATCCTCACGTTCTTCAGGAACCACAACCAACTGTCTGTGTTCTCACTTTCAACGAAAGTGAATGCCACAGGAAGAGGTTCTTTGTCTTGTTATTAGCCAAGAGGGCTGCTGAAGCCGGCGTAGCAACTTCGGGCAAAACGAGCAGGGCTCGAACAACCTCTCATATAGCTAGTCCTTTGCTCTCAATGAAGACTCGCATGCGATTCTTCCAATAGGCATAGTCAAGCCCATCGAAGACATACGGCTTGGTCGAGTACTTATCCATCGCAAAGTTCAGTGACCGATTAAGATCAATATTGAACTAACCGGGCACTGATACCACTCGTTGGACCGAAAAGGCGACTAGAGAGTGAATAGGAGCACGCTCACTTTTTCACAAAGGTCAGATTCAACACCAATCTCACTCCAGTAGCTATAGAAGCTATGAAGATCAATCTACAAGTACAGCGGAAGACTTGTATTGAATCCAAACCAAAATCCCCAAGGCAAAGGATCAAACGACGTTCAAACCCTAAAGGGCGGTCAGACCGGTGGCTTATGGGCGGTCAGACCGGAGGGTGGTCTGACCGGCGTTAAAACTTTGGTCTGACCGATTTCGTCCAGAAGAGAAGAACAGCCCGAAAACTCAAAGCTCAAATCTATCTAACTTTTGATTCTTACGACCAAAACCCACGAAACTTGAACCACACCTTCTAAAGGATATTAGGAACCTATTCCAATCAAGGATCGTAGAGATCTATGCCAAAGTTCCTATCTTTTTCAGTTTGAACGAAGGTGGTTCAAAAACCGAGCCAAATACGAAATATAATCTAGAGACTTGCTCGTGAATGATTGATGATCAAGATGATTCTAGATGGGTTCCCACATGTCACAGCAAGTTAGATCACAGCAAGAGAACAAGCAAAAACTCGCGGATCAAAGAAAGACCACAAATCATCAAATAGAGAGAAAGAAAGCAAATAGACTCATCTTTGAGGGAACTTTCTTTGGATTGATTTGATATGGTATTGGTTTACAGCCACTCCATCAATAGAGGACAAAGACTCAATACATGAGCACGAAATCAAATCCAACTCTCTAGAACCCTAACCTCCACTAATCCTCTCCCTAAACAAACCAGGGTTTCAAACACAATGAAAGGGTTAAGGGGGTGCAGCCACCTCCCTCCTCTATTTATAGTGGAGGCTTTAGACCTTCGAGAAGATTGAACCCTAATGGGCTCCCGTTAAGGCCCACACACAAACGGGTCACATACGCACGCCTTTTAAAGCGCTGTCTTCATCTCTTGACCTAATCGCTTCACCTTGTGCCATCTTGCGCCGTGAGTTGGCAAAAGGTCATCAAGGCGGTATTTGGTAAAATTACCAAAATACCCCTTTTCGATCTTTTTGCAAAGAACGAGTCCCAACTACGTGAAGCACATCCTATACTTCGCCACGTGTAGGTTGATCCAGCGGCTCTCTTCATGTCGGCAAGTCTCTCCCATCCGGCTCCCATCGAAACCACCATGGCACTTGCACCGACCCCCGCGCCGCTTGATCGAACCCGTCGCACCGAACTGCCCGTTCGGTCACCTTTGCCCCTTATGCGCCATGCTTGACTCCATTGACCTCATCCGGCATCCCCGGTCGTTCTGGACCTCAGCTCTCCAAGCCTAGTCCCGATCATCCTCGCCGTTGTCCGTCATTGACCTCAAAGCAACCTGCACATCAATAGACAAAGAAATCGAATCCGGGAACAAGTTCTTTACAACTTGACAAACGTTAGTCAAAACATGCATCATGCAACACATATGCCATGAAACCCATGAACTTGACCTAACCCAACAATCATCGCTACCGATTGGCCGATGAAACAAGTGAAAACTGGTCAGACCACCAATTTGGCCGGTCTGACCGCCCCCTAGGACTTAGCCAAAAATCCACTCGAGGCAAGGCGGTCGATCATAAAATGGCTTGTCGGACCAAGACTTTTATTTGATAGCATTACAACCTTTGACGAAAACACGTGTTTCGACAAACCGTAAACGACATTGCCAATTGTAACATCATCCTAAGATCTCAGGCATATCCCTATGATATGCACAGTATTTTCTGTAAATCAAAAGCCATTTAAAATTTTCGGATAGGCTTTGGGTCGAACCCTTTCTCTCCTCAAATTTTTTTTCCCATCTTTGCTTGGCCCATTTGGCCCAACCCGCCGGCCACCTCCCCTTCTTCCTCCCCTTCACCAACGTGTGGGCCCCACGCGTCATCCTCCTCCTTCATTTTTCCCCTTGGCCTTCTTCTTTCCCAGACCATGGGAGGCAGCCATGCGCATGCCGAGCGCCAGCTCCTCCCGCTCCCTAGTGCCACATGGTGCCCTTCCCCTGCCACCACGCCACCTCCCTACGTGTTCAGGCACCACGCCGCCCTCGGCCTCGCCCGCCTCTGCCCCATTCCCTTGCCCGGTGCATTGCCCTCCCAGCCCGCGCCCTCATCCATGACGCGCCTGCCTCACCCGCTCTGCCCGGCTTCACCCACACCGAGCTGCCTCCTCCTCTCGCCTACAAAAGCCCATCACCGAGCCCCTCCGCCCCCATCCTGGCCATCCTTCTTCTCTCCCCTTCAACCCCATTCCATTTTCTTCCACGCCGAGCACTCGAGAGCTACGACCGCATCGAAGTTGCACCGCCCGCCCGCGCCCTCGCCACTCTGCCGCTCAAGCCCTCTCCTCATCTACCCGTGTCACGCACATCCTCGGTCCCCTCTCTGCTTGATACCCATCTGCAAATTTCATCTGCACATGAAAATTTGATATTAATACATGATTTCCGTGATTTTGTGGGTCAACCTCCGGAAGATGCACACTACCTTGTTGCCTCTCACCACATCCATGTTTGCTCTACAAGCATTCAACATAGCCACACAGATGGCACCGAAAGCTCATTTCGGTTCACACTTAAACTACAAGAGAGATACCATGCCTCGTCAATCCGCTTGCACGACCTAACATGTCAATAAAACAAGCATAGTGCTCGTCCTGGATTAATCCCATACTTGCTTTTCATGAAATGTAACTTGGCTCACCTTCATCCACAAGACCAAGTGTGTCCGCAAGTCGACGTAACAAAGAAGAAATGTAATGGCATTTGGCAAAACCATGCGCATGCCTTTCTCCATCCTCTTAAACAAATCTAAAGCCTTTTCACCATGCCCATGGTGATGGTGGCTATAAGCATCAATCATATTGACCAGAAACCACATTTCGCCGCCATCCGATCGAACACCACACGTGCGTACCATTGTCCGCCCAAGACTTTGCATACATGTCAATAAGTGCATTGCACAGACGGTCTCTCGAACCAAACCCACAACGGAGAGCCTTGCAATGCACCAGCATACCATAAGCCAAATTCGTTGTCGCGGAGCGGCCGTGAGAACACATGTCAATACAATTCCATTGAGCTCAATCCTCCCCGCATCAAGAAAGCCTCCCTAAATCAGCCATTCTCCACACAACCGGAAGAACAACGTTGTAGAGCACGGCATCCTTTGGGCGCTTCGTGTGCCTAAACACTCATGGCCTCTCAACAAGGCCGCGGCTCGTAGAGATCAACCATTTTCGCCATAATGACATCGCCATACGGCAAGCAATAACGCTCGCGCATGGACCGGCGGCGGGGCAGAGGGCGCGGACGCGCGCAGCCTTGCATGGTGCAGAGGTGGTGGCATGGCACGAACCCCACGGCGGCCATGCCGCGAAGGCTTCCGCGGAGGAGTAGGGGCGCGTGTGGCGTATGAGGCACGCGAGGAGCGCGTTCCAGGTGACCACGTCGTGCGCGGGCATTTCATCAAACAGGCACATTATCATCATGTCGAGGTCGTGCCGCCCGCCCGCGCCCTCGCCACTCTGGCCGGCCTGAAGCCCCTCTTCCTCATCTACCTGTGTTACGGCACGTCCTCGGTCCCCCTCTCTTTTTGCCTCAAAGCGATTTCAGGAATCCACAACCAGAGCACCGCACCTCCACTATGTTCCCCGGCCGCAGCCGATTTCGCTGCTACCTTCGCCGCCTTCGATTCCTTGAACCTCCCATCGATTCCTTCCTCCCGAGAGTGTCCCCTGGACCTCCCCTTTCATCTCCCCCACTGATACGGGGTCGCCCGATCTTCTCAACGTAGGATCAAGATACTCACGTGTCTCTCTTGAATCGTAGTGTTCTTCCGTTGCCTGTGCAAGGATTAGCACTCTATAATTCGCAAGATCGCACGTGTCGACTTCACCGACCACCAAGTGAAATCACCGTGCTCCCAATTCCCAACGGAAAGGTTGAACGATCTTGATAGAACTCCCAATTCCCCTCAAGTGTGTTCAGCACCCTTGGAAGAACAAGAGCGATTGCGAGCAATCCAATCAGTTATTTTCTCAATAATAATGGTCTCCCTTTACTTGAAAGATCTTGGTCGTATTTATAGTGCAACCCCTGGGTCACGCAACTCAAACTAGGGCTAGCACAGCTAATCGTGGCGACCAAGGACTCCGAATCCAAATCCTAATCGAGAAGGTATCGCTCACACCGAGTAATCGCTTACATCGAATCTCGTTTTTAAATCGAATACAATTCATGTCGAATATCGCCCTTCCGAGTACTACTCCCGCCGAAAGTGCCGCTGCCGAGTATTGTTCAAGACCTGGTCAGAAGGCCGATGATATGGTCATAGAGTTGGGGAACATGGTCGAGAACCGCGACACGGGTCGAGGGTCGGCCGACATGGTCGAGAGCCGCGACACTGGTCGAGAACTGTAGACTCGCCGAGACAAAGATAAGATGACTTCCTTCGATATTCCGTAGTTCTCTCTCGCTTTACATCCAAGTCTTCACAACGTTCAAATCTGAGAATACACAAAGTATTTGCATGAGGTAGTAACCAATTCTCATTATGGTCAATAGGAAGCTCATTAAGAAACAAAAGCACTTGTTGGTTGAACAGCTTAGCTCTGGCTCTAGTTATTGGACCGGTCGGTACTTCATGAACAGTCTTATTTATACTTGAAGTAGTCGTCATAGGGATGTCCTCATCACCCACCATCTCTGGCTTTCCCACTCCCCAACGCCGCCCCCATGACGAGCTCATCGTGCCGCCCCAGGACACCGCCACCAGCCCAACTCAGCTGTCTTTGGCACCCTCTGACTACACCAGAGAGCTCCCCATGCTCTATCATGCCCGTGCGCACGCCATTTTCCCTACCTCTCCGCCGGCGATGCTGCATGCCCACGCCGCCTGCGGCGCCGCTTCACCGCCACAAGACCGCCACTGCCGCCGCCCCACCGGTGCTGCCACCTCTTGTCGCCTCCTCGAGGTCCCGGCGGCCCATTTTGGCCGTCGGCCAAGCTCCTCGCGCCATGCCTCGCAGCTAGCCACCCCTTGCCCCAAGCGCCTTCCCCCTCCTCTGCTTCGGATGAAATAGAGGAGCCGCCCTCACCCGTTCTGTGTGTATATGAGTAACATGAGGGAGCTGTACTTAGCAGATCACAGCAACAATTGTGTTAGTCAGTGGTCAGTGAGAAATAAGCTACTAAGTGTCAATTAGTACTTTGTTAGTGTATGCCTAACATTGAAAGCCACCTAGGTTAGATAGCTATTTAGAATCTGTTGGTAGGCTATTCTGCTAATGAATGAGTCAAGTGGTTAAAGGTTAGATGGAAATGATCAGTGAGCCTCACCAAAACCATTAGTTCATTAAAAGCATTGATAGAAATTATTAGAGTTTAGTGTAGTGATTAGTTCAGTTAAAGTATTAGTGGGACGCTTTGTTGCTAAAGGTTTACATCAAGTCGAATTAATAGTGATTAGTAATAACGCGGTCAGGTTTAGACATGTACACCCATAGATCCCACTTTAGTGAACCTAAGCCCAGTGTTGGAATAAAAGAAATAATAATGTAATCCGATAGTAAATCGGAATTTGTAAAGTAGTTAGATAATAATCAAGTATCATTAGTCTTTAAACCCTAAGTATAGGTGAGCCCGAATGAACATAAAGTGGTATACTATAATCTAACAACATCGGTTCTAGGGTTAAGAACCAATTAACCATCAGTTCATCATAACACTCACTATCAAGGGTGACCCAGTAGTCATCATTCTTTCATCCTAGATCCTGAAATGGAATATTCTAGCATATTCTATCTTCTATATTTTTTATCATTTCATGTGGTCGCAAACTTCCGGACGTTCGTTCTCCCTCTTACGAACTCCGATTCCGTCGATTCTCATTTCTAAATTCATATACATTTAGTATCTTTCTTTTGGTTCTAATTTGATAATTCCTGGATTTTATTTGGAATTGTTGTATTTATTTGGCTCTTTTCGCTCGTGTAGATTCTGGTGTCACCGAAGAATTCCCGGACTCATCGATCAAGCATATCAAACCTTCAACGAAGGCAAGTCGAGACCTTTGATCATGTCGCACCAGCTTTATAAAATTATATTGTTTTATATCAACATGCCTGCCTAGTTGTATAAAAATTGTTTTGGGAATAGTTAAACACCTATCCGGTAGTATGACTCCTTGAATAATTGTGAGCTTACATGTTGACATGTACCCTTGGACACCATATGTTGGGTAATCTTAGTTGGACATTATTGTAATACCAACGTGGTGCGTATATGCTTAGTCATGCTTTAGTTATGCGATGTCTCTCGATCACATGATTCAATAATGATAAATTTAACTTAATGAAATATGGAATTGTGGTGTGGCCACTATTGATAAAATTTATTGTGCCATGGCAAGGGTTGCCATTTGGCCGGGATTGAACCAAAAATGATTTTTGTACCCAGGCGAATGATCGTGCGGTAAAGGGGATGATTCGGGATGTGGTTGCCTAGCTTGAGTAGACACTAAGGACTTAACTTTGTGCGCCATTGATCTGGGCTATACCGTACAACCACATGTCTAGGGTGGGGTGGACCTGGCTAACTAATTAGCAATGCTTTGATTTAGTTCTGTTTTGGTGGAAGTGTGAACCCTAGGTTAGACATTCACACTTGGCGCAAGAGGGTGCCCATAATAGCGAATCCTTAGCTAGCAGAACTGGATCAGAACAGAACTTTGTAAAAGTCTTATGATAATCACTTAGTCGCACGCCTTCGGAAGCGTGTAATATCTGACATTATAAGATGATTATCTCTTGTGGGTCAAGCTGTACAACCTCTGCAGAGTGTAAAACTATTCGAATAGCCGTGTCCCCGGTTATGGACAATGCCTGGTGATTTCATACGGTCGCCCATAGTCTGGCATCCTGCGTGCATGCAACGATAGCCCGTGTGGCATTACTATGCTAATGAAATCTTGGCTCCGTGGAGCCCAGATGATATTGTTGTCGTGCAACGACTCAAGCTTGTTGTGGAATAACGAGTAGCACCTCGTCGGTCTGTCCTTCACCCAACAGTCCACCGGTAGCCCATAGTGTGCCCGGCTATCGGGTGCTGTAACTCGGGGTGCGGGTGCACTGCTATCTCGAAGGATGGCCGCGCACACTACTACAAAAAGGCTAATACTAGATGCCTCATCACAGACGGTTGACCAAAACCGCTCAGATATATACATCCGCAGCACGGTTTTGGTTTAACGATCGCTCAGATTCTCGGGTCAACTAAAACCGCTCAGTGAAGAAGTAATATCACAGACGGTTCATGTTAAAAACCGTCTGTGACACTTTACAGATGATTTTCAACATGAACTGTCTATGACTTTTCGTCCTCATCACAGATGATTTGTATTAAAAACCGTCTGTGATAAGTATTTCTGATTTTACCATAGCTTGAAATCACTAACACTCTGATTTTACCATGACTTGAAATCACAATCCTCTACCGCGCCCCTGTCGTGGCAACCAATCCTCTGCCACGCCCCTACCGTGGCGCCCGATCCTCTGTCGTGGTAGGGTTTGGCAGGGCGACGGCTTGCCGCGGCAGGGCTTGGTAGGGGCGCGGTAGAGGATGGGGTGCCACGGCAGGGGCGCCGCATAAGATTGGTTGCCAACGACTTGCCACAGCAGGGCTTGGCCAGGACATGGTAGAGGATGGGGTGCGACAGAGGATAGGGTGCCACAGCAGGGGCACAAGAGGATGGGGTGACATGGCGTGGGCGCGGCAGAGGATGGGGTGCCACGGCAGGGGCGCGGTAGAGGATCGGGTGCCAGGGTAGGGGCGAGGCAGAGGATTGGCATTTCAAGTGATGATAAAATTAGACAGTAAGGAAAATTCCAAGCTATAGTAAAATCACAGACGGTTTTTGTATGAAACCGTCTGTGAAGTTTTACAGTCATCACAGACGGTTTTTGCATGAAACCGTCTATGATTCGTAACTCGGAAAGGCGAAATTTTTTGAACGTGTGCGCGGGAGGCAAAATATTTTGGCACTGTCCTTATATATTATAGCCACCCCAGCCTTGTCTTCCATCAGTCTCTCCCTCTCCCCTCCTCATGCCGAGCTCCGGTGACCACCCTTGATTCCCCGTCGCGGTTCGGCGAGGAGACACAGCCGACGAGGAGGAGGAGGAGGGATGTGGAGGAGCTCCTTCTCTGCCACAGGAGGTAGACTATCGGAAGGTACATGTACATCCCCAAAACATACCCAAGTTGTTGGCTGTTTGTTGTAAAAAAATGATCTTAATTTTGTGTTACCTAAGGTTGGAGCGCCGCCGGAGGTTTTCAGTCGTCGCTCCTTGCCGACGAGCTTGAGTTGAATTTGGACGACATGCAAGAACAGCTTGTGATTTGCTGGTAGGTACAGAGAGGAGCTCACAAGACCAATCCAAGAAGCCGATGAGTTCTTCAGGAGCTTGGAGGCACAGATGGTTTCTAGCTAGTTTAACTTTGTGACTTTATTCTTTTTTTCCCATTCGGAGGGGACGTTGTGAAAACTTTTGGTTTCCCTTTCCTATAATGTGTTTGCTATCAGAATTTTAATTGGATTTTAGTTGTCTTGCTAGAGGTTGCATATGGAAACTACTGTCTAACAATTGATTGGTTTGGCTCAAAATCTGATTTTTTTGTAATAGAAAAAACTATTACAGACGGTTCTGAACAAGAACCGTCTGTGATAATAGGCTATCACAAGCGGTTCTGAACAAGAATCGTCTATGATAAGTAATTATCACAAACGGTTCTTGTTCGTAACCGCAGTGATAGTTTTTTCATTTGCGGTTCAAAACCGCTCAGAATGACCTCATGTCATTATCGACCCATAAACTCGCATTTACGGGCGATTTAAACCGCTCGTGATGATATTTTTGAACCGTCCATGAAGACCTTTTCTGTAGTAGTGCCAGCAGGGAAGTGCTCCCAACTCCACAGCTACAGGAGCATGTAGCAACAGGAAAGGCTGGGTTTGACACCGGTGTTGCGCCTCGAAGCATCACACAACCCACTGTATGTGGCGTAAAGCATGACTGATCCCCAACTGTACTGAGGCATCGCCCTAGCCTCCACGTTAGCCAAAACTTGGTGTGGATGAAGCTGGGGTACACCCAATCGCCCTGTGTCGTGGGAGACATGACCGAACCAAAGATATAGAGAAGGTAATCAACGAGGTGAGTCCGAATAACCTCGTCAGGTGCGTCCTTCGGGCACTGACTGAAATGCCTCAGCCAAGTCCGAGGGACACCACGGGCACTGCACGCCACAGGTATGCCGAACCGATTCCCCAGCCCGACCTTCTAGTTCGTTGGCGGATGGCCTAGAACAAGTGGATCACCTCGGATCGGGAGACCAGTTAGGAATGAGATGTCCTGCAGAGTGACTGTCATCTCACCCCACCTAAAGTGGAAGGTGTGCGTCTCGGACCTCCACCTGTCGACATGTGCCGACAGCAGATTGCTGTCTAGGGTGAAGTGGCGTCCGATGGAGGCCAGCCTCACAAAGGGCAACAAGCCCGTGTCCTGGAGGATGGGAACGTAGTGAGCGTGTAACAACCCAAATTTCAATTTCCAGTTAAAAATAAAATTTAATTATTTTTCTGGAATTTTCTAAAAATTTTAAAAGCTTTTCCCTATTTATTTTAAAGTGAAAATAAATTATTTGCAAAAATTAAATACCAACTATGAGTTGAAAATATTTTATTTAAGTCCAAAATGACTCAGAGAATTTTTGTAAAATTTTCCATAATTTTTGGACTGTATTTGCTATTTTCTAAAGCTAATTTGAATTAATTGAATTATTGTAATCACTAAATCAATAAAAATCAGAAAAGCAATTCCAGGCCAAATCTCCCTCGGCCCATCTTCTTTTCACCCGCGCACGACCCGCAACCGTGGCCCATTTCTTCACCGATGTAGCCCGCTCGCGCTCCCCTATCTCCTCACTCTGTCAAGCGGGGTCCACCTGTCAGCCACTCCTCTCCCTTTCCTTTCTCTCCTCTTTCACTGCCATGTGGGGTCCACAGTCCATGTCATCCTTCTCCTACCTTCCTTTCTTCCTCCCCCGATTGCGCTTGCCTTCCGCCATTGCTACGTTCTGGAGACCTTCCAAACCCGAAGCAAATCACCCAGAATCCCCGTGATTTTTGCAGCATTAAAGTTGCCAATCCATCCCGCGCTCGTCACGGCCTCCCTCTTTTCTTCTCCAGCTGCAAATCTCAATAAGGGGAAAAAATATGTGCACATTCAACAAGTTGGACATAAAAAATAGTGCACAGTTTTGTGTTTTTCCATGTAGTGTAGCTAAAAAAATTCACAGACCATCTAACCACATGACATACAACAAAACAAATCTACATTAGATATCTTTCCAAATAATACATCAGAGAAAAGTTAACTCGACACCTCGTGTTTCAACAGAGGTACCTTCATTTTACGCTCAGTAAATGTGCGGAACCAAATAAATAAAACAATCACCAAGACGCGGATTAGAGCATCGATACATGTGGAAATGACATTAATCAGGTTCAAGTGTATGTCCTTGTTGGTAGCCTCACGTGGTCTTCGTAAGGTAGATATTGTAGATGGTGGGGCGCTCGGCGATATCGTGAATGCTGGAGCTGGAAATTTGAAACACAACATATGCAATAACGTTAGGGAAGGAAAATTGTTTTTTAAAAGGTTAACAGTAAATAGGATACACATATGAAAGGAAGGTATTTTATATGATATGTAGAAAATATAATTTCACGAAGCATCATTTCTAAATCACTACATCAACAATCACAAGTTTATCAAAGAAAAGAATCGTACTTTTAATTTAACCTCACATTGGTGGTTCACAGTTAATTTATAATAGATAACAAAAGGATTCATATTTTAACATCATGTTGGTGGTTCACAGTTCACACTATATACATACCTAGTATTATCATGTGACACAAATATTCTTCAATTTCTCAAACAAGGTAAACAATACAGACAGAATTAAAGGAACAAAACTGAAGTGGGCTTCTAGTTTTATCTAGCTGGATACTAAGAGGACTGCCAGCATTGTGACAGATAGAACAACATGTAGATGACAAAGGATTAGCAGGAGCTGGAGCCAATTGTCTGAACCATGTTAAATTAAGAAGGTTGTAATCCCCAACCAGTACAGGATCGATCATATGGATGGTATGGATGACATGGATGGTATACCACCCATGTTATCGTGTTTTCACAACAGACTTAGCTCTGTGGGATTTCCAAGTTTTCCCATTTTCCAGATTTTTTCATCATCTTTACTTTTGCAAGATGAGCAATGTTAGTGTGGTTCAGTAAAAGCCATGCCAAGAATGATGTGAGCCAAATACAATGTTATCAACAAACCTTGAGTATTTTTCTATATGTACGAAACTGATATTGAATTTGTGACTAATATTATTTTTCGCAAGACAGTTCCATGACCAAGTTAATGGCCACAAAGGAATTACCGTGACATTGGGTGACATAAAGAGGCACAGAACCATCCTTGTGTGCATGCCAGCTTCATATATGTTTTCTGCACTACAGATCAACAAAGCGATTGGTTTCTGTACTGCTGAACATGTACATAAATGAGACTAAATCGTAGGAGAGATTAAAATCAAACAATGAATACATTAAAAGTAAATAAGAGAAATTCACAGAAGCTTAGGTCACCTAATTAGACAATTGATTCTTGAATTTCCCTGGATGCAATTTCCTCTCAGAATTAAATGCGTCAGACACATGGGCATCCATACCTGTGACAGAAAAAGAGTGTCTTTCAACCTTTGGCTGTTTAGCTAAACAAAAAGTTTAAGTTCCTATTTGTTTTCCCACTTTTGTAGAAGACCTAGAATCAACCAAAAAAAGTGATCACCAACATACAAAAGTACATTTTGAACAAGTAACTCACCCATACTGAAATAATTCCAGAACCCTCCACGAAATGTGTAAGAATATTCCTGGGAACATATAGAAAAGAAGGTTATACAGATAGCATGGTGCTGCATAATTCAGAAGGTTCATTTTCTCTTTTTCAATAATTGGCATCTAAACAACTAAATTTATGGATGGAGAAACATATAGTATAAATCAAGTATACTAGCGTAGATCAAAACAAGAAGCAATCATAAAGAATTCTAGACAAAACAATCATAAGTAAGTTCTGTACAAATAGGTTGAAAAATATCCAAATTAATTATTTTGAAAATCTAAGTGACATAGTATGGAATAGCACACGACAGCAAGCAAAGAAGTGTAATTTTGGGAACTCTCTTTTCTTTATGCATGATATATGTTACCTCTCTTTATTAGATAGTAACTATTTCAGATGTTCGTTTAATACATCTTAGCCACATGACAAATAAATGTAATGAAGGTGATGAATAGCTTTTTCCCCCAAAAATAACAGCTTCACAAAGAACAAAGATAGTACTTAAGCTAATACAAAATCTGAAGAGGTGTCCTCTAATATAAATTATATACATAAAATTAGTCTAAGTTAGCCATATTTACCATATCTCGTGGATCTGTCTTTGGCACACAGTGAAATGCATGCAGAGAATGGGGCAAATCGGAAGGAGCAATTGGATCGCATGGAGAACCTTTTGGGCTTTCCATTCTCATGATAATATGCCAGCTAAAATATTGTAGTAAATACCAATGTTAGTCAACATTCATAAGAAGATTACATACAGATCGTGAAGATCAGATACAAGAAACCCACCTATCAATGTTCATCTCTCTTGCTTCTCTTACTAATCGTAGAAATGATATGACCGATTCATGATCCGTTCCAGTATTTCTCTTCCCCTACATATCAATTGTTTGCTATTACTGACAGCCCATCATATAAATTATTGTGCAGTGACCAACACATAAATACGACACCACAAAAGGCAACATAAAGAGAAATAAGTGCTGTTTATCTAAATTTATGATGTGATATCTGTGGCACTAACATGGACAGATACTTAAGTTGAAGACAACAGCACAGAAAGGAAAAACTACTAAAGATAGCTAAGTCTAGTCACTAAGTAGCAAAAAAGGAAATATTTGAATTCAACATTTGAGGTCCTGTAATCAAGTAAAAGTCAAAGTAGGTCTAATAGAAAAGGCTCATGCAAGTATAACACGATGAAAGCATTTTCCTTTATCATAGCACATAAAGCACATAAAAACACGATGACATTCAGATGAAAGCATACAATAGCACTTAAAACTAAAGGAAAATGTGATGTGCATTAATCTCTGAGATATAAAAACTATTAGGGAAATGTGATAGCGTAAACACAATAATAAACCAGCGAGACCAAACAGGTTGAAGCATGAACTGGACAACTGGCGTGAAGTAATCACCGTATATGATCTACAAAGCAATATAATTAGACGATGGACCCTGAAACTTGGCAGTTAGCACTAAGAAAGCTAATACTTGGTCATATCAAACTCCTAATGTTTCCCAGTGCTAAACCAATAGAATCAATAAATCGACATTATGATATCTCATGAACTAATTACAACACAAGACAAAGAATTGACGAACTCACCAAACATCTCGGGCTGAAGATTTGTGCCATGTATAAATGAGGCTAATACAAAAAAGCAATCGTCGTGGGTAAATACCAACGGGAAGCTCCACTAGTGTACGACGAAGGTCTGGAATGGACATCTGTAGATTTCGGAAACCAGAAGAGCACGCAAGAGGTGATTAAGAGTAGAGGACAATCGACCGCAATTATTGTAGGCCTCAGGCAAAAGAAGCAAGCGCGTGCGTGTACCCGAGGAAAGCAGATCGGACTTACGACTCGCAGCTCTACCACGGCGCAGCGAAGGGCACCTGAACTTGGCTAACGACCAAACAGGCGATATCAAATAAGACAGCCAAGAACTAACATAAAAGTTTGATAGCAAGAACCGAGAATCATAGAAAACAGGCAAAAAGAGAACTGGGACTGATCCTAGGAGGCAAAGCTGACTGGTGGAAGGCTGCGTAGGGGGTAGATGATGAAGAACGGCAATCGGGAAGGTGTGGCGGACCAAAAGTAGGAATGGCGTGAAGAGGGCAGGTCTAGAATCTCGACGAACAATACCTCGACAGCAAACCCAAGAGACGGAGGAAGCGTAAAACAACCAAGCCGAAAAGGAAGCACAGTAAGAAAACAAGCGAAGTAAAACCAGCGCAACCTACACGGCGACCCACCGCAGGGAAGAACGCTAGATGCGGTGGACTGAAATTAATTGGAGAAGAACCTTGTCCTCCTCCCTTCCCATAAGAGACCCCAAGTCTCCAGAAAGGATCTTCAACCCAATATACGCCCAAGAACGCATTCAATGGAAGTGATTGGGAGGTTCAATAGATGCTAAATTGGATCAAACCATAGATGGGCATTGGCACTGAACAAAAGCACATTCTTAGGTAGAATAGATATAATTAGCAACACAGAGCTGAATGCATATTCAAATCGTAGCCTTTGAGTGACATTGGGTCCACTAAACAAGCTGCATCCAAAATAAAAATCGCTGAAACGAAGAATTGAAACTTTTTGCATGTGCAAAAGGAAGTAGGTATTAACTATATTTGTGACTTCAGTCTAATTTCTGACCTCAATATGTGCTCGAAGATTCGTGTTCCAGGTGGCGTGTTCCTCGTCTCCGCTGAGGTCGCCATCTTCTCCAACGATGATGATGGGATTAAGGCTCGGATTCGCCGATTTAGGGTTCCGGGTTAACTAGGGTCGCCTATAGAGGGATGGAAGGGCGGTGGTGATGCAGCGGGCGACGCGTAAGGAGGAGGGCGGCGGGAGGCGGCGGCAGGTGGGGCGGCTACATCCCAAGTGGCAAGCTAGGTAGGGCGGCAACATCCCAAGTGGCGAGTAAGGTAGGGCTACGGGAGGTGGTGTCTGGTGGTGGATCTGAAGGCGAGGAAGCGTCGGATACTGGGGCGAAGGTAGGAGGCGGTGGTGGAGGAGGTGGTGCAGGGGTAGCGTGGAAGAATGGCAGCGGATCTGAAGGCGGGGAGGCGTCGGAGAAGGGAGCGAAGGTGGGAGGCGGCGGTGGAGCAGGTGGTGCGGGGGCAGCATGGAAGAAGAGGCGGGAGGTGCCTGCGCAACCATCGGGGAAGCAGGCGGTCGGCGGGGGCGCCACGGCCGAAACAGAGGAGAGCGGCCACTGGGATTCTGGCAGGCGGGCGCACGCGAGAAAGCAGGGAAGATGAATCGCGCGGTGGGAGAGGGGGGCGGTGCCGCGGCGAAGGCGCAGGTGGCGACGGGGAGAGCGGAGCAGACAGTGGCGGTGCAGGGGAAGGGGAAGCGGCGGCGTGGAGGGAGTGGAGGGACAGGAGGAGTGGAGAGGGCGGCGCGGCCGACAGTAGGGAAGACGAATCGCGCGGTGGGAGAGGGGGAGGCGGTGCCGCGGCGAAGGCGCAGGTGGCGACGGGGAGAGCAGAGCAGATAGTGGTGGTGTAGGGGAAGGGGAAGCGGTGGCGGCGTGGAGGGAGCGGAGGGACGGGAGGAGAGGAAATGGCGGCGCGGCGCGGCCGACACGGACAAAGGGCGATGGTGACAACGCGAGGACTCGGGAGGCTTCTACACACATTCTTGGCTGGCTGAGTGCGATCGAGCAGCGAAACAAGCAGCTACATGATCGGAGGGTCAAGAATTTTCAGGCGACGTGGCCCGCATGAGAGACCGGCAACCTACTTTGCTATAATAAGAGGTTATATATATCAGAACACATGTGACAATTCATAGAAATTATAAGGTTCAAAAAATTCACAAGCATGCATACTGGCGGATGCGGGATATGTGACAAGAACACTCTCAATATCGATCCAGTTTACCTCCCCATCTTACTACTGCGCAGGACGAAGTTCACAGAGTGCAACATCCACAACTGCCCCAGAAGGGTCACAGACCAACTGGAACATTAGCTCCTCAACCTACCAAAACAAACATAATTTAGAGGACTTCCAAAAGTGTATTATTTTTGGGTAATTTGTTACCCTCCAAGCTCCCAAACCAAATGTTCTAGCCCATCACACAGCTTACATTTAGCTAATTCTTTGAAATAAAATTTCTACTCCAATTACTGATTCTGACCATTAGTGAGACTGACCTTATAATATTTATCCAGGTTTGGAAACAGAGGAAGCAACAATGCCAAGTTATGTGATGCAGCTTCCCTTACTACCGTTGTAGAATCTTTGACAAGTTGTTGCACAACAGATAAGATAAGAAAATCACGTATCTCAGGCCGAACATATACTACAAGTTCTCCACAAGACTGAGCAACAAGCAATCTACGCTCCTCATATTGGTGATTTATCTAAACACCAACCAATTTAATAAATGTAAGGTCACATGCCAAACAAGGTCAAAAGATCTATCACAAAATGTGGAATACATGTTCCCAACATTGCGGAAGTAACTCAGTCTCTGTCCTCATCTCACGAACACTGTTAGCTAGCTCCACACAAGCTTGCATGACAAGGAAAATAGGTACATGAGTAAATACAAAAGGGAAATTTACAGGATATGGTGAAGTATTCATATGTAGAATAAGCTGCAAGTGGCATCGTGAGAAGCCCAGAACATCTGTCATGCAACACTTGTTCATACATCCATTATGACGCGCCTCTGTTGTCCATCGTGCCGTTTTATCAGATTGAACAACGTATGAGTAAGCAATCCCATACATCGCTATCTGGATGTCTTTCTATAGCACATATGATCAATGGAAGAAGCTGTAGTGACCATGTAGCAACATGTAACATTAGTTATACTCAAATAAAGATTGACTCAAACTACAAAGGTTACAGATAAACCTCATGATGGTTTATGAGCACATAAGGAACAATCTTTGGAAGAGCATCTGAAACTATCTTGATAATCTCTAAGGCCTATAGGATTGAATAAGAACAGCTTAAGTAATGAAATATACATAAAAGTGGATGAAAAAACTTCGTACAGAAAGCAGAATAAATCAAGCCACTGACCATCTTATCTGACAATTTTTGTTTACTTGGAGTATCTACTTTCTCGGTATGAACGCTATCTTCGGATAGATAAACAGATATACTACCTAAATTCCCCTGGCTATTACCAGCTCCATGTAGATTGCCATTAACAGATGTACATTCCAGTGAAGTATTTGTGCCAGATTCATCTTCTCCTGAAGTATTATTACTACTGTTATGGCTAATATGCAACGGTAGTATGAGATCTGACAAATCGCCCTTGCAATGGTTACATTAGTCCGCACCAACGGAAGGCTCTAAATTGCGAAGTTTAGCTAAGCAAATACTTTATTATCTTCAACGATACTCACAGGGATCTCTTATATAGATGAGAAAATCCCTTCCTAGCAACATATTGTAATTATAGACTTACTATAACTCCATTACAATGACCTAATCAAACTCATCTATTTATAGAATATAAACTGATAACTAATCTGGACTCTATGCCTTGCTGCAATCGTGATGCCTGTAGCCGAACTGGACTCTGCCCTGTAGTCGTCAAGTGTTTGCCAAAACTGCTTCATTGGCACTGCCCGAATGAGAAACGTCAACGTTGTCCGAAACCGACTCCGCAACTTTGTCCGAAACATAACCAATAGTCTTTGTCGATGTTGATATGTTTGACCTACAAAAGCATCCACAACACTTCCACCCGCATTATGAAACAGCTCGTCCTCGAGCTGGAATGTAGGATATCGATCCTTAAAATCAGTCAATGTTACCAAGTAGCATTAGCAGCAGCACACCCCATCCATTGCAACAATAATTCCCAAACTCCACGATTAAGACGCACACGAACAATGCGACCAGGAGCAGGAACCACTCGACCATGAAGAAAGGTAAGAAGACTAACAATCTCAGAAGGAGGTGTGCCTTCAATTTTTTTTAAGTAGAGTGACATGGAAGACATTATGAATACGAGGCCGTGCGGTGATGAAGACGAAGCCAAACCCAATCGTTGAAATTATAAACAATATCACGTCGAGACTTATCATAATGTTGTTTGATGCAATCTTGAGCTTGTAGCAAACGCTCACGAATTTCATCCAATAATTCATCACGATCATGAAGCTGGCGATCCATTGTAGCAGCAGCGTCTTAGTCCCAAGCTCATAGGACAAAAGTGTAGGTGGATCCCACCATAAACCACCTTGAAGGCGTAGTCTTCAAAGGCATGCGAAAACGAAGAATTATAACAAAATTCGCCCATGGAAGCCATTGAAGCCATTGTTTGGGTCACCACGTGAAAGACAACGAAGATACATAACAATAATTACATTGACCACCTCGATGCAGCCGTCACTTTGAGGGTGAAATGCAGAACTCAATTGAAGCTTAACACCAGCAAGACGGAAAAGTTCGGTCCAAAAATTGCTAGTGAAGACCGGATCACGATCACTGACAATTGAAGAAGGAATACCATGTAAACGAACTATCACATTAAAAATAACCCGAGCAATAGTACTTGCGGTGTAGGGATGACCCAACAGAATAAAATGTGCATACTTAGAAAAATGATACACCACTGATAAAATGACAGAATGACCGCCCACCTTAGGAAGACCCTCAACAAAATCCATGGAAATATCTTGCCAAATAGAACTATGAACATCTAAAAGGCACCTTCTTCCATCCCCCTGGCGACGGCTCCTTCTGTCCACTAGCCACCGGCGATAGTGGCAAGCCGACTGACGATGACGATGCCTTACCACCTACACCTAAGCAATGATCTGCAAAAAAAAAACAGATACTCCATACCTATACTAGACTAGCAACCTATCGAGCCTCCTCCTCTGAGTAGCCTGCAGCCTGCACATCGGCATAAACAGTTGTTGCCTCATCCTCTTCATTCTTCGAACTATTCCCATCGGCAGACTGCCAAAATCGACATCTTAGCAGACCTAACATCTCCTACCCGCTGAGCGTGGATCTTTTCATTGGAACCAGTAGCAAGAACACCCAATATTCATAGATCTGAATTTTGTCGCATGATGAACAGTGTGTGCAAGCTCGTCCAGATCACTCCCTCCTGCTCCTTTTTCCTTTAGCGCGTCGGGGCACAAGCAGAGCCGACGTCGTCACAACCATGGAGGGTATCAAGAACATGATAAAAGCCATTGCATTCGGAAGGATGAGATTGCTTGCTTGATAATTCAATGGCTAATAGACAAAGGAGAGGGTTGAAGGAACAACCAAACACGGTAATTGCGATCTTGGGTTGCAATCGACTTGATTGACGATCGGCTATCGATAAATCTTTGTGGCACGATGAGCGTTGAGCGATTGCGGGTCGCTTGCATTTGCTACATATGATCAAGAGCAATCGGCCAAGATGCATTTGGGTTTCTTTAAATTTACGCCGCCATTTAGCTTATCGCTTTTGGACCCAAAAAGGATATGAGGTTTAAATCTTGAGTTCAGATAGCTCGGCTCCACCACTATCATTTCTCGAGCAAAGATGAAGCAAGGTTGGCGTAAGACGTGACAACACATGTACGAGGCGATATCCTGCGGAAACATTCAGAATAAACATTGGGTTTTTTTACAAGAAGCGATCCGAGGACCGACTATTATATTAATAGAGAAGAGTCCAAAGCCGCCAAAGTGGAAACAATGTTTACAAAGGGACTTAATTACGTTGTGAAATGATCCAAGCACTTGGCCCCAACGAGGGTCCAAGCTCCTCCTTCTTCCTTTATACTTGCCACCAGGTCCAAAGGGGGTGGTCGATCTATTGTGGAATATTATGTCGTTGCGTTCCTTCCAAATCTCCCAAGTGGTTAGGATGACCATCGTGGCCATCGCCCTTCGTGGGAGGCCTCCCAAGCTAGTCATCTTTGTCCACCAATCCCCAACGTGCGAGCTATTAGTCCAAGAGGCGTACGAGTTGTGCCCAGATTCATTAATCGAGTCTCGAGCCGCCATAAAGCGCCCAAGCCTGATGCTGCTACTACGATGCGAGGGTGGTGCATTGGGATTAGCACTGACGTTGGGATCGACGGGTTTATCTTGACTTTCTTAGTTACGTGTTTGAACCATCTACAACAATTCTCTGTAGGCTTAATGGATGAGAGGGAGAAAGCACGATAGGTGTGAGGGAAAAGCACAATAGATGAGAGAGAACAAGGGATAAAGACAGAACAACCTAACTGGGGAAAGTCAGTTAAACCCAAAGAACAAATAACCGGAAAGCTATTAAGAAGTAATAGAATGCGACACTCAAGCAAAAGATCTAATTACGCAGACTAAGTGATACTAAAACTGAGAAGGGCAACTCTGCTAAAGCACTTCTAATCTAACTTATATGGACGGTCGACTTGAAACACTCAGTAGATCTCAAAACTTCTAGGCCATTGTAACATCCCAAAAATTTGGTTTGTTTTGAAGTTTTAAAAATAAAAATAACCATTTGAATTTTTCTATTAAAGTTAAAGCTTAATTGGAATTTTCAGAGATCAAAAACAATTTAATATGAATAATCTCAACATCAACTATTGTCAAAATTATTTTATTTGGATTTTATGTGCTTGGATATATTTTCTAGATTTTGCTAGAATTTTTCCGAGTGCATTTGCTATTTTCTAATTGCTATTTGGATTTTTAGTATTTTCTAAAAAGAAAAACCTAATTAAAATCTCGAAACAGTCCTTGGGCTCAATTCCCTTGTCTCAGCCTAGTCCATCCCGCTTCCCAGCTCATCTCCTCGGCCCGCTTGCTTTTAAAATCATGATCCAGTAGCGCTTTGTTTCCTTCTCCTGCTGACTTGTGGGCCCTCGAGGCGCACTGTTCATCGTCCCTAACCTGGACTCTTCTCTTTCCTTTGCCTCGACCACCCTTGATGCCTTCTCGAAGCTTTGTCCGACGAACGACTGTTCCAACCGAAAAAAATCCCTCGGAGATACGATTTCCAAATTCGTTGATATCTCCACAACTATTTTTGCCTAGTACCTCTTCCGAATCCCTTTGAATTTCCTTATCTCGTTGGTTTTCAGAAAAGGACTCTACTGCCATGTTGCCACCCCAGCCTCGCTCGGGCCCTATAAAAGGCACCCCGAGGATCGCCTGTCCGCTCGCATCTCAAACCCCAATATATTCCTTCTCCGAAGCCCTAGCACCGCTGGTATTGAGCTTTTAGGTTTTTTCCCTGAAGCTCTTCGTTCTTCGATTGCACCGACGACGTTGCTACCTCATCATCGTCGACCACACCATCGTCTTCAGTGTCGCCCAGGCTACCTCCAGAATCTCTCCACGTCGCCAATTCATCATCGGAGCTCCAGTCCAACAAAACCCAAAGCTTCTCCTCCGCTTGAACCTCGCCGCCAGCCACCACCGTCCACTCCGACCACCAGTGAGCACCTCTTTAGATTCACAATAACATTCTCTACTTGTTGGTATCACTCATCGCCGGCGAAAGCCCGCCTGCTAAATCGTCGACCTTGGGAACTCGAGCCTGCCGCGTGGTCATAATATTCTACGACTAGGTGGTCGAAACTCTTTTTGACCAGGTGGTCGAAACTTTTCTACGACCATGCAATCGAAACTTCCAACTACTAGGTAGTCGTAACCGTTCACGACCAGGTAGTCGTAACCGTCCACGACCGGGCAGTCGTAGCCACCTTCTGACTAGTAGTCGAAACTTCCTTCCGAGTACGCGTAGTGAAAATCTATGTATAGTACAGTACTTGTAGAGTAGTACTCGAAACTCCTTTTTGAGTATTTCTTTAGGGTTTGATCTTCCAGAGCCCCTATCTTCTTCATCCGAACTCTAATTCAGTCCATTCAAATTTCTAAATTCATTTAAATTTGATCTCTATTTATCTAAGATTTTTATTTAATTTTTGGAGTTTGTTTTCTCAGTGTTATTTATTTATTTGCTTTGTTTGCGAGTAGATGTTGATACTTCGGGAAGTTTCGAACAAGGAGGATGACGAGGATATAACAATCCTCATTTTATCATTTATCTATAATTGACATTATGGATAATAATGACGTCATATAACTCTTGAGTATACCCCTTAATAGCCATAAGGGAGAAGCTAGAGGTTGTAAGTTCTTCTACAACCACCTAGTAGTAGTAAGTCCTCTTACGACTACCCCATAGTCGAAAGCCCTTCTACGACTATCCTATGATCGTAAGTTCTTCTATGATCAGTCTGTGGTCGTAAGATCTTCTACGACCACCACCTGGTCGTAAGCTCTTCCACGACCAGTCCCTAATCGACAGGGCTTAAAGACATCTAGGCCTAGTCGATCAGGGAATCTTCCGCACCATATTCCGCCTAGTCAGCTCATTCCGTAGAAGTACCGGAACAACTTCAAATCAGTTGGAATCCCCAGGTAGGCCTCGCAAAGGTACATGAACACCCCCAACATCGTGATAGAGTTGGGAACAAGATTCACCAACTCCACCTGAATGTATTCGAGTACCAATGTAAAAAAAGGATGAGCGGGCAATCGAAGACCACACTCACAGAATGCCTGGAAGACGGGGATTTGCCCAATCTCCCCAGACGGTCAATGCTGCCCAGTGGCCTCAATCCACTTCACGAATTCCTCGTTCGGGATCTTCTCAGAGTCAACCAAAGCCTGGATTTTGGCCGTATCCATCTCCGATTTGAACCATTGGGAAGCGGCTCCAGCCATTTCTCCCCAAAAAAACTAAAGGTTTAGATTTAGAAAGATTGGGGAAGAAGGCTCGATTTGTTCGACGGCGAAGAACTCGAAAGCTTGAACGGCGAGAGCAATTTGGGGGAAGGTAAAAGGCCTTATCCTTACTCACGGTGAATATTTATAACCGCACACCTGAAGTTAAAAAGACGTGGCTACCCAACGGTTGCCAATGCTTCGGGAACTACTTCTACAGATAGAGGTGAGGGAGTCGATTGGGATTCTTAAATTTGTCTACTCGAGGAAGTCAGGTCTGTTTTTACACTTCAAGCGAAATTACCTTCTTGACCAAGTCTTTTTCTGGTCAAACGCAACACCGATTGGAAAGATTCCATTTTCAACCACAGTACTGCGACCACTCGGTGATCGTAAGATCTCCTACGACCACCTTGAAAGTCGCAAGATTACTCCACAACTTTCTTGACCAAGTAAATTTCTGGTCAAATGAAACACTAGTCGAAGGGTCTTTCCTTCGACCATCTACTGATCGTAAGACCATCTACTGCTCATTTTCCAAGTAAGTTATTTTCACTTAAGCCGGGGGGCTAGATGACGAGGATATAACAATCCTCATTTTATCATTTATCTATAATTGACATTATGGATAATAATGGCGTCATATAACTCTTGAGTATACCCTTAATAGCCATAAGTGAGAAGTTTGGAGGTTGTAAGTTCTTCTATAACCACCTAGTAGTCGTAAGCCCTCTTACGACTACCCCATAATCGTAAGCTCTTCTCGACTATCCTATGATCGTAAGTTCTTCTCGATCGATCTGCGGTCGTAAGATCTTCTACGACCACCACCTGGTCATAATCTCTTCCATGACCAGTCCCTATGATACGGCCATAACTACTACCAAAGCATTGGTTTGCATCCCTAAATTGCAAACTACTGCTAGAACTCAAATTGGCGTCATTGGTGCTGTTTTGCAATAAAAAGTAAAACAAAACGTTGTGAAAGCCAATAGGGCGGATGGGGATGCTGACCAACGAGAGGGAACATTCTCTCAGGATAAAACCTTAGCGCATGCGTGCGGTCAAGAAAGACATGTGGTGACATGGAAGCAAGGGTTGCATTGGCATCAAAAGAAGCATCAAGTGCATGGAACAAGTTCATGCAAGAAGCTAAAAGAAGGAAAGCTCACAACACAAGGGAAACCGAGAAGGAGACTTGGCCATGCATGGAGAGGACGTCGGGAACATGGCATGTGGGTTGGTTCAGTTTGGATCCAATTCAGACAGCCAATTGGTGATTAATATTTTTATTCCAAAACTAGAGTAGTTTAAATTCTAATTAAAGAAGTTTTTTGGTTCGGGTACTGTTCACATGAATAGTAACCGACTCGGATTACTATGCACACGAACAGTACGGACTCGGAGTACTGTAGCAGTTCGGTTACTATTCATTCAATACCTTGTGCTTGCGTGGGAGGCTATATAAACCCCCCATGGCCGCACCATGTAGGTGGACAAGTTATGATTTAGATAATAAAAATCAGAAAAGCCGTTTTGGCATATATCGTGTGTTCTTGAGTTGAGATGTATTCTTGAGAGGAATTAAGAGGGAGGGCTGGAGAGAGGAGGAAGCGAGAGGAAGTTCTCATTTGATGTTTCAGCTTGGGGGCAAAGCAAGGACACCTTGTTCTTGACTACAACCAAGAAGATCCATCTACTACGTATTTGCAATTCGATCAAATTAGATCGGTTTGTGAAGTTATTCTCTGTTGTTTCTAATCCTCAAGGTTTAGCACAACTAGAGAATGAAGATTTGCTATATGGGGTTTGGGCGCTATTCATCGTGTGGTACTGTTCACACGTGTGGTTACTGTTCACCCGAAGTAAAGAGAAGGAGACAACAAGCTGCTGAACTTCAAGTGTACCGTAAAAGATTGGACCAACAACCAGGATTCATCTAATCAACTAGGTAGATCCTTATCACCCTAATCAACAGGGCTTACAGACATGTGGGCCTAGTCAATCAGGGAATCTTCCGCACCATATTTAAGATATGGGCAGTAAACTACGCGGTTATTCTCTGGAATAATAGCACGATTTTAACTCCCTTGTTGTGGTGATAACTGTCTGGCGACGTGGGAACGTTACTGCTCCCATAATAATATCCAAAAATGGCTCAATAATCTGGGACATTAAGGTAGCATTTAAACTGGAGGTGCGACGGTACACCTTGGAGACTGTATAAAAGGCAGAAACATCAGGACAATCGGGGCGACCCAGAGAAGATTAGAAGTTCAATACTCTAGTCTTTGGTTTCATCTTGTAATCCAGTATACTCAATACATACACACAGGAGTAGGGTTGTTATTCTCCCAGGAGAAGGCCCGATCCTGTATAAAAATTCCCGTATCTCCATCTTTGTGTGATTTTGAGCCTAGAGGAACCCCCGAATCAAACAATCTTTACATAAGTTCGGTCCTAAAACACCGACAGAGGAGATCACCAAGATCAAGATCAATCTCAGGATTTATTCCAAGGCAAGTCATGGTCCTTTGATCATATTGAACCTATGATTTCAAAAGTATATTGTTTTATACAACTGCATGCTATCTTTATATAAATTGTTTGTGATTAGCTATCACCTGTTGTCATTATGCCTCCATTGATTATTTGAATGCCATGAATCCTTTGTCACCCTAGCCTGGATAATTTTAGTTGGACATATTTGTATCACCAACATGGGTATCGTACAAATGCTTAGTTCAGCTTAGTTACGATAGGTTCATTATCATATGTGTCATAATGATTAATCTTGACTTAATGAAATATGAAATCGTGGTGGTTAGCCACTACTATTATTAAAATTTGCGTACCATGACAGGGTATGTCACTGGTCTTGGTTAAACAAAATGGTTTTCGCTCGGGCGAGTGGTTGGTGCATAGTGGGGGTGTGGTTTAACACGTCGTGGGTTGTGGTAGACTCGCCTGAGTAATTTGTCAAGGACATAATCTTGTGAGCTATTGAATTGGGCCTTAACTGTACAACCACATGTCTGATGGGACGGATCTGGCTAACTAATTAGCAATATCTTAATTTCGGTTTTGTCTTGGAAAGCGTGAGTTATGGAAAACATATATTCACGATGGCGCATGAGGGTGGCCTTGTCTGGTCAAAAAGACATTTAGTGTTGAAACCTTAGTGGATAGAATTGGGTTTCATAAAAGCCTTGTAATGATCACTTAAGTCGCACGCCCAAGGAAGTGTGGTCAGACTCTTTGAGTTGATTAATCTCGTGTGGGTCAAGTTGTACAACCTCTGTAGAGTGTAAAACTATTCGAATAGTCATGTCTGCAGTTATGGACGTGCTCGAAGATTTCACACGAGAGGTGGAGTTTCTTATAAAAATGTGTCGGAGTGTGAATGTGAAGTTCACTTGATGAATATAATGTTTGTTTGGTGAATGAATAATTCACTTGGTGGTTTGTGTCGATTGGTGAATTGGGGATTCACTTATCATTGGTTGGGTTGGGAAATGAATGGGTAGTGCATTGGTTGTTTCAAAAAAATTGTTTACTTGTTTATTATTCTTTTAAATTATGCATTTCAATCTATTTATTGTATTTGTCATCAATGCTGCTTTCTGCAAAAGAACCATACAGCTAACCTTTGTTGAAGCCTTGCATGAATACTATTTGCATACAATTCTCCACGATTTGCTGAGTGCTTTATGTACTGACGACTTTACGCCATTATTGATCAGTTGAAGAATATCAAGCTACTCAAGAGTTCTTCGCCCAGGAGTACCATGAAGGTTTTGCGGATTAGGATGTGTTCTCCACTCGATTGCCTATGGGCATGTTGATTGGCTATTTCAAGAGTTTCATTCCACTGCAGGAGTTTATTTGTTTCTTAGCCCTGTGTGGCAAGTTAAGTAAACGTTGACCATAAGTCCAGTTATTGTTGTTATTTGTTACTTTGAGATCTTTCTAGTTAAATCAAATAAATGGATGGTATTTCATCACTATTTCCTGTGTGAGCTAGCTACTGAATCGTATTTTTGGGTCCCGACAACCATCCATCGCTTTGATCACGGAAAACTCGAGTTAGCTATAGAGATTTCTGAGGTGAGGAGGTCAATTTAAATTCGAAAACAAAGTTTCAGAAAAGATAAGATGTAAGAACGTAAGAATGATATGAGAAAATATTAGGATAAGATGAGAAAAGAATAGAATAAGACGAGAGAATAATAACTATTCATGTAAATTGGTTGGTTTGATTTAGAATTTTTTTTTGAAATCTTTGACTAAAACGACCATGCTAACTATGGTTGCATCCTACAGTCAATATAGCTCTGATACCATCTCTGTCGGGACTCGGACTCCTGAATCCAAACCCTTTGTGTATTTTGAACTAGTCCCATGATCACTAGCTAGTTCACACAGTGACAACATTGTAACTATTCCCGGGACCAGTTATTATAAAATTAGCAATGCATGTTGATATAAAACAATATAGTTTTATAAAAACAGGTACGACATGATCAAAGGTCTTTGACTTACCTTCGTTGAAGGTTTGAGTTGCTTCGGCAGACAGGTCCAAGAATTCTTTAGAAACGGCGGAATCTATACGCGCAAAAAGAACCAAATAAATACAATAAATCCAAATAAAATTATAAAATTAGAACCAAAAGAAATATATTGAATTTATATGAATTTAGAAACAAGAATTGACAGAATCGGAGTTCGTATCAGGGAGAACGAACATCCGGAAGTTTGGATATCACATGAAATGATGAAATCAGAATTTCGGAATTTGTGGATATATTTTTCTGAAGGAAAAGCAATTACTGTGTCATGATGATGTCAGCAAGGGATAAATGATTTCAGCCGAAATATTTTTCTAAAGGAAAAAGCGAAATGCCACATGGCGCTCGCTGGGCGGCCACGCGGGCGATAGAGGGGAGGTGGCGACGAGGTGGCGGCGAGGTGGCATGACGTGGCGCCACATGGCGGGCGGTGCACGGGAACCAAGTGTTGTCGGCGAACGGCGGCGATTTGGACGGTCGCGAGGACACAAATGGAGAGAGGGGAGCGAGGCGCACCTAATGCGCACGGTCGCGGTGGCGAGGCTTGACGGGGTTGCCGGCGGCGAGAGGAAAAGCGGTGGCGATGATCGATCGAAGGCGGCGCGGTGGTTCCGGTGGATCTTCGGTGAGGAGAGGCCGAGCGCAAGGTAGAACTTTGCGAGGCAAAGCCGGTGGTGTGGACTAGGTCGATGGAGACCCACGGACGGCTACAAGAAGAACACGCATACAACAACACATAACTCGCAACGAAAAGCGCATGCGTTGTAGGGCCAACTTATTCACCACACATGAAGCCTGCTTGACCAACCACCTCCCACCTCCAATTAAAACTGCTCAGCTGCTCCATCTAAACCCATCTTATCCTATAACCCATCTTATCCTATAGGACGTTTGAGAGCCTCGCTCCCATCACCTCCCCTCTCAGGAAACTCCACGGTGACCTCCCCACCGCTGCTGGCCTCGCCACCGTACGAATCCAACACCTCCAACTCCCCCAGCCTCACCCCCGTGCGGATCTGCCATCATTGCCTCCTCCCCACGGCTACGTCCACACGTGGAACCAGCGCCGCCTCCTCCCCTACCACTCCCCCGCGCGGAGACACCCCTTGGCCTCCTGCCCCGCGTCGTGAAGTCGACTCCGGAGAACACCATGAGACGCCCCTTGGCCTCCTCCCCCTCGGCGTGAAGACGACCCTGGCCGGATCCGAACCTCCTTCTCCTACACGCCACTCGACTTCCCCCTTCCCCACGCCGGTTAGTCTCCTCCTCCGTGCTGTGAAGCCGCCTCCGACCAGATCCTGGCTTCCTCGTCCTCCATGCAGCGTCGCAAAGCCGCCTCTCACCGGATCCTCGCGGAGGGGCCATGGCGGCTGATCCGGCTGGTGGCAGTGCGTCGCCGTGGAGAAGGACCACGCCGTTGGCATGGCGAAGCAGGCAACCATGGGGGCCGAGTCATGGCCCGCTCTGGAGGAGGCGAGGCAGAAGGTCGCGGTGGAGGCCGCGGAGAAGCCCACGGCGGGCAATGCTGGCGGCGGCCACCCAACGAGGGGAGCGCCGGTGCAGCAGGTGCCCCCTCCTCTGCCTCCATCGCAGGTATAGTCCGATGTCATGGCTGTCACGACGAATGGTAAGCCGATGGAACCTTGGGTCCCAGATCCGCATGCTCATTGTTAAGTTGTTGTTTTTTGGGGATCGTATGAGGGGAATTCAAGGGTTTTGGGTTGGTGTTTGTGTTGCATGCAGGGGTCGGGCGGTGGAGAGGAAGGCGCATAAGAGCTACTAGGAGGAGCACTCTAGGGACCTCACCATCGAGTCCATGATGCTCGACTCCTGTGCCGCCGACCTCAACAAGGAGGAGCGACCCGAGGTGATGATACTACTAGTTCTTGATACATACATCAACACATCGGAGTACTGAGTACATGCATGCATGATCTTATCCTCTCCTCACTTTCTCTCTCACTCTCTCGTTATTCGCATCATTTCGTTGTTGTTAAACTTAAATGTGTTGCTCGTTCGGCAGTTGTATTTGTATCAATGGTATCAAGTACTTATGCTGACGCTTGCTTTTTAAGCATATGTCAATTCTATTTCTTCTCTAGGACAATTATGCACCCTGAGATGACCTGAAATCTTAACTTTACATATATGATGGGGATCTTCCCGAAAGAAGGATAGCTAACCAGTAGCATTAGACAGACTGTAGGAAATTTTCTGTGCCAATTTCCATTATGATTCCAAACGATCCATTGGTAGAAATTTGCTGGTTTTGGTTTGGACAAAAGCAAAAAACTTCTACTGGAGGTCAACTTGCTTGCTAATGAGAACCATTTTTTATTTACTACACATGAGCTTAATAGAAATAGGAACCACCACCACTAAACATAATTTGCTAAATAGTAGTAATAGGATTTTGGAGGTTACAATATTCATTTGTAACTAGTGAACACATGGTTTATAATCATATTGCTACTGCACATAGTTTTTTTCACCATGGTTTATAAAAAAAAAAGTATGGCATGGAGTTCTCCTTTTGAATTGAGTAATTGTATTTTTCGCACATGACTAATCTACATTGTTGATCTATAGGTCTTGTCTTTACTTCCATCTTACAAAGGGAAATCAGTACTGGAGCTTGGTGCTGGAATAGGACGCTTTACTGGAGGACTGGCAAAAGAAGTTGGTCATGTTCTAGCGCTGGATTTCATTGGAAGTGTGATTAAGAAGGTGAATTTTTCTTATTTGAAAATTTCATGTTTGTCTGCTGGAATGTGCTAAGTTATGCTTAGTTTGATGAGTTTTCACTACTTACACTTCTTGTAGTAGAATAAAAACATAAATGGGCATCACAAGAACATTACCTTTCTGTGTGCTGATATAACATCTCCGGAACTGGAGATTGAAGACTACTCCATTGATATTATATTTTCAAACTGGCTACTAATGTACCTTTTGGATGAGGTAAGATCAGACCATACTTATGAATATAAAACTTCTATACGAAACAGATCTAAATGTAATGCTTGACTTTGCCTTATGAATTTTTCTAAATGTAATGCTTGGATTTGTAGGTCGAGAAAATCGGTAGGAAGAATGGTAAAATGGTTGAAGGTCGGTGGCCATATATTCTTTAGGGAATCATGTTTTCACCAATCTGGAGATTCCAAAAGGAAAGTGAATCCAACACACTATCGGGAACCAAGGTTTTATACAAAGGTTAAAAGTCCAAGTCAAACTTTTTTCCTTCACTTTCAGTCTGTCTTTAGAGTGGAATGCTTTCTACTGTGCTACAACTTTCCATTATCTATTAGTCCTATATCTTTTACTGAAATCTATTTTACTGGTTGTGGCCTGTGGCATTGCATCTCTAGCTTCATATGAGCAATTACCATTAGCATATTGTCAGATTACATACGAATTATTATTATTTTTTGCTTCATATGAGCAATTACCATTAGCATATTGTCAGATAACAAACGGTTTTTTTTTTGTTAAGGCTACATCTTAACATTCCTATGATCAAGATGGCAATTCTTTTGAGCTTTCTCTAATAACTTGTAAGTGCATTGGAGCTCATGTGAAAAACAAGAAAAATCAAAATCAGGTACTTTCCTTTCCTTGGATGCACGTAAACACCTGCATCTGTTTGGAAGAGTTGGAATGTTATCTTTTACTTTAATAATGCACTAAAAGAACTTTATTTCTCTTTTCAGATTGAGAAGATATGTTGATGGTTTGGACTGTTCGGCAAACTTGTGTGTAGATGTAACAGCCTCAGCCCTAATAAACAGTAATAAGGTGTTGTTCATAGCATCACTGTTCATTTTGGCAAATTAGGCAACCTGTTACAATCTATTTTCCCCAAATTTCTAATTACAAACTCCAACTTGATCAAAATTTCAAAAGGAAATACCACCCAATGTTGGTAGGAAGACAGGGAAGTATTTTATTTAAAGGCCAGATGAATTACTATGACCAAAAATAATTTTTGTTGAATTTTTAGAAATTATTTTGAGTTTAAGAAAAATATTTGTCTTTAAATAAAACCTATTCAGCCAAAATGAATTATTTATGTATTTCAAAATGAGAAACAGTGGTTTCAGAAATTTATTTGGGGAATATATCATCCCAGTAGCAATTCTGCAAAATTTCCTAATTTTACAAATTTATTTGCTATTTTTTTTAAAGTCCCAGTCAAAGCTTTTGGAAATTTTAAGCTGAGTTGGTCAAACCTCCCGGCCTAAACTTGAATCTGGCACTGTAGCGACCGGAGATGGGTTCAAACCATGCGACTAGACCTCCCCGACACATTACGCGCGTGTCCTCAACCTCCCGTAAGCGATCACCGTCCATTTCCGCGCGTACGGGCCAGATTAGATGGGCCGTTCGGACCTCTCCAAATCGCCCTCCAATTTTGGCCATTGGATCTAAAACGTGCGGCGCGCGATTTTCAGTCAATGCCATCTTTAAATGGTAGAAATTGAAAAGCGTATTAGCCGTTGGATCCTCAACGTGCGTGCCAGATCTAATGGGCTGTTCGGACCATCCTAACGCCCATGTGATCTCCACCGTTGGATCAAAATCCTACGGCATCGCATCTTATCTCAATCTCTAAAATCCTTTTTAAAATCGGCCACCGTTAGATCTTCAATGAACCGCCCCGATCTAGTGTGATGTTCGGACCGGCCGGAGGCGCCACGTGAGATCCACCGTTGAATTTAGATCGGGTGGACCGCATCCAGTGTGACCTTCAGACCATCCGCACCTCCCAGCATCTTTGACCGTTGATTTTAGATCCAATGGTGACTGCCTTTGTGGGCTAAAGCTCACCCGCGCACCCTAGATCTTGGGCCGTTGAAGCTAAATCGGACGGCTCGTATGAGATGGGACGTTCGGACCACCCCGGAGCTCCCCTCAATCGTAGCCGTTCAAATGAAATCGCACGGCCCATATTTCTTGATACCGGTTCAATGTGTTTTGACCCCCTCATCACAGCCATTCTTTTCTAATCGGACGGTGGCTGTACCTTAAGGCTTGTTACGTGCGGTGCATGGCCATGACTGTCCCTAGGACCCGCGTGTCAGTGGCAGTTCTTTGCTCCTTTCTTGCTGTACACCATCGACGTTATCCTCGCCGGAGCGGTGGTCAAGCACAGTGAAAATAAAGATATTTCCCTTGATATTTATCCTTAGATGCCACCTCATTGGTTCTAGATAACTCTCGGTTGCTCTAGTGGCTCCAACACTATATAAACCCTAGATGTGGAGCTTCTGCCATTGTTGACCAAGAAAGAGCTCCACTCGTTTTCCTTCTTGTCCAGTGAAGCTTTCTTGCTCACCTTTGTTCAACCTGGAGCATGCCTAAATCTCATGCTAATGTGATTTTGGGCATCTTTTGTAGGGTTGACCTTAGGGTTTCACTCTCTGACAACTGGAGCCAGTAGAACACCACTTTGGTGCAACCTCATCTTGGTAAGTAGATTCCATTCTTCCCTATCAAAAATGTGCCTGGTGGTCTTAAAGCCTAAGCTCCATCACTTTCATTTTGGTCAGCCCAAAGAAAAGGACCTGGATCTTTACTGTTGACCAAGAATTTGACCTTTTCTTCTCCAACCTTAGCTGGTAAGTTAGACCTTGATTCTTATCATCTAAAAGCTCCTTAAGAACATCTTTAGCTCCCATAGATCACTCACACATTCATGTGATGCTCCAAACTTCTTTAAACTGAAAAGTTGTTTTTATAACTTTTCGGTCTTTCATATCGTTTTCAAGAATTAGGGTTTCTCTTGTTAGCATGTTAGCTTATTTAGGTCTTAGGCAAACCCTAGTATCTTTAGTAGGCCACCTTTGACTATTAAGTTCACCGGATTATTTATTTTTGCAACTCCCTCTCCCTGTTAGTTTTTGTCGGTCCAAAAACCGACAAATGCTCAATCTCTCTTTTCTTTCCTTAAACCGAACAGTTAAGATTAGTATTAATAGCTTATGATATTAAATACCTTCCAGCTAGCTCGAAATCCCATTTAAGTTTTTCGTGTTGTGTATTTCTCCAGGACAACCGAGAACGGTAATCTTGTCCTTTGCTATTTTTGGTTGTTGGTCAAACCGACAGCACAAACAGTCTCAGTCCAATGTCTTACATTGCTAATGATAGGTAATAAATGATTATTTAGATCATAGTATTAATCTGAACACTCTTAGCTCAAGCAAAGTATTTCATTTAGGTGATGATTAGCTAGGCAAGTAAACTAATTTTGAGCTGTCCTGTTTTAGTTTCAAAAATCTAAAACTGTAGTTTTATCTAAACTCTAAACTGTAATAAATAGTATTAGCAAGGGGTAGTTGTAGCTTATTGTCCTTAAGTAAATTATTGTACCTTAGGCATGTTGCTAATGATGCAATAATCCTTTGACCATGCATTCTTTTATGCATGATTGTTTCTCTGTTTCTTTTCCCTGTGTTTATTGGATTTTATTTTCTTTTAGATACTGGTTCTTCTGAGATTGTTGAATCTTTTGTTGAGCCACAAGAACCTGAGCAAGAGGTTATCTATTACTACCAAGGCAAGCTACCTCTCTGCACCATATTGATCCTAATCTTTTGAACTGTAGATTTATAAAATACGGTGATCTTGATTGCATGCAATGTTCTAAAATTATTTATGATCTGCTCACGTTAGTTACAACTTTGAACTTGATGGTTTACCTTTAATCGATCATACACTCAACCTAAGGTAGTATGTGATATGATAATATTTAGTTTTAAACTTGGCTTAGCCCTGCAGTCCATAGAACGGTAGTGTTTGGCAAGCTTATCTTGTCAAACCTGGGAACAACAAATAACTTTCATTTATTTTGATTCTTGTTCAGTTTATTTGAATCTGAAATGATCCTTAATCTGGTTTATAAATTGATTCAAATCTGGACAAGTGGATGCTAGTGAGGGTGCCTCTGTGCACGAGAATAGGGAAATATGGATGTCTTGTCCGGATTGATTAAGGACTGAACTCTGACTACCCAATTCAAGCCCCAACGTACTTCCACACGCGGTGTATGGGCACTGTTTGGTTAAGTAAAGGGTTAATGCTATTGAGTTGGAAGCAGGATAGTAAGGACATGTGTATTGATTTCATATGGCATAGATGCTTAAGTCTTCGGGCCGTGTCGTATGCCATATGGAGTTTATATCGATATCAGATGTTCTTAGAAGGGTGAGGACATAGATGTGTTCCATCGCATGTACGTACCTTCAGGGCCCCGACTGCGGTCTAATATGTGCAATTATGCACGAGTTCACATTTAATTGATTGGGTCGGCATTCCCGGCACAACATGTGGGCCCCGGTTGAATATATGCTATCAGTCGTTGTTTAAGCGGGATTAGTCTCACATGGGTTGTCCAACTCAATAGTGTCAACTTGTTGAAAAATACCGAATCTTAGTCTCCCCGGCCGGCATACCAAAGGCAGTGTGCTATTATTCCGGAGGCTTACGGGCTAGCTAAGTCGTGTGGGTAAAGATGTACACCCTTGCAAGGTTTAAAACTATTCGAATAGTCGTGTCCACGGTTATGGACGATACTTGAATTGATGTCACCTGTATAGATTTTGCTCTAAGTTGGTTTTGGGGAACAAGTTCGGCATGATGGTGTCATGCACGGTTGATAGGGAATTGTGACTTATTATTGTTACTATTTATGCTTATGCTTTCAATTACTCACTGTTTTAGTCCAAAATTGATTTATTAAAATTGCTTTGTCAAAACTTAGCACTGTAGGTTAAGATGTATCGCTTTCTGCAAATCGAACCATTGTAACCCTTCTTTTGTTAACTTTATGCATGTAAACTTTCTATTCCTTTGTATAGGTCCTATTAAACACTTTCCTTTAATAGTTTGTGTAAGTCTTGCTGAGTACCTTTCGTACTCAGGGTTTATGACCTCTTGTTGCGGTGAAGATGTTTTTCAGATGAAATGCCCATTAAGCGCCGATCCGGGTGACGCTAACGAGTGATGCTAGTTCTAGTCTCCACGCAATAGCTCATGGATGGGGCCATTGGTGGTTTTTTCGCTTATTTTGCTTCATTGTTTCTCTTTTGTGATGACCCAAGGTCATCTGTTCTGAACAAATTCGATTCTTCAGAGCAACCGACCCAACTTGTAAAATGTTATGTATAATTATGTGAATGTATGACTTGTATGTGTATGATGCAATGTTGTTTAAGGATATATGCTAATAGTCACTAATCACAGGAACTATTGCATGACATATATCCTGAACCCTAATGTTGGAATCGTTACTTATTATGATTATGCTTCTAGTATGATTTTTAATAAGGGAATTACACTGTTCCTTAATTAAGAATTATGCTACCAGTATAATTTTATTTCGGCACATTCCAATCTTTGAGGGTCTCACAGTAGAATGGAGAATGCTGAGGAATGAAGAATTTTTTTTATAGAACCATAGGGGCATAAACAACGAATACTTTTCACTAAAAGTATAGACATGTACTTACATTTATGTTTTAGGGCATATTATGTTATTAGATAATGATGGTACCAACTGTGCATGCCTCGAGTCTAGACTTGTGAAGCCAGTTGGAAATTCTTTGTAATGAAACAATTTTTTGTTGATGTCAATGAATTTTTTTTGTTATACACTTTGATATGTGTGTTTTGTTTAATCTCGGGCCCTAATTGATAAGTCCAGCCGGGACATGAAAAGGACACCTTTTGCAATGATTAGATGCGTTGTAAACAATCCTGGAAGGATTTGCTAGTGTCCAATGCCAACGCATATATATACGTTGCCACTATATCAAAATATGCATTGCAACCTTATAACGCTTTTATTTACATGTTACCAACACTTGTATATGTGTTGTCACAGACCTTGGCAACGGCCTCAATGGCAACACATACTAAATGTGTTGGTATAGACCCTAACAACATTTATTTGGACTTCTACTAACGCATATATGCGTTGCTAAAGGGGTGTTCATGTTGTAGTGGCGGCGTAAGAGGTGGCGAAGAGAGCTTCGGCCAGCGGCGGGGAAATCACGTTTCCGGCGAGGAGAAAGTGAGAGACAAGATGAGGTTCAGGGAAATGGAGGGGCACAAGGGGCGCATAGGGCTCTCCTTTATAGGGGTGGAGGGGGGCAGGGGAGGAGATCACAGCGGCTCTTGCGCGTTTCGAAGAAATCACGCGTGATTCGTAGAGGACAACGGGTGGAATGGGTGTGGCGGGACTCTAGGAATTCAATGCGCACGATTTGGCGAGAGAAGGGGAGGATTCGGCGGTGTTTGCAGAGCTTTGGTGCAGCGCTAATGGCGGCGTGACTGGTGCAGGGAGGAAGGAGGAAGAAAGAAAGGGGAGAGAAGAAAGTGGCTGGCGAGCGGGACCCGCATGTCGGTGGGAGAGGGAGAGAGAGAGAAGGTAGAGCGGGCAGGTGAGAGGGAATAGACCGGGTGAGTTGGGCCACGAGAGAAGGTGGGCCTGGGAGGAAATGGGTTTTAGCCCAAAAACGAAAAAAATATATTTTAAATCGATTTTTGATTTACAGAAACTACAACAAATGAGATGGGCTTTTATAGCAAATAGTGTTCAAAAGTCTAGAAAATTTCACAGAAATTTCTTGAATCATTTTGAACTTAATAAAATTATTTACAACTTAAAGTTGGCTTTTAATTTTGCGCATAAATTATTTTTAATTTCTGCAAAATAGGAAAAACTTTTTAAAATCCAGAAAATTCAAGAAATTAATTAAAATTTTCTTTTGGACTTTAAATCCAAGAAAAACCTAGAAAACTCAAATAAACCAAATTTGGAATTAATTTAAGTTTGATTTATTCATATTGAATTTTGTTTTTCTGAAATTTTAAATTAAGCTTTAACAATTCAAAAATCAAATGGTTGTTTCTATTTTGATTTTTTTTAAAAGACCTGAAAATTAGGATGTTACAAGAGTGGTGGCCTATAATTTGAATAGTTTGATGGTTCGGGACTTAGGTAACTTATGCCCAAAAGATTACTAAGGCATCGCCGGCCCTACGGCACACATCATAGTATTTTTTTTTTCCGTACACACCTTGCTGGATGGCAGAGTTCCCTGAAAATAACTTGGAAGCTCATATTGAAGATTAGCATATTGGTTTTATGTTGTTTGAGCCCTTAAACATGTGGCATACATGTTTGAGTCCCTATTTTGTTGGGAGATAATCTTAGTGGCCATGTCCAATTTTCTTTTATTTTCTTCTTTTTGTTATGAGTGCTGTCAATCTTAAACTGCTCCTGATTATATATTATGTAATATCCCATTTAATTATTTGAGTACTTAACAAATTAGAGGAAGTAATTAAAGAAAAATAAATGGAATTATTTAGTAGAATTTTAGAAATTTTAGGAGGGGAAAAGAACCTAGGCCGTCGGCCCATAGCCCCGTGGCCCATGTGGGGGGCTGACTGGCATTAAAGAGGACCAGGTGGATGTGCAACCCTTGCAAAAGCCGATGCCCCTGCCTGCCCCTGCTGCCTCCTTGTGCTCAGCCGCCTGCACTTGAGCGTCTTGCCCCTTGTGAGAACCTGAGAAATTAAAACTAATCTAAATAGCACTAATTGGTTTTTAGCAGTAAATTAAAACTTTCTAGTCAAGAACAAAACATAAAGCTCAAATTTATATTGAACACATCGCTAAGAAATTTCATATAAAATAATACAATCAGAATTCAACAACGAAATTTTACAATATAATTATTGCCGCAATAATGAATCATCAGTATAACTTGAGAGTCTTTTACAAAAATCCATTGCAAGCAAAAGTGAAATATTAATGCAAAGTCCCTGAATCAATTACAAGAATTAATTTACAACAGATCAAGAAATAAATTACAACTGTGGTTAAATTACAAAAAAGAATACAATAAAAGTCTTCATGCATGTCGCGAAGCCTTTCTTTGACCATATATCGCCAGCCATCGAACCCATCCTTCGGCCAATCCAAAAACCCGACCCACCATTCCATCGCCCGCCATCGACCAACACACAAGTAGAGAACTAAAGGCGTTAATATAGAAATTAGAATGAAGAGAGTTGCCGTCAGATCGCTGAAGCTCGGTAGGGTTCCCAAACCAACCTAAGTTAGTCGGTACCTTGATTATCAAGATACCCAAGCTAACCTAAGTCAGTCGGCACCATAGCCCTTCAATAGGTTTCATCACCCAGCACTTATTAGAGTCCGACACCTACCTTCCGTATCACCAATTTACCGTCCGCAGTAAAAAGGCCATAAAATAGTGCACAAAGCACCTCACCCACATAGATCATTCCCAGTCGAAGCACCTCCCCATAAGCCTCACCCTTAGTCAAAACATCACAAGGCCTCACAAAGCAACACCACAAAGCTCCATTTGCAAACACCTTCCCAATAAGAACCATTTCTCACTTCATAAGCCAAACAACCTCACCATGTCTCATTTCACCTCACAGCCAAAGCAAAGCAAGGGCCAAAGAAATATCATGCACAGGGCAAGGATAAGGGCAGCCGAATACATCTCCCCCATCAGCCATCTCCCCACATAAAGCCTATCTCCAATACAAAGCCATCACAAGAGAGCAAACCCACAGCCAAAGCCTCGCACTCCCAAAACATCCATCCTCACAAAGCCTCCCCCATTCTTGCACAACCCAAGCAAGTGCACAACCAAGCAAGCACTACCAAGCCAGGAGCAAGAAAACACAAGAGCAAGCTCCACTGCCCTCCACAAGACCAAGACAAAGCATAAGCAAAACCACTGCCATCACACAAGCTAACACCACTGCCTCCCTCGGCAGAACCCACAAGCAAAGGCAAGCATCACCCACCAAGCGTAAGCATCACCCATTCACACCCACAGCCACAAAGGAGGAGGAGAGGAGAATAAGGTGAAGGGGAAGACCGGTGAGCATCACCCATTCACACCCACAGCCACAAAGGAGGAGGAGAGGAGAACAAGGTCGCCAAGGATAGCTTCGAACCATCACAGACCGCCAAGGATAGTGCCGCGACAACAAAGACAATGAGGACCAAAAGCACAAGGGAGCCTCACACCACTACATCAACATCATCTCAGCCATTCTCCGAAGCCAACCAAGAACGACTAAGGTAGTCCACCACCCAACCCCCCCCCCCATTGTCATTTTATCCCAAGGAATCACCTCAATATGAACTACCCATCTACTGATCTCTAACAATAACACTAGCCAAAAGCATGCAAGTATAGCAGTAGCATCACTTTTTTTCTCCATCCCAGTAGCATCCATCATTCACATCACAGAGTAAGGGGGAAGGCAAGGTGAGGAGTAGAAGAGGGGGTATACCTTAGTGCCCAGAACCGCACCCAACATCGCCCCAAGCCAAAGCCCAGGAACCACAACCCACCTCCATTCATAAACATGCATGAATAAAAGCCTACAAATATCAATCAAATCAATGAGCAAATCAACACCAAAATCCGAACTAAATAAAAAGGGCAAAGCTACTAGGAAAAAGAAACCGGCGCGAGCGTGTGGGCCGAACAGGTTGAGGGAGTGGGCTAGGCAGTAGGGGAGCCGGGTGAGTAGGGCCGAGGTGACACAGGGGTGCGGTGGGCCGACAGCATACGGGAGTGGGCGCACAGGCACATGGGGCGACAGCGGCAGTAGGCGCAAGGCCGGGCGTGGCCAGGCCGAGAGCAGGCCGGAGGAGGTGGTGGGCTAGCGGCGAGCCAAGGGCTAGGAGGTGCGGCACCATGGCCAGGGGAGGATTCCAGAGCAACTCTAGGAAGAAGCAAAAGGGAGAGAGATGAAGGAACTGTGAAAAAGCAAGGAAGAAATGAAATGGGAAAGAAGAAGAGAGCACCAGGGAGCTTCAGCCGAATGGATGAAGGGGAGAGAGAGAGAGAGAGAGAGAGAGAGAGAGAGGCTGGAAGAGGAGGCGCCATGCGGATGTGCGGCCAAAGCAAGGCACCAGGAAGAAATTCCATGGAGGAAGGGAGAGAGAATTGGGAAGAAATGAGGAAGAGAAGCAAGGAAATGAGCCTGTGTGTGTGTTCAGCCGAACCAAAGGAACGAAGAGAGAGAGAGAGAGAGAGAGAAAGGAAGGGAAAGGAAAATGTGTGGCTAGGGGTGTTCAACCAAAAGTAAATTGAGGAGAGAGAGTGAGGGATTAGGTAAGGGTAAGTAGGAAAAGGGTATTGCTATATAACTTTCGACAGTTTTTTGAAGCTAAAACTGTCACTTTTCTGTTTGTTAGATATGCTATAAGATTCGTGTTGTTATATAGCAATTCCCCTTTTTCTCTTCTTCCAAACGATGCGGCCGAGGCTTCCGACGTCACTCTTCTTCAGCACCTTCTGCAGCAGGAACTGCATGTTATTGTTTGTCTTTGCACCCAGCATGCACATATGTTCATGAGATGCAGTCCAAGCTATTAGGACCAATCATACATGCACACACATGTACACATAATTGATGTGCTTTGAGATTTTGAGATTTTCATTCGTCTGATATGCTTTGAGATTTGTACTTTTTTCCATTTGATGAATTGGGTCCAAATTTATTATGATTTTTTATTCAGAACATAACGGGTTCATCACATTGCCGTATTTTGTTGGTATATAATTTTATTTTTTGTCTTTGTTTTTGCTCAACCTCTCAAAGTACATGTGAAGAACATAACAGGTTCACATTGCCGTATTTTGTTGGTATCTATTTTTTTTTGTCTTTGTTTTTGCTCAACCTCTCAAAGTACATGTGGGATTTTGAATCATGTGATGGAAATATGAATTATTAAGACTTTCAAGAATAATTACAGTGACCCAGGACTAAAATTGCATAAATAATATACTGTAATATATGTATAAAGGAGTTGTAAATCAACTTTCAAAATGTGATAGTTTTTTACAGAGAAAATTGTCACATTCTATTTAGACAGACCCTTAGGAAAAAGGAGATTAGGAAATTAAGTGTAGAAACCCAGGATTTAGCTAACACAGTAAAAAGGTAGATTTCGACTAAGGTCTAATAATAGTAAATGTAGTAGTAAAATTAAGTGCCAATAATAATTCGTATCGACGCTGCGTAATTATTAATCAAATAAATTTAAATAAGCCGCGTACGAATAAATAGTCATAGACCAGACCGGTAGATAATAAAATAAAACAAGATAAAATAAAATAAAAATAGGAACAAGGTGTAAAAAGTTAATATGAGACTTTTAAAATAAATTAATCACCAGTATGAACCGCTAAAATAAATAAGATAGTCTAATGCGTTAGAAATAATTTAACCAGGTTAGAATAATTAAATTAATCAACCCCAAGTTTAATTGAAGCTGTAATTAAATGCGTACGCAATTAAATAAAATCAACTAGGCATATTTGCAGGAATAAAATTTAGTAGACCTAATTGCATACGAGTACGGGTAGTAAGATATTTTCGTTTGTTAAAATGCGAGTTTCGGCAACCTCGACCCTAGAGCGAATAACTCGTAGAACGACCACAGTTGGGGAGTGCTAACCTAACGGGGGCCCGAAAAATGTTATTAAATTAAAGTATGCTAACAAAATGAAATCCACTAACTTATGTACGCATAATATCACCTAAAAGCAACTAAGTATTTATTTATTTATTATTCACACTACTGCATAATTACAGATGACGAACCCACGCAGACCAGAGTAGCTGATCCGAAATTCTTCAACGCATCTCTTTTCCACGACGACAAAGGCAAGCTTATCTCTCAAACATAAATATAGTTATATTAAATGTAAACTGTATATTTTTGTATCATATATGTACATGCACCAAAACTATGTCTTAAAATCAAATCGGATTAAAGATGAAAATGAGAGGAAGATAAGAAACGAGAATGAGATGAGGAAAGAGTTAATATTATGGCTGATAAAGGGGACCCGGGCAGGGGAATGCGACGATAATGATGATGAGGAGGGAAGAGATGGGGCCCCTTTACATATGGTTAATATATAAGAACCAACAAAACTCTTACTCGGTCATATTCCGTATTTAAAGTGCTAACCATTTTCCCGTTTCGATGAGCAGAAAATGCTACCTTGTTACATAATTATGCTCTCCACATCGGGTAAGTAATATGGTTGAGTGGTGTGGGTCTAGAGGGAAAGCCGGCCCAACCAAGGTGCTATAGTACCACACAGTGGAGTGTTGGGTCTAGAGGGATAGCCGGCTCAACCAACAATACTGGAACTCAGTGGATGACTAGGTCAACACTGTGATGAGGTCAACACCGACAGAACATAATGGGTGGAGACTTAATCACGTAACCTAGAAAATGTTTTGTATTCTGAACTTGAACCCGCATCAAAGGATATACAGGGGACCTGATTCATATAGAGCTCAGAGTAGCTATGGGTAAAGTGGTACAAGCCTGCGCAGTGCTGAATAATATCATAAATTCATGTCTGTCTCCTAGATTGGAGTCTACGGGAGCCACCAGGGGTCTATCTTCTCTTCGAGTGACAAGTAGTCTTTTCTGAATTAAAACTTGCCACCTAAAATTTTGACGAGTTGTTTATCTTCAGAAATAGAGATGAATTAGAAAATGTAAATCACAACCAGAGATGAGTCATCTAGTGTATCTTTTGCTATTAATGCTTGCTGAGTACACTAGTACTCAACCTTGCTATTATTCTCCTTTGTTAGATCCTAGTCTAGCCGGGAACTATGCCGAGTGGGACGAAGGACACGCAGGTACCGATGAGACCGCAAGAGATGAGGCCACTAATTACGAGGACCAGGGCGAGATGGGTGCCATGTTCGACACATGGGATGAGTAGACGTCCAGAGGAGCATGGCAGGCAAGTGAGGGGACTTAGTCCCATTTATCAGTTGTAAAATTATTACTTGTAATGTAAAGGCCATAGCCTTGCATGGCTAAATGCTGGAATAAAGTACAGTTTCTATCTTATTGTTCTGCTGTGTAGACTTTGGTAAGACTTACTATTCGTTGGAGCGGTGTCCTACCCGGTAGATGAATAGTAATCCATATATCTAAGTGTAATTATCCTTCGGGGTAATAACAAGGGGCACCACACCCCTGCTACTGACACCTTTGCCTTCTTCCATCCTTGCATGCAAGCATTGCACCGGTTTTTCTTCTCTGCTACCTTGCGCCTCCTTGTTGTCGGTTGTGCTTTGCGTGCTGCATGCAAAGACTGCATGCTCTGTCGACTGCATGCATTGGAAAACAGAGGGAGAGAAATTAAGGAAAAGAAGCCTGCATGTTGTGGCGTGACCTGCTGCTAGAATTTTCTGTGCTACTGCTGACCAAGGTGAAGGAAACAAGGAGAAGAAAGAAGGAAGAAAAGAGAGGAAGAGAGGAAAATTAGGAGGAAGAAGTCGGGATCTAGGTTTTCATCATGTGGGTAACTGTAACACCCCAAAATTTCAATTTTGATTAACATTAAAACTTAGATATTTTCCTTGAATTTCTGGATTTTAAAAATGATTTTTCCTGTTTATTTTAAAAGCAAAATAATTTATTTGCAAATATAAATATCAATGTTGAGTTGCAAATATTTTATTTAATTCTAAATTATCTCAGGGGACTTCTGTGAATTTCCCATAAATTTTTGAACTTTAATTACTATTTTCTAAAAAACCTAATTGTATTGTCGTATTTTTTGTAAATCAAAAGCCATTTAAAATTTCCGGATAGCCTTTGGGCCGAATCCTTTCTCTCCTCAGCCCTTTTCCCATCTTTGCCGGCCCATTTGGCCCAACCCGCTGGCCACCTCCCCTTCTTCCTCCCCTTCACCAACGTGTGGGCCCCACGCGTCATCCTCCTCCTTCATTTTTCCCCTTGGCCTTCTTCTTTCCCAGACCATGGGAGGCAGCCATGCCCATGCCGAGCGCCAGCTCCTCCCGCTCCCTAGTGCCACATGGTGCCCTTCCCCTGCCACCACACCACCTCCCTACGTGTCCGTGCACCACGCCGCCCCCGCGCCTTTCGCCCGCTCCACTCCCCTTGCTTGGTGTGTTGCCCCCCCCCTCGGCAGCCCGCGCCCTCGTCCATGACACTCCTGCCTCACCCGCTCCGCCCGGCTTTGCCCACACCGAGCTGCCTCCTCCTCTCGCCTACAAAAGCCCATCACCGAGCCCCTCCGCCCCCATCCTGGCCATCCTTCTTCTCCCCCGACCAATAATTCGCAAGATCACACGCGTCGACTTCACCGACCAATAAGTGAAATCACCGTGCTCCCAATTCCCAGCGGAAAGGTTGAACGATCTTGATAGAACTCCCAAATCCCCTCAAGTGCGTTCGGCACCCCTTGGAAGAACAAGAGTGATTGCAAGCAATCCAATATGTTATTTTCTCAATAATAATGGTCTCCCTTTACATGAAAGATCTTGGTCGTATTTATAATGCAGCCCCTAGGTCACGCAACTCAAACTAGGGATAGCACAGATAATCGTGGCGACCAAGGACTCTGAATCCAAATCCTAATCGAGAAGGTACTATTCACACCGAGTACTGTTTACATCGAGTACTGTTTTCGTCGAATACAATTCATGTCGAATATCGTCCCTTCTGAGTACTGCTCCCGTCGAGTGCTGCTTCCGAGTATTGTTCAAGACCTGGTTGTAGCGCTGACAGATCTGGTCGTAGAGTTGGGGAACATGGTCATAGAACTGGCAGACCTAGTCGTAGGGCTGGTTGACATGGTCGTAGAGCTGGCAGACCTGGTCGTAGAACTGGTAGACTCGGCCGAGACAGCATAATATGACTTCCTTCGATATTCCAGGGTCCTCCTCCACTGCTTTACATCCGAAGTCTTCACAACGTTCAAATATGAGAATAGACAAAGTATTTACATGAGGTAGTAACCAATTCTCATTATGGTCAATAGGAAGCTCATTAAGAAACAAAAGCACCTGTTGGTTCAACAGCTTAGCTCTGGCTCTAGTTATTGGACTGGTCGGTACTTCATGAACAGTCTTATTTATACTTGAAGTAGTCGTCATAGATATGTCCTCATCACCCACCATCTCCGGCTTTCCCACTCCCCGCCGCCCAGACACTTCCACACCTTGAACCAACTCGGCATTTGTCTTGACTCTCGACTACACTAGAGAGCTCCCATGCTCTACTCATGCGACGCCAAGCGCTTGCACGCCTGCCGGCGCCGCTTCACCACAAGATCGCCACCGTGCCACCCAGGTGTCTTGCCACCTCGTGTCGCCTCCTCGAGGTCCCAATGCCCATTTTGGCCGTCGGCCAAGCTCTCGCGCTGCCTGCCGCTGCCGCCTTGCCCCAAGCGCCTTCCCCCTCCTCTGCTTCGGTTGAAATAGAGGAGCCGCCCTGTAGCATCCTCTCTCACCTGTTCTGTGTGTATATGAGTAACATGAGGGAGCTTTACTTAGCAGATCACAACATCAATTGTGTTAATTAGTGGTCAGTGAGAAATAAGCTACTAAGTGTCAATTAGTACTTTGTTAGTGTATGCCTGACATTGAGAGCCACCTAGGTTAGATAGCTATTTAGAATCTGTTGGTAGACTATTCTGCTAATGAATGAGTCAAGTGGTTAAAGGTTAGATGGAAATGATCAGTGAGCCTCACCAAAACCATCAGTTCATTAAAAGCATTGATAGAAATTATTAGAGTTTAGTGTAGTGATTAGTTCAATTAAAGTATTAGTGGGACGCTTTGTAGCTAAAGGTTTACATCAAGTCGAATTAATAGTGATTAGTAATAACGCAGTCAGGTTTAGACATGTACACCCAAAGATCCCACTTTAGTGAATCTAAGCCCAGTGTTGGAATAAAATAAATAATAATGTAATCTGATAGTAAATCGAAATTAGTAGAGTAGTTAGATAATAATCGAGTATCATTAGTCTTTAAGCCCTAAGTATAGGTGAGCCCGAATGAACATAAAGTGGTATACTATAATCTAACAACATCGGTTCTAGGGTTAAGAGCCAATTAACCATCAGTTCATCATAACACTCACTATCAAGAGTGATCCAGTAGTCAGCATTCTTTCATCCTAGATCCTGAATTGGAATATTCTAGCATATTCTATATTTTCTATCATTTCATGTGGTCGCAATCTTCCGAACGTTCGTTCTCCCTCTTACGAACTCCGATTCCGTCAATTTTCATTTCTAAATTCATATAAATTTAGTATCTTTCTTTTGGTTCTAATTTGATAATTCTTGGATTTTATTTGGAATTGTTGTATTTATTTGGCTCTTTTCGCTCGTGTAGATTTCGGTGTCACCGAAGAATTCCCGGACTCGTCGACCGAAGCATATCAAACCTTCAACGAAGGCAAGTCGTAGACCTTTGATCATGTCGTACCCAGTTTATAAAATTATATTGTTTTATATCAACATGCATGTCTAGTTGTATAAAAATGGTTTTGGGAATAGTTAAACACCTATTTGGTAGTATGACTCCTTGAATAATTGTGAGCGACATGTTGACATGTAACCTTGGACACCATAGGTTGGGTAATCTTAGTTGGACATTATTGTAATACCAACGTGGGTGCGTATTATGCTTAGTCATGCTTTAGTTATGCGATGTCTCTCGATCACATGATTAAATAATGATAAATTTGACTTAATGAAATATGGAATTGTGGTGTGGCCACTATTGATAAAATTTATTGTGCCATGGCAAGGGTTGCCATTTGGCCGGGATTGAACCAAAAATGATTTTTGTACCTAGGCGAATGATCGTGCAGTAAAGGGGATGATTCGTGATGTGGTTGCCTCGCCTGAGTAGACACTAAGGACTTAACTTTGTGCACCATTGATCTGGGCTATACTGTACAACCACATGTCCAGAGTGGGGTGGACCTGGCTAACTAATTAGCAATGCTTTGATTCAGTTCTGTTTTGGTGGAAGTGTGAACCCTGGGTTAGACATTCACACTTGGCGCAAGAGGGGGCCCATAATGGCGAATCCTTAGCTAGCAGAACTGGGTTAAAACAGAACTTTGTAAAAGTCTTGTGATAATCACTTAGTCACATGCCTTCAGAAGCGTGTAATGTTTGACATTATAAGATGATTATCTCTAGTGGGTCAAGCTATACAATCTCTGCAGAGTGTAAAACTATTCGAATAGCCGTGTCCCCAGTTATGGACAATGCCTGGTGATTTCACACGAGGGGTAGGTTTTCATAAAAATGTTGGGATGGTTTGATTGGAAAACGATTCGGATGTTGGATTGTTGGTTGGGAAGTGAACAGGATTGTTCACTAGTCGTTTCAAAGAACTTATTTACTTACGTATTTAATCTTCCAAATTATGCTTTTCAATCTATTTCTTCAGATTTCTTCATCAATCTCGCTTTACGCAAAATAGCCATATAGCTATCCTTGTCAAGCCTTGTATGAATACTATTTGCATACATTTCTCTATGACTTGCTGAGTACTTTATGTACTCACGGATATACGCTATTTGTTGATCAGTCACCGAGGAAGAATTAGGAACCGCAGAGTTCTATGAGGAAGAATATTTTGAAGACCAGGCGAACTAGGTCGCGTTCTCCACTTGATTGCCTGTGGGCATGTCGGGTGGCCACCACAAGACGTTTTAGTTTCTGCTGCAAGTTATCTTTTGTCATTAAAGCCCTGCGTGGCCAACTTTGTAAGACTCGACCATAAGTTCCTTTTGCTACTAAATAATATTAATTTGTCTGCTTCATCGATACTTTGTTGTATGGATATGATTGTCATTGATGATGTCACTGTGTGAGCTAGCTACTGATCTTGGGACTAGTTCAGAATACACAGAGGGTCTCGGTCCAATGACTGGGTCCCGACAGTAACGATCTGGTTGTTTCCTCTATGTTTTGTTAATTTAATTAGAGATTAGAATCCAGATTAGAGACAGAGGTAGCATGTGTATTGTTAAAGAGTTATTTGTTGTAAATTTATTGTTAGTTGATGTAAATTAAAGTGTTAGGGTAGTTTGGTGGCATTCCAGGCTCAGTGTTGGGCTGGGGTGTTACATATTATGTGTTAGTTTGTCCTGTAAACCCTAGTTATTTGTATTTGTCCATTTGAATCAAGTTGCTTTGGATATCGCCCTCTTCTACAGTTCTACAAGTTTGAGTCCCTATTCTGTTGGGAGATAAGCTTAGTGGCCATGTCCAATTTTCTTTTATTTTCTTGTTTTTGTTACGAGTGCTATCAATCATGAACTACTCCTGATTATATATTATCTATTAGTTTGTCTTGTAAATCCTAGTTATTTGTATTTGTCCATTTGAATCAAGTTGCTTTAGATATCGCCCTCTTCTACAGTTCTACGAAATGGTTATCTAAAATGGCCAACTCAAATCATATTATATTTACTGTTTTGCGTTGTCTGCACGGAATCGAGGTAACAAAAATGTGGAACTATTCATGGGTAAGCAAAGGTGCTTATTGAGATTAAGCACCAGGGGTGATTATGCTGGGTCCATTTGCTAACAAAATGTTCAACTATACCAGAAGAGTATTTTCATTAAAATATTGCATCTATTAGTCTTATTGATCTTTCAAAACATGCAACATCAAAAGGTATTTATCTTCTTTTGTTTGGTACTTCTGTGGTGCAGTGGACTACTACAACAATTTACACACATAAAATTAATTCCATGTGCAAGTTTAAAATACATCATGTAACTCATGTTATATCAAGTAATCACAGTTGTTTGCACATAGAATTCAATTATGTGACTTTTGATTTCGTTGCGCACATGTTTTGGTTGATCCTTTTTTTAAATTTATGTTAGTGCTTATATTTGTAAAATATGATTTCTACTATCTTTTGTGTGTGTGTGTGTTCATGTACCCACAAGTAGTTGCATCCATCCGTTTTGCTACTTTTCCCTTGAAAGATTAATCAATTCTGTGATTTATTAAAAAATGTCAATAATTTGATTTTTTGCGAGAATATCCTTGTCAAATGATAAGTACCAAGTAATTAAAATGCCAACAGATATTGAATGGCGTAAAAATGAGCCTTATCTAGGAAGATCGAGAAAGGGGTGTCTTTGTGCATTAGTTCATGGTCCGTATAACTTTTAGGTTTGGATCCTTGACGAATTGTGTGGTCGATAAAGTGGGTGTTGATGCATCGATTGACCTTGAGCCCACTGTCTTGCGTGTCTTGAACTATGGTCCACAAACCGTAGGGCCCTGGATTTTACAGACGTTAACAAAGCACTTGTGGACTCGACAATGATGAAGATGACAACAACAAAGCACTTGTGGAAGAGAAATTTGAATGGGACTCTGACAATGATAATGTTCTCGACACTGAATATGAGGTTGAAGGGTGCCGCGGTGGATATATTACTTTCCTTGGATTTCATCCTTACAAAGACGTTGTCTTCTTGAATGTTTCATTGACGAGAGTGGTGGCCTAACATTTGAATAGTTCGATGGTTCAGGACTTAGGTAACTTATACCCAAAATATTATGATACTGTCGCCGCAGACATCATATTGTCTTTTCCGTACACTCCTTGCTGGATGGCAGAGTTCCTTGAAAACAATTTGGAAGCTCATGTTGAAGATTAGCATATTGGTTTCAAGTTGTTTGAGCCGTTAAACATGTGGCATACATGTTTGAGTCCCTATTTTGTTGGGAGATAATCTTAGTGGCCATGTCCAATTTTCTTTTATTTTCTTCTTTTTGTTACTTGTGATGTCAATCTTGAGCTGCTCCTGATTATATATTATCTGTTAGTTTGTCCTGTAAACCCTAGTTATTTGTATTTGTCCATTCGAATCAAGTTGCTTTGGATATCGCCCTCTTCTACAGTTCTACATATTTGAGTCTCTGTTCTGTTGGGAGATAATCTTAGTGGCCATGTCCAATTTTCTTTTATTTTCTTCTTTTTGTTACGAGTGCTGTGAACCATGAACTGCTCCTGATTATATACTATTTGTTAGTTTGTCTTGTAAATCCTAATTATTTGTATTTGTCCATTTGAATCAAGTTGCTTTGGATATTGCCCTCTTCTACAGTTGTACGAAATGGTTATCTAACATGGCCAACTCATATCATATTATATTTACTGTTTTGTGTTGTCTGCACGGAATCAAGGTAACAGAAATGTAGGATTATTCATGGATAAGCAAAGTGCTCATTGAGATTAAGCACGAGGGTGATTATGCTGGTCCATGTGTGCGAGTATGGAAATAGAAACCCTTCGTTGTCGTACTACGCAAATTTGGTGTTTGTTGAGAACCTTAATAATTCCTCTTAACTATCTTTTATTGCTATTAAGCGGGGTGGCATGTTTGTTGAAGGCCTAGGCTACCGAGCAGTTACAAATTTACAATCCCTATTTACTTGCTGGATTACTATTAGCCGTATATTCTAGTATTTACATTGAAAACGGTGAAAACTTGGATGAAATAAGAACCAATTGCCTTGAGTAAAGACCTGAAAGGTAAACAAAAACAGATTCAGTTTCATGCAATAAAAAGATTTGGCAACTATAGTTGCTTTCAGCAGTAAAAACTGCAGAATATTCTTCAGCGTCAGATATTTTGACTCGTCAGTGCCGATTCCTGTGGATGCACACCGACTACTACAAGGCTTATACAGGGACACAATGAGGGACTCCATCGCTTCACAAAAGGTGCTGTACATTACAAACTACAAGGCCCTTGTCAGCTATTAGAAACAAATACATGGTTACTATATGGAAACCTATACTAAAGAGCATTGCACTTTGCATTAAACGCATTGCGACAATCACACCAGTCATCTGAATCAGAGAAGAAAATTGATTCGTCTAACCATTATTAAGTTCTCCAGAGCAGAATTAAATGTAGAAAAATGTTGTTGCGTCATCATATACTCGTATGTAAGGCCAGAACACTGTCAAATGGATTAGTATTGAATAATCATGGATCACATTTTACTTTCCTTAGCTGCAAACCAGTTCTTTTCTAAATATGCCAGCTCACAGAAGAATAGTTACCTCAAAAGAAATGCATACTTAGCACAGTGTTATGCATCCCATGATAAATCATGAGGAATTTGTCTATCTATGCTTAAGATGTGAGAATGCTACATTTTAGGTGCCTTGTTGAGCTGTTGATTGTTGAACAAATGAGGGTTTCTAAAGTATAGTTGTGTGCACGATGACCGACAAACTCATTTTCTTGACTTTTACGATTTATTGCATTGCAACTTACAAGGCCTGCAAAAAGGACATTTTCTATGCTACCCCTTACCACTACATTAGGTATGTAGGCCTAGTGACATGACCAAGATGCTTTAATCTAATTTTCAATCAACAGCCAAAGGTCAACAAGATAGGTAGAGCATATTATGCTCATTTCTCAACAAAATTGCAAATCTCATACTTCGCCATTTTTCTAACTCAGACATATTACTATCATATGATACTTATCAGTCAACGAGCACTGTCAAGTATGCATTTGCACCAATGAGCAAGGACCATATCATGCAAATATCTGTCGACGAGTTGACACACTTAGAAATGAAACCATTCCACAAATACACCAATCTGAAGAGCAAAAGTGTAACCCCTGATTATTTTTCCACAATGATCCTCAGCATTCTAGCCTTGTAAACAACTACCTTTCCTACATTTAACCGTGCTAGGGGAAACTCAATGATAGCTTCAGGAAGTAGTTGAGCCATCCAAAACAACTGGGTGAAAGAAGCTCTTGCAATGAGGAAAATGCAAACTACAATGCTCTTAAGTTGGTTTTCATTCAGCAATTGTGCCACACAATACAGTAAAGTTATGAGGTCTTTCCTACAGTTAGCAAGAGGCAAGCTTTATGCATCACTCATTTAAGAAAATCTTTACTCACAAAGAAGAATGTTAATAAATGTGACACAATACAGTAAAGTTATGAGGTCTTTCCTACAGTTAGCAAGAGGCAAGCTTTATGCATCACTCATTTACGAAAATCTTTACTCACAAAGAAGAATGTTAATAAATGTGACAAAGTGAACGTTACCTGGAAGCACCATTTCCGATCTTTTTGAGCCCAAACATATTGCTTTGTCATCATTCACGTGAATCATCAAAAGGTATGGAAAATGAGATTCCAATCTTCATTTTCAACCTCAAGAATGAGATGCTGTTCAGAGCACAGCAACTCAGCAAGTGACACTAGCACATGCACTAGTGCAATGAACAGTTCTTGTAATGTGTAAAATGAGATTTATGTCGGGTAGGACGAGCCAACCAGCGAACAGATGTGACGAATAATATCAGCTGAAGCGTTTGGTCGGGCTGCATTTAGTGCCTTCTGAGACATGTCTGCCATCAATTTCTCATCACCTGGGTTATTAAGTCGTAAAGTCGAGTCGAGTCGTAAGAGGAGCGACTTGTCGACCGACTAGTCGCGACTAGCCACAACTAGTCCACAGACTAGAAAGTATTTAAACAGGGCATGTAATATACTAAGTTGTATAACAATTAAACACATATACATATTATAAATCATGAAATAAAGAGAAGAATAACATAATCACGATGATGAGTTGATGACTTAATCGTTTTGATCGTAACAAATATTTCTTGATGAATGATTTTCTTTGAAATTGAAGTCGGGCAGCTAGCAAATCTTGATTAGTCGCGACTAGTCACCGACTAGTCGGCAAGTCGGGCGACTAGCCCTCCTAGTCGAGTCGATGACTCTAGTCGGAGGTTGTGTACCGACTTGTCGACTAATCGTCGACTAGTCGCGACTAGTCGCGCGACTTAATAACAGTATTAATGAGAATGGCTAAGGAAACATCAATCTGAAGAAAGAAACAGGATGATTACCAGGAAAAAAAAGCATCTTATATGAACAAAAAATCATGAATAACAGGTTTCATACAAACAGCAAAAAAATATCATAGAAATCTATTCAAGATTTTTGAAAATCTATGGAGTGATCAAACCATTGGACACGGCCCAATCATGACAATCCAATATAATCTATATTATTCCCTCTATTTCGCTATATTTGTCCATAACCCACCATGCGCACAGACCAAGGAAGTATTAAATATAAAAAAATACTTAATGAGAAATGACCATACATACCCCTATTAAATGGCATACCATAAGTCCACAATCACTTAACCTCTTCCAAAACATTTAAGTAGAGGGTAGAGAATACAAAAATGACAATAAACTACACTCTAGATTTCCTCAATGGACAAATATATTGAAACGGATACTCCCAAGGCCATGGACAACTATAGCGAAATGGAGGGAGTATTAGCTAATTGCTCATGTATTCTGTTAGGTCAGCTGTCTTTCCATCACATGGTTTACTCTGCATTTTAATTCAGATAACACAGACTTTCTATTGGTCTAAGATGGAAGGTTTCCCTCAAGTCCACAGCAAGTGAGAAACTGATGACTTACCCAGACAGCCAGTAATACAATGAGTGATGTTCACAGCATAACACATCATTCAGTGTAGATAGACATAGTATACAAAATGAGCAACAATGGCTAGTAAACATCATGATTATTCCTGTTGTACCAGCCAGTAAAAAATATCCTGGTTGGATGTACTGAAAACTAGCAAGGAGAATATTGAATACATGTGCAGATTTCTGCGTCTATTTAATATAATCAATTCTGATCTTGCAGAGTATAAGTGGTACAATAATTAAGAAAATTCTAATAAGCGTACAATTATTTCTGAATTTTCCATGTTTCACACTAGCATGAATAACTCATGAAACTAACTTCAGATGCCACATACCAAAAACTTCATCAATTATAGATGTTAGACTACTAGAATCAAGTTCATCTTCCGTTATGACCTTTGCTCCCATGACATCAGCCATGCTATATGCATTTTTTGTTTGATGGTCATCCACAATTGTTGGTAAGGGTATCTGAAAGAAAGACAAAAAATGATTTGAACAAAGTTGCACGATGAAACTTTTTAAAAAAAGGATAAAACTTATAATGAATGATGACTACTGTAAAAGTTTTGCAGTTCAGGCAATGTATAGACACGTATTACGGTATTAGTCCACCTTTTACATTAACTTGAAATGAAACATATTTGTAGCAGGGTATTTTTTTTAGACAGCACCTCGGCTTTGATCATTTCATGGGCCTGAGAAGACCTTTCCAGTCAGCCCATAGATGAGATGAGAGTTTATAATGCTACATGATTAAATGTATCATACATTCTCATTTTGAATGTAACATATGGATATCAATGATGACATGTATTCAGGGGCAGTTTGGTTTGAGAAATGGGCTGGTCCATCATGAGGTCATTACATGACTTTATGGCACGACTTCATTCCTCCTTTTCTAATGGCTTCATGGTCACGAGGAATGGCTTGGTTTTGGAACAACTCATTCCATTCCTCAAACTAAACTGGAAGATGAGGAACATAGTTAGGATTTAATGATTAATGACACATTGATCACTGATCAGCCAACCATTGCATTGCTCACAGCCTCATACAGACATGCTATGCACCAGTTACCAAGAAAAATATGACGCAATGTGACAAGTTAAAACAACAAATTGTATCAAATAAAAAAAGTTGATAAGATGCTAATTCTACCAAGCTGTCGGAAAGACTAGATAATGAATGTAGCCTAGGCAGCATGAAGAAGTATAAGAAACTTTCCAAATAACAATCTTGTCAAACCATATCTTTCTCCAGTTACGCCTCAAAATGTGCACTCAGGTATTAGCATCAGCAAGGATATTTGTCAAACAACCCACTTCAACTGAACAAATTATGAGCCCACATTCAGAAAAATTGGATACATCCAGGGATCAAAGATAGAAAAGCATCTAACATAAGCCAAAAGATATCTCAATTACATGTAAAACACAAATCAAAGAGCACTGGATCTACATGATCCCCTGTTCCATAAGCTCTGCGATCTCGTCCCAAATAATCTATTAAGGCTTGTCGCGCAACAGAACTGTACTCACTTATGAATAACAAGCAACAATGCATCTTTTCGTCTTTAATTTTCAGTGCTCTAAACATCCATATGGTAATTAGTTAAGCTTTGTCACAATTTGAATATTTATTACGGACCAGCTAAGTGTCCTTTTTAATTTGGAACACAACAAAGAGAAATTCTTAGTTTGGAAATATGCCAGGTGTCATACAAGGAACTTTAGTTTGGAACACAACAAAGGTTCATCAGACTATCCTTTTTCCTACATTGTTGATAACAGGTAAAGGACCTAAGTACATCTGTTGAAAATAAAATGGAATTACATTACAACTTTATGAGGTATATTATACCAGAATTGCTGGTTTCCCAGTGGCCAATATCTCAGTGCAAGTCATTGAACCAGCTCGAGAAACTACAACATCTGCAGCAGCATATGCCATATCCATTTCATGCAAGAACCTTCATAAGAAGAAATGTCGTATATCAGTATGCAGATCTGACAATAAGCTAGAAAAACAAGAAAAATTTTCAACCAATGCTGTATCTCAATTGCCCTAGTACGTAGGGCACTAAACAAATGCACTCTAGGTCTCTAGCTCTTGAATCTGCAAATTGACATGCCGGAGATTTATATCATGGTGTTGAAATTGTAACATGCAAGCTACAATCTACAAATCTGGATTACGAAATAAACAAGTTTGGATGCTGCAATCAAATCAACTGAATGATTTGAGAATGGACCAGAGTTTACAGAATAAACCAAAACTAGAAATTGTGCTCAATTCAATAATATTTCTGCCTAAGGGAGGCCCTCAACTACCAATATATATTGCAGCCTTCCAGGGAAAGAGTAAGGAACAAAAGAGGGTATTACCCTAAAGATTATTCCGGTAAGAGAGAGAGAGAGAGAGAGAGAGAGAGAGAGAGAGAGAGAGTAAAGAACAGATGAAGTGAAAAGACAAGTTGTAAGATCACAAGCTTACAAGCGATATCATCTTAATTCTCAATATCTGTCGTGAATGGTTCTTCTAGGACAACATCCCCAGTAGTTCACTGAATTCTTCTCATGTCATCCTAGGTCTTAATACTGACTAGTACTAGTCATCATACAAGGTAGATCATTTCGTTGAAGGACAGTTGACCATCTCAAGGTCTACACAATTTGACAATTCCCATTAATACAGTAAGAAATGTAGATACTAGTCACAAAAAGAAACTAACTAACTAACAGCTAGATGTCCACATGCATCGTAAGACCAACAGCATCAATCTAATTAATTAATTAATCCCATCATACTTTGAAGTTGCAATCAAAAGTAAGGTCAACGAAAGGAAGTGAACTCACGGGGTAAGAAACAGCCGGCGATGGCCCCTGACGAGGCTCTCCATCTCGCAGAACCCCTCCGGTCCCGTCTGCCATATGATGTACGTGTCCCTCCTCTCCCTCAGCATCTCATAGTACATGTTCAGCACCGCCACATTGATCTCCGGCGACCCCGCCGTCCCCCCGAGCACGAGCACGACCTTTGCGCCCTCCTCGCCCACCAGGCCCGCCCTGGGGAAGAAACGCGCCATGGTGGCGGCCTTGGACACCCGGCACTTGCGGATGGACATACGGATGGGGTTGCCGTAGACGGCGCACTTGCGCTTGGGGAGGAGGCGGACGGGCGCATTGAATGCGAGGAAGACGCGGCGTGCGAAGGGCGTGAGGAGGCGGGTGGCGGGGGCGGGGCCGGCGTCCTGGTCCTGGAGCACAAAGGGGAGGCGTGTCAGGACCTCATGCTTCAGATCGCCTGACCGTCGGAAATGAGGGTGAAATTTTCAGGTGTAAGATGGGAAGAGGGGAAAGTGAATTAGGGTTCTAACAGAAACTAAAACTAGAGGTTAGGATATTGTCTTTTTCATATTTCTCATTACCAACAAAGCTGGTTATATAACCCAACTTTTAACCGAGAGCTTTTACAGTTTTCAAACGGTAATAATACAAGTTCTGAAGTAAAAAGAACAACCACAAAATGCTGACGCCAACAGTAAATACTGGAGTCCTCCTGGGTCGTTGGATCTTCTTTTATAATTTTCTCCGGTCATCCAGGCCTTCCACTTGACGAGTCGACGAAGTGTTATCCTCGCTGTCGAGTTTCTTCAGCTGAAGCTTCGACGGGCTGAAACTTCAGACTTACAAACTCTTTGAAACTCGGGTGCTGACATTCCTTCCCCCTTGAAACCAACCTTGTCCTCAAGGTGTGAAATTCGGAAAAGTGCTCTGGATGAATGCGGTGTCTTCCCGCTTAGTGTCCTCCGGTCCCGTGTTTAGCCATCAGATCAACCATTGCGCCACGGGCTCATTTCGACGAGGATCACTCTCATCGTCGTAATCGCCACCGCTCGGTTTTGATCTTGCCATTGCTCCCGACCAGTGGTAGTCCACGAATAGGTACAGCATGAGACCCAAGATGCTTCTTCAATTGGCTCACATGAAAAACCGGATGGATGGCAGCCTGTTCGGGTAGTTGCAGTTTGTATGCCACTTGACCGATTTTCTCCAAAACTCTAAAGGGTCCATAGAATTTAGATCTAAGCTTCAGTGAACCCCTTATACCAAATGCATTTTGCCGATACGGTTGCATCTTGATATACACCATGTCCCCGACTGCAAGTTGCCTCTCCGACCGGGACCGATCGGCAAAGTGTTTCATCCTCTCCTGAGCCTTGTGCAGATTGATCTTCAGTTGCTCCAGCATTTGGTTTTTCTGCTGCACAGTAAGCCTTGCTTCATCCGACACCCCACCCGGTAGAGTAAACTCCCCAACTTGTGGTAGAGGGTAGCCGTATAAGGCTTGAAACGGGGTGATCTTCAAAGAGGTGTGATAGGAAGTGTTATACCACCACTCCGCAAGAGTTAACCAATCCATCCATTCTCTCGGCTCTTGGAATGTCATACTCCTTAAATAAGATTCTACACATTGATTAACTCTCTCTGTTTGCCCGTCCGTTTGTGGATGATAAGCACTACTCAATCGTAAGGATACCTTCATTATCTTGAAAATTTCTTGGAACAAATGACTAGTGAATATTCGGTCCCGATCCGTCACAATAGCAATTGGCATCCCATGTAACTTGAATATATTGTCCATGAAGGTTTGTACCACTTGTTGCACTGAATATGGGTGTGACAAAGGTAGGAAGTGTGTATATTTAGTGAATCTATCGAGTACCACCAAAATTACCTCTTTACCTTGAGACTTAGGTAACCCCTCAATGAAGTCCATACTAATATGAGCCCATGCCATGTCGGGAATCTCCAATGGGTTCAACAGTCCTGGGATGTGAATATGTTCAGCCTTGGTGATTTGGCAAACCGAGCACTCCATAATCAGTTTTTCCACCTCTTTCTTTAACCTTGGCCAATAAAACAATTTTTTAACCCTGTGGTAAGTTGCTCGTCTTCCGGAATGTCCTCCTATAGATGAAGAATTGAAAGACTCCATAATTTTGGACCTACTATCATTCCCCAGTCCCACATATATTCTGCCTTTGTATCTGCCTACACCCGATTCCATTGCATAATCGGTCTCAACTTGAAACTGACCATCCACCCACAATTTCGCATACAAAGGGTCATTATGATAACTACCCTTCACATCCTCCACCCAATCGGGAATGACAGTAACAATAGCTTGGCAACTCCCCTCGCCTTCCATTGGATCATTGTCCCTTCTAGAAAAAGCATCCGCAGCCAAATTTTCTTTCCCTTTCTTATATTCCACTTTATAATCGAATTCCAGTAACTTGAGAAGCAATTTGTGTTGTATTCCCTCTACTAACCTCTGGGTAGTAATGAATTTAAGACTCTTCTGATTTGTCTTTATCACCAATGGATTACCCAATAAATAATGTCTCCACTTTCTCAAAGCCTCTAATATAGCCATAGCTTCCTTCTCATAAATAGATCGAGTCTTTGCTTCAGGAGCACCGGATTTATTAAGCTCATAATACTTAGTCATCCAATTGACCCTAGTATTATCAACCAAATAAACCAGTCTCGAGAGATGTATACTCCCTGAATCAAGATACATACCTCACAACAAAAGAGTGTATCAATTCCATACAACACATAGTACATAAGCAACAACCAGAAGTAAATATTAATAAGGAATAGGTTATTACAAAAGAGAGGCCGACCGGCCAAATAACAAATACAAAACTAAATAAACAGCGGAAGCAAAAGTGCCATAAAGATGGTTATAACACAAAGCCAATCGGTGTGCCTTAACCCTAGGCATCTGACCGACCGCCAAGCTAGTCGTCAAGAAGTCGCAACACATGGCACAAAAGTGAGGCTCTTGGAGCTCACCTTCTTCCTCTGCAACAAAAGCCACAAAAATGCCACAACCACGGGCAGGTGAGTACATAAAGTACTCCGCAAGACTTACGTGTGAGATAACAGAACTATAAATAGCTACATGCAAGCTTTATTTAAGTGGATGAGGCTTTGGACTCATTTTAGCATAAAGCAAGTTTCATTTGCAATAACATAATAAATTGAAGGCAATTTGGCAAAGCATTTTAATTGTTGAAATAACAACGAGATAATAACATAGTAACAACAACAAGATCAACTCGAAGTGACTAACCCAATAGTCACCACAACAATAGCATGAACTCCCTGCTCATACCAACCATGTCAAGTTTTAATTAAAGGTTGTAGTCTAATTCTTACGGAAATAACCAAGCGTGTCCATAACCTAGGGCGAGGCTATTCAATAGTTTTAACCTGCAGGGTGTACCAATGTACCCACACGCCGATCGCCTTTCCTTTAAGCACACTACCTTTGGTATGCTTAAGACGGCTAAGTCCTCTGAGACATTTCCAATGGACAAGCTAATTCGACCAAGACAACCCACGGGATAAGGACCCAATGGACTGACCCTAACCGGTGCGCCAACGCTCCATTCCCACACCACACACACACATTTTATCTTTGAAACACACCAACCGAAAGCGACCCCAATTAGCACCGCCCAAAGTACTTAGTCAAGAGAGGTCCCATATCCCCTCGTGTGGTTAGCACGCATAATTGCTTGGATCAATGGCGCAAGAATTCGGTCCTTGTTGACTCAGGCATACCACCACATCCAAAAACCACACCATCCATCCAATATGCCCAAGTCCAAATAGTTTTCATTTTTATTTGTTTACAAATTAACAAATCATACAAAGGAACATAATGGAATAATAGTTTTTGGTGATCAAGGTTATCGACATAATGTCGATAACCGCCCATTTCTACTGTTATCTAAGCATTGCTAAGCATGACACCGTAAAAGTAATAAAAGAGCATAATTAAATCACCGGGCTCTAATTCACCAAATGATATTAGTAACTTATGGTTTGTGGCGGGGGTAACAATTTAGGGCAACTATGCAATAGGGATAGCTACCTCTAAACGATAAAATACTTTGACACAAGAGCATGCATACATACAAGTTAAACAAAATATTAGACTTTAAAGTAATGGGATTAAGCGGGATATGATCAAACTGCTTGCCTTGCTGTTGCTGGTCAATTTGTTGCTGAGGATCGCTCACGGATCACCACAAATGTCGGCTTCAACGGAAAAGCGATAAAGAACCGATAAGAACAACGGAAAACCAAAAAGACTCAACAGAGAAACTTCTCCGAACGCTATGAAAATTTTACAGCAGCAAGACAATGATTTATCATGAATTTAGCAATAAGAACCAATTGATTTGGATTCTTAATGCAAAAGATATGATGAAATCACTTCTGCTCAGCCTATTTAATTGGAAATATGTTACTATTCATCGCAAAATTTTCTAGAATAGCAGTGAAGCTGAAATTTTTATTGTAAAACCAGCACCCCATGAGATGAATAACACAATTGAGTTCACCTCATTTGGAGCTATTATGCACTTTCTACAATTTTTCAAAAACAAGAACTTGAACAAAATTATAATGCACAAGTCCTCATTTTTATAACAGCAACGAGCTCAAAAATAATTTTCTTAGTGAGTTCATTAATAGAGGAAACCAACAAAGTTGGATTCACTCAAAAATAATCTACAGAGCATTAGTTATGTATTTTACAAGTTAGACATTATTTTGAGTGTACTTTTAAAGTTAGTTTTAAAACCTAAAGGCAAAAGCGTGCTCGAGCTGAACTCAACTTACAATCATTTTTAGATTACAGTAAAGTCCAAGACGGAGCTAACACAATTTGAAAGACCTCAATTGGATTTAAAATGAAAAAGATATGGAATTCTAAAGTTTATACCTTATTTCAGTTTACACTTAAGAGTTCACCGAATTTCTAAAACCCACAAGGGCATGGGAGGACGTGAGCCACGATCTCAGATCTAACGGCTCAAGACCTCCCAGAGAACAACGCACCAGCGAGGTGAGGCGGTCGTGGCCGTAGATGGGGAATCCAACGGACCACAACGATGGGGGAAGGTCTTCAACGGTTGAGATCTTCCAAAGGAAGATCTAAACTATCAAGATCTTCCCGAGAAAGATCTACATCGTCAGGACCTCACAGGGGAGGTCTTGGACGGTCCAGATGTTCCAAGGGAGGACTTTGATGGTCCAGATCGTCCGAGGGAGGACCTTGACGGTCAAGATCTACCCGGGGAGGTCATGAACGGCTGAGATGACCTAGGGGAGGTCCTAACGTCACAGACCTCCAGGGAGGTCTGGACGGCCACGATAGCGCAAGGGGGAGGTCTTGGACGCTCAAGATCTCCTCGGAGGAGGTCATGGACGTCCCAGACCCAGCGCGCACGCGCTCGGACATGGAATAAATGCGCGCGAGACACAAAGAGGTCCGCGCGCGAGAGGATTAAATGTGCGACACGGGGGATTAAATACTTTTAAGACACACCATTGATTACAATGATTTGAGCAATGATAAACGCATTAATCGCGGCGGATCTTTGTCCTAAAAACGACAATGGCGCCGCCGTGTACGTCCGACAAAACCCGGGTTCAAAGACATGGTCATTGCTTGCGATGCGCACCTCGCCGACGACAACCAAAGATATCCCCTGCAGCGCAATAGTGTTGCGCACACCATGGGCTCACTCTCGGCGACGACGGCCTTAAACGCAGGCGAGCCGGAGAGGACAAAAATGACCAGCACGGCCAAAATCCAAAATGCAAAAGGAAGCTCCGCGCGACATTCTAGCGTGCACTCAATGAAAGCTCCGCAGAAAGATACATGCGGTGCCCAGCCTCTGGGACTATCGGGAGGTTTACTCGAGGTCTGCGGCCGAGGAGGTTGAGGATGGAAGGACCGGTGCCGGGGAGGAAGGGTGCTCCATGGCCAAAGCTTCAGCTCCAAGCTCCACTTCGTCCCCCTCTGCAAATGCCTAACAATTCAAGTTAGGACTTGGTCCCAGAGGGTAGGGCACAAATGGAAGCAAGGAGAAAAGGAGGAAAACTCCAGGGACCCTTGTCCACCGAGGAGCTTCAAGCTCCAGCAATGGCGGCCAAGGAGAGCTGAGGAGAGGAAAGCTCAAACGACACGGTGCAAGCTAAGGCTTGGAAGTGTGCCAAAGAAGCTAAGGGAGGAACCCAAGGGGGGTTTTATACTAGGGCACAGGAGGTCATGGACCACTGGTTAGGCTCACGGTGAGCTTGGCCCAAGGCACGGTCCATGGGGTGGACAAGACGCGAGGTTGACACAGTGGCAGGTCTGTGCTGACCAGAGAGGCGGAAGGCTGACCTGCATTTAATGCGGGTCAGCAAAGAGTTGTTATAAGGTACACCGTCGACAGACACGCATTAATTCACTTGCTCAGGGCCACGCATGCGTGACCAAGGAAGGAGAAGAACAGGGGAGGTCATGTTGACCGTTGGATAAGCCCACGGGGAGGTCCTGGCCCTCCGATGTGGTTTTTGAACCGTTATGCCTAAATGACTGGGAGGAGGTCCCAGCCACACGATCAAGGATGGGGAGGTCATGGCCTCACGATTTCCTTAATGTGTATGCACACGTGGGAAAATGAGACAGGAGGCCCAAAGCGTTGGATCTCCATCCAACGGTGCGGACCTCCTGTGAGGTCTTAACCGCACATGAACTTAAGAACATGAGGGGGAGGTCATGGCCTTAGGATTCCAATCCAAGGGCACACAACCAAAAAGGATGGTCTGATGCTTTGCGTGAAGCGCGAGGGAGGTCAAGACCTTTGGATTTTGATCCAACGGTGGTGATCAAGACAGGGGAGGTCCTGAGCCTCGCGCGTGGCGCAAAGGAGGTCTTGAGCTTGCGCAACACACAAGGGAGGTCATGGCCATTAGATTTAGATCTAAGGGCAACGACCTCACGTGCGCGAGGAGGTCTGATGCGCATAAGACAAGGAGGAGGTCGTGACCGTGGATTTTTAATCCAACGGTACACAACACGAGATGGGGGAGGTCTTGTGCGCTGGATATTTTGAGGGGGGAGGTCGTGGGCTGTTGGATCCGATCCAACGGCTACGACCTCGTTTAAGTGGGAGGTTTGCTTAGTTTAACAGTGAGGGGAGGTCATGGCCATGGATTTTTGATCCAAGGGCGATGACCTCAACAAGGTGGAAGATCCACGCAGCGATGGTTTGCAGAGGAGGTCGTGGCCTTTGGATTGGATCCAACAGCTACGACCTCAAGCGAGTGAAAAAGGGGAGGTCTGAGTAGATTGAGCGAGGGAGGTCATGGCCATGGATCGCTGATCCAAGGGCGATGACCTCATGTGAGCGGGGAGGACTTGGCAGTTAGTTGAGGAGGAGGTCGTGGCGGTTGGATGTTAATCCAACGGCTACGACCTGATCAAGGTGGAGAGGAGGTCCGACGAGCCAGGGAGAAAAGGTTGAAATGGACCACTTTGGGAAAGTGGCTAGCCCAAGGAACAAAGGTAAGCTTTTAAGTTTAGTTTTTAACAAATTGAAACTTAGCGTAATTGTTTGGGATAGCAAATGAACTCCAAAATTTATGAAATTTTAACTGGAGCTTGCTGACACGAGATTAACCTTGCATAAAATTTCCAGAGGTTATTATGCAATGCATTTTTCTCAGGAAATTCATGAAGGTTGTTCAAGGATTTGTTTTACCTCCAAAATTTATCAAACAAGTTTTACAACTTGTGATATTTTTCAGAGGGGTCCCACATCAACTTTAGGACCAAGGAAAAATATTTCCAAATGTTTGGCACAAGATTTAGACAATTGGAAAATGAGTTTGACTTTTGGTCAACAAGAGCTTTGTGTTTTTGGATTACACAACTCTTGGACAAGAATTACATGAGTGTTTAGGGGTTTTCAAGGTGTGAGAAAAAGTTTTAATTTCTACACCTTAATTATATTTGAACAAACCCTGTTTACACAGTTGGGATGTTACATGCTCTTACCCCCAATGTTTTGCTATAGTAAGCAATAGGTTTGCCCCCTTGCATCAAAAGCGCCTCAATCCAAGACCACAAGCATCTGTTTCTAAAACGAAAGGTTTGGAGAAATTTGGCAGTGCAAGGACCGGACAAGTAGTCATGGCTTTCTTAAGAGTGTCAAAAGCTATGGCCTGTGCTTCATCCCATTTAAATGCGTCTTTCTTCAAGACATCAAAGAGCGGTCGACAAATCTTTCCAAACCCTCTTACAAATCTTCTATACTACCCTGTCAACCCCAAAAATCCCTTCAGTTTGGTAATTGAATTTGGAACTGGCCAATTCATCACAACTGCTATTTTCCTTGGATTAGTAGCCACTCCAGACCCACTGACCACATAACCCAAGTAGCCAATTTCGGACAAGGCGAAACAACACTTACCCCTTCTTGCACTTAACTGATTCTGTCTCAGAATTTGCAAAGCTTGATGTAAGTGGTCCACATGGTCTGACAAGCTCTTACTATAAATCAATATATCATCAAAAAATACAAGTATGTATTTCCTTAGTTGCTTACTAAATATCTGGTTCATGAGAGACTGGAATGTGGCCAGGGCATTGGTTAGCCCAAAGGGCATAATAGTATACTCATAATGGCCTAAATGAGTCCTGAAGGCGGTCTTATGAATATCCTCTTCCCTTCCCTCATTCTGATTTGATGATACCCCGATCTTAAGTCTAGCTTGGAGAAGACACTTGCCCCATGCAATTCGTCTAATAAATCCTCAATGATCGGCATTGGAAATTTGTTCTTGATTGTCATCGAATTGAGTTGTCGATAATCTACACACAATCTCCAAGAACCATCCTTTTTTCTAACCATTATAGCCGGAGATGAGTATGGACTCACACTCGTTCTGATTTCTTCAGACTATAGTAACTGACTAATAATACTCTCCATGGCCTCCTTCTAGTGATGTGGGGTTCGGTATGGTCTGATATTAGGAGGGTCCATATTTCCCTTTAATGGTATAATGTGGTCACAATCTCTTTTAGGTGGCAGCCCTTGCAGTTCATCGAATACATCTGCATACTGCTGCAACAGATTTTGCACTTCGGCTAGCAGTTCTTTGGGCTCTTGGTTCTCAGATTCTTGGATCCAGTTAATTTGGATCATGCAGCTCAGGACTTCTTTTTTTAATAGCTTCTCCAACTTGGTGGCACCTACTAAGCAATGTTTCCCCGGGATAGTATAATCCTTGAAAATTACAGTTCTGCCGTCTTTTGATAATGATAGCTCTCTTGTCTTTAGGTTCAGTCCTATAGGGCTGTGGTCATAGATCCAGTCGGCCCCGAGTATAGCATCATAGTTTCCGAGATTCAAAAGCTGAAATGATGTGTTAAAAGAACATCCTCGCACACTCGTGAAGAAATTTTTTCGCCATCGCTTGCGGCGCACCCCCTCCACCATCGCCACCTTTTGTGGGTCGGTATTGCAATTTACACTCACTTCGGACAGCGAATTCATGATCCATGAAGGTACTAGAACTCCCACTATCAACCAGCAACACTGCAGGTTTCCCACCAATTACTGTCCTCAAGGAGAAGGTAGCCGGACCTATAGTTCCTCCTACAGCTTGACTGGAAATCACCAAAAGTTGCTCCTTTTCCTGCTTCTCATCAGTCTCCTCTGGACTTCCTGGAGCGGTAATGAAACCCGGCTCCTTTGTCATCTCCAGATCTGCAGAGTTATCATCTTCGTCATTCTCACCTTGCATCAGAATAGAGTGGAGAGCTTTCTTGATCTTGCAGGTCAGATTGTGTCCATGGACCCAGGGCTCATTACAGTGCCAGCATGTGCGTTTGTTAGCCTCCTAAGACTATTTCTTCCCCTTATCATTCCCTTCTACATTCATACCCCTATTCGGTCCACTTCTGAAATTAGTGGAATTCACCTTGTTTCGGTTGAGACCCCCAAGAGTACTAGCTCTCCTAGCCTAAATGGCCTTTTCTTCCAACTTTACAAACCAATAAGCCTCCAACAATCCTCTTGGTTGATGCATACTCACCCCATACTTGATCTCTTCTTTCAGACCACCAATAAAATAGCTCAAAAGGAATGCTTCTTGAAGATATGGGTGATCTCTCCTCACTAATTCCACATTTTTTTCGAAGTAGTCAATATACTTGCTAATGTTGCCAACATGTCTCATTGTTTGTAGTCTCTCCACTGCCTCGTGCGCACTAGCCTCTGAAAAACGGTCTGACAGCATAGAGCACAATTGTTGCCAGTCCAATACTCGCCATGCTATTCCAAGTCCTTTAAACCATGTATTGGCCCTTCCACTGAAGTGTCCAATCGCAATGTTAACCCACTGCTCTCTCGGCGTCTCCGCCATCTCGAAAAACCTTTCACATTGTTCCAACCACCCACCAGGTTCATCCCCAGCAAATAGAGGTATTTCCAGTTTAGGCCCTCTAATTACGGCATCCACATACTGATGTCTACTGATGGTATAGTTCTGGTTCATATCTCCATTGGTACAGACCACATTTACACCAGGATTGCTTGCATTCATTACCGGGTGGTAATACATCTGAGCTACATTTACCGGTTGGGTACTCTGCCAAGTCCACGGCGTTACCGCTGAAGTACCAGGCCCCTGATTAGCCCCTGGTATATCCTTTGTCAAATATGATGCAGAACGTTGCTGCACTCCCTTACCGAAGTTCCCCGACCGTTCCCCCAAATCTATACATGAAGTGGTTCGGATCGCCGGAGAAAAAACAGGTGGAAGATTCGGTCTTACCGTATTGGGTTCCAAGAAAAAGGTTGTCGGATTCTCGGACCTCTTGGTCTGCTCGAGGTTCCAGGTTACATTCACTCCCAGCCCTGGTGGTATTGGTCTTTCCTCCCCAAGTTTCGTCGTCGCCACAACAGTATCAACTCTTGACGCTTGGGAGAACTGCGCGAACAGCAAGCTCTTAATCTCGGCCACATCTGACTTCAAAGACTCCAACTCTAATAGCTTCTCTTGGATCTTGATGATTTCCGCCCTATTTTCCATTTCAATTGCTTCTTCTTCAACAGATCCGTGGGATCGAGTCCTTGCAACAATTACTTCCAGATCCGACCAAGTTAAGGGATTTTACAGCAGCCAATCTCTTGATTGCTCGAACCCTTCCTTGCTCCACTCTCTACACCGAGGATCTGAAGTGCTCTGATACCAAAAATGTCAGGACCTCATGCTTTAGATCACCTGACCGTCGGAAATGAGGGTGAAATTTTCAGGTTTAAGATGGGGAGAGGGGAAAGTGAAGTAGGGTTCTAACAGAAACTAAAACTAGAGACTAGGATATTGTCTTTTTCATACTTCTCATTACCAACAAAGCTGGTTATATAACCCAACTTTTAACCGAGAGCTTTTACAGTTTGCAAACGGTAATAATACAAGTTCTGAAGCAACAAGTTCTGAAGTAAAAAGGAACAACGACAAAAATGCTGACGCCAACAGTAAATACTGGAGTCCTCCTGAGTCGTTGGATCTTCTTTTATAATTTTCTCTGGTCATCCAGGCCGTCCACTTGAACTTAAGTAGAGTCGACGAAGTGTTATCTTCGCTGCCGACTTTCTTCAACTCAGGGTGCTGACAAGGCGGAGAAGGAGAGCAGCGAGGCAGGCGGGGAGGGCGGGCGGGCCACCGGTGGCGACGAGGAGGTGGGGGCGGAAGCGGTGGAGGTGCAGCAGGACGACGAGGAGCGTCTGAGGAGGGCAGGAGGGACGGGGCGAAGGGGTAGGATGAGGAGGAGGCGGCGGACTCGAGGGACGGGTGGGGGCACCGAGGAAGAGGGAGCGGGAGGAGGGGAGCGAGGTGTGGAGCTCGTCGAGCGCGATTGCGGCGAGATGTGATCGCCACACACAAGACGCTAATGCGACGCGAGGAGTCTGGTGTTGGGGTTCGGGTTCATGGGGGGGGGGTGGGAGAGGTGGTAGCGGAGGAAGTGGCGCGGCATGTGGGGGTGGTGGTGAGGATGGAGAAGTTTAGGGTTTGGGTGTTGGGGACGCGAGGAAACGGCGAGAGGGATGTGGTCGATTCATTTCTCCCCATCGGGCGGGCCAAGGGGGGGGTGAAATGGAAGAGTAGGGAAACTGGCTTTGGATTAAGTACAGGTTTCGTCCCTCAACTATACCTGATGATTAATTTTTGTCTCTCAACTTAAATACCAGATATAACGACCCTCCAAGTATCAATACCGTGCAAAAACTACCCCTTCATCTGTTTGAGAGCAGTTTTGACCAGTTTTGACCGCTGTTTGACCATTTCAATTTGATAACGTGAGAAGAAACACTATTCACTGGCATCGCGCTCTTTGCCGCCGCCACGTGCGCCTCCTCTACACCCTTGCTGACGCTCACCACCTCGTCCAGCAGCTCCTGCGCCGCCATCAAATACTTGGAGCTCATCACCACATGCTCCTACGATGGCATCGGCAACGCACCCTTGTACGTCCCCTTGGTGAATGGGACGGCGGCCACCGTGACCGGCGGCGCCTTATGGAATGACAGGCTCAACACGACGCCGACAAACCGACGTCTTCGGGGTTTGTTGTCATGGTGACATGTCGGTGGCGCCATTGCCGCCGGTGTCTACTAGGGCCCACAAGTTGTAGCCTCAAGGCGGCGACTAGAGAGGATGTCGATGAAGTGTCATGGCGCCGGTGTCGGCCGGTGGTCAAGCTCGCCGGGTCGAGAGCTCACCGAGTTGAGGAGCATCATGTTCAGCATGAAATCACCGCAAAGATCGGTGTAGCCAACATAGTTTGGGTTCATGAGGTAGAGCGCTTTGCAGTGCACGGTGAAGTAGGTCGCCATCGTGGTGGCCAACTCCGAGTGATTGATCGAAGCTGCAAGCTTAGCCTTTTGGAATGCTCTAGATCACAAGAATGTGACTTTGCCTATAACAAGAAACCAAGAAACAGGAGAGCGGCGGCGATGGTGGCGGTCAGCGCGGCGAGGCATCAGCAGCAGAAGCAGCAGGTGGGCGTGGACGTGCGTGCGGTGAAGCAGCAGATGGCAGAGCAGGTGCAGCTGGTGTCAGCCGAGCGCACCTACGTGGAGCGTGTGCGAGAGCTGGAGCTCACCGAGAAGGAGTTCACGCGTGCTAGGATGATCTGGGAGTGCGCGCGCGAGGAGGTGGTGCGGCCATCAAAGGGCCTAGGTGGCTGCCGATGAGGACGCCATCACGGTGCCAGCCATTGTCGGGTGGCTGCCGACGAGGACACCGTCACGGTGCCACCGCCACCATTCTTGGACCGTGCCGTTGTAATATCCCAAAAGAATCTGAAAGAGTATTCGGGAGAGAATGATTAAATTAAGTGAAGGACCAAATAAAAAATAGAAAGAACAGCAGTTAGAGAGGGGTTTTCTGCGAAAGGGAGACAACCTGGGCCTGGGCCTCGGCCCATAAGGCCTTGAGGTGGCCGGCCATAAGGTGGGGAGGTGCCACCCTCCCCCAAACCCTAGCCACCTCCTCCAATTCCCCCTCTCCCACCTTGTGGCCGCCACTCCCCCTCACCCCTTGTGGCCGCTGCCCCTTGGTACTCCTCCCCATGTGCCTCCCCATCTCCAGCAGCACCTCCTCCTCCGTTGAAGTCCCCTGCTGCCAGTGAAGAAAGCCCTTGCTGCAGCCGGCCACTTGGAGGAAGGAGGAAGGGCTCACCCCGGGCGTTTCGGATGGCCAAGAAGAGAAGGGAGGAGGATGGAGGAAGGAAGGTATGGGATCGTGGCCTGAAGATGGTGTTCTTCATGCTCAGCAATCGGTTCTTCAAGGGTAACCTCAGTTCCCCCCGATTAGATGTGTATTTAATTAATTTAGCAATATCGGTATTTAGGGCTGTTCAGGACAGTTCGTGTTAGACCGACGTTTTGATCTAGTTAAATGCAGATTCAGTTCTGGACATCTCTTAGAGTAATGTAGAGGACGTCTCCATCTTTCCGTGAAGTGCTAGAACGTGTCATTTGGACATCTGTAGAAGAAGTTATGATTTTATTAGTGGGACTATTCTGCAGATTTGTTGGTTTTCTGACAGGTTTTAGTAATCTAGGTTAAGCGATTAGTTAAAGGGAGAATTAGAGAATCTCAGTATAATGAAAGTTGTAGGTTATTGTCCTAGATTTTCAGAAAGCTCAAGAACGCGAGATTGGGACACTCGTACTGAAAGTTATGGTATTTTTAGTGTACTATCCAGAGAACCCGATGTGAATTCGACGTTTTGTTAACTATCTTGGTAGGGTCAATAGATGGCCGATTCAGAAGGTCTCCTCAACTAGGTTTAGTTGGAGAAATTAATTACCTTTCCAGAAAGTCCAAGAACACCTCATTTGGACTCATATAGTAAAAGTTATGGATTTTAGAATACGGCTGTCCACAGAGAGGACAGATCGATCTTTAGGAGTTGGAAATTGTGGATGCGCTTGAGAGTATAGCAAGTTCGTTTGTGTTATTATTTATGTGTTTGGTCCAGTATGATTGCCTTAGTGTGGTTTATAATTATATTCAGGTGGGGGATTGGTCCCGGGGGCAGCGCCCTCTTTAAATCCACCGCTCCTACACTGCTGAGTCAAGTATCCCGTTGTAGCATAATTACTTAATGTTTGACTGTGAGTGCTTGCGTTTTATCCATATTAGCTATGCATAAATGATAGTGTGATATGTATGAATAAAATTGGTGAATGCATGAGTTATGGCTAAAGATTACTTGTGTATGTTGTTGATGCAATACATGTTATTTAAGGTTTGAGATTTTGGTATGTACTTATTGATTCACATGTTATGGAAAGATAGAGTTCTAGTACATGTGCATGTTGAGAGCATACCTGAGACTTGGTCACGTGGTGACCAAGTATGTATAGTTGAGGTCCCCGTCATGTAGATGACGGGCTTGTGGTCCTCACATTCGTGGAATGTGGGCATTGAGTAGAGGTCCCCATCATGAAGATGATGGGCTGTGGTCCCTATACTTGTGGAGTATAGGCTCTTGGTCCCTGTGCCAGAGGGCACAGGCAAGGATATACATCGACGGTTGTATACCCCGCATTACCGGTAAAATGCGAAAAGAGTAAAAGAGAAAATGATGCATTGCACGTTTGCATTACATAGACATGGGAGTTGTTTTAAAGTAATGTTTCTTATGGTATGTTGATGCTATAATTGTGAGCTTAGTGTTTCTTTATTGATACTTGTTGAGTTTTTGGGCTCACTCTTGCTTTGCTGTGTTTTTAGGTACCACCTATAAGAACGGCATACATGGGAGGGAGTAGGCTTGCTTGGATGCACTCACTACCACACACCTTAAAAGATGAATATCATTTAGATCATACTCTAATAACAAGCAAACTGCTTGAGGTTTAATTATGGCTATGTTTGGTTGTTTTGGATTATTTGTAATAATGAGAGTAGCAAATTTTGATTATGCTTGTTAATGCTTTAGCTAACTAGACTATTTTGAATGCCTGAATGAATTTTGGATGTTGAGATATTGATTAGGATATATGCAAATGTTGGAACCTATCACATCCCCAAAATTAATAAAGAGAATTACTATGCATCTCATGAGCATGCATCATGATTTTAAAACTTTTGCATAATTTATTGCACTTGGAAAATCTTAAACAAGTTTGAAACCTACATCTTAAAACCTAATAGCAAATAAAGACAGAAGTAAAACCTTATGGTAATCACTTGGAAATAATTTATTTAAATACTAGAACTAGTATAATGAATCAATATAATTTTTCCCAAATTTTTGGGACTAGTTTAAACCCTAAGAAAATTCAAACACATTTTAATGTCATACACTAAGTTTGAATTTATATTATACAAATTATATCATGAACAGTGGGAGTTAATAATTTTATAGACACTAGACCTACCTTGGAACCTCTGTGAATTATTTCACAATTTTAGGAAATTTATTCCTATTTTTAGCACCTTGGTCAAAGTAGAGAGAACAATTTAAATCTCACCAAACCTCGACCCAACCAACAGACTGCTCATCTGCTCGAGTCGACTCAATAACCGCTCAGTCCAACCGCCTAAATGCACCAACACATGCAAAGGCCGGATCTGAGTTCAACGGTCCAGATCTCACCACCTTTCAACATGTCCAAATCCCCAACTTATCTGAGCCCTCCGTTCGTGATCCAACGGTCCAAATCGCGTACCCCTTCGGAACGGTATGAGCACCCCTTTCTAATCTTAGCCATTCATCCAAAATCCAACGGTCTGCACCGAACCTCTTACTCAGACTCACGCGCGTGTGGGTGAGACGCTGACACCGTGGGTCCGCTGTAACACCCTGGCTATTTGGAAGCCAAGATGTCACTTAAATACTCTAACATACAGCCACATTGCGGAAGAATCTGAATGATATAACATCTAAAGGCATAAATAAAACAACCCAACATGGAGAAGGTATCCTTTCTTCACCATTTAAATGCATTTATTACAGTTCATCGTTAAACAAGGTTCACAAGCAATAATAAATCAACCGTATCAAGGAGAAGGTATCCTTCCTTCTCCATCTAAACTTATTTATTACAATTCATCAATAATAAGTGAAAGATAGAACTAATTTATAATCTTGAACTTGAATAGGATGTCAGTGAATGAGTAGTGTGTGTCTACTCCTCCCAAATGAGCCAACATCGGTGATTACCTAAAAAAACAAACAAGTGTGAGTCCAAGACTCAAAGAAGTACAAAGAATAAATGGAACATACCACAAATATTAACAAGTCAACATCATTGAACCATATGAAGAAATCACAGAATCAGTATTTGAATGAATGGAATGAATGAAGTGAATGGAATGGAGGGACTACACACATGCATATACTGGTATTGCTAGTGACACACCCGTCGGTGTTCACTTAAGCCCGTGATCTTAACAAAAATACGGATCCAAGTCCCGTATGAAGAACATTTCATACGGATGTCCCAAAGCGCCCACATTGAATAGTGGGGCCCACATTGGAATGGTGGGTCTTACGTGCCCATCCCGGAATTGATGGGTCTTTTAATCCACTCCGTGGATGGAACATGAATAATGAATGCATGGAATGAAATATGTATATTGAAAAGACACGCTCTCTAATCATGGAGATAACACACATATGGAAGGAACATGAACTTAAATATTATCATCTCCAATCATGGATTCAACACATATGAAAGACCATAGACAATCCAACTTCTCTTGAATCATAAGAACTCACAGTATAATCATAAAAGCATTCATCAATCACAATCATTAAGATAAGCAATGTACTTGCCTCCCGTGATGCGACGCGTTAGCAGGAAAAAGAAACCCGAAGCTTCACCTCCTAAACAATTAAATAACTGAAATAAGAACGCGATGAACACGACACTACTTAACAACGTTCTACATTGCTTCCCCGGTGAATCAAGATTTATCTAGAAACCCTAAACTGAAACCAACGCATTCAGTCAAATGACGCCACTGGACAGTAGCACGATAAACAGCATATCTCTTGATCTGGAACACCGAATGAGGTGAATCCAGTTTCTGTGGATTTTTAACTAACAAATCTACAATACTCTAGTTGACAAGATGATCCAATTCGGCCAAATTAGTACGCTAACAGACAGATGAACTTTCAGCACAGAAACTGTCTAACAGCATAAACAGTAGTACTAAAACGATCATAACTTTTAATCTATAACTCTGAATTGATCGTTCTTTAACAATATGGAAAGTTTATCAAATTACCTACAATAACCTAGTTGGGTGAAAACCTATATTCTTCCAATTACATTTTCATATTTTACGAAATAACAAAATAGATTAATCTCGTCAGAAATCGGGACAGCAGATACTAAATCTATCATAACTTTTGACTCGAGTGACAGAATCAGGTGAACTCGGTGGCCACAGAAAGTTAAGAACATAATCTAGATATCTCTAGGAGATCAATGCTTCTGATTCGGCATCTAAGATGTCGAAACAGCCCGTGCAACATACTGGACAGATTTGATCTACTGCAGACAGACTTTGATCCAATCAAATCCAATCGGTTTTGCATCTATTCTTAATTAAACAGTGAGGAACGACTCTCGTTACCCTTGAAGAACCTTAGGGAGACGCTGAATGATCCCCCACGAAGAAGATCCCTCATCCCTCCTTTCGGCCAACCAATCTGCAGTCCCTCCTTCTCCTTCCTTTGCGAACACCGTAGAGGGAAGGGGCGGCTCCAAGAGGCGTGGCACTATAGCACAGCAGATTAGAAGCGGCAGCTATCAGAGATACAGTGCCGGCCTAGGGTTTTCCCCTTCTTTTATAGGTGGCCGGCCCCCCATGGGCCTCCTGGGCCAAGGCTCGAGGCCCAGGTTGCCGAAGGAAAGCGAAAAACTCCTCTTTCTTAATTCTATTCTTCTCTTTTGAATGATTTCTTTTTTTGAATAAATCGGGGTATTACATCCGCGCTGTCAGGGTCGTCTCTTACCTCCCGCTGCGATGCACAGAGAATGAACGCCACGCTCGAAGCTGCCTCCGACGCAAGACAAGACGGCAACATCGACGCCATTCAATCCACCATCGCCAGCATTACTCCGGACGTTCTCCTCTTGACACCGCCTCCACTCCGTCACCTCCCTGGGGATAATACCCCCTCGGCAGCCCGTTCTTCCTCACTTTTCCTCTCGGTGGCTGAGGAAAGGGAAGCTCTCCCATGGGCACCTCTAGGGTAAGTTTCGACCGGGTGGTTTCCTTATCTTCTCCATACAATGCCATTTCCATTTTTGCTCATCCCAGCTCCTACCCTTGCTTGTAGCTGCTGGACCAGCTTCGTGCCCTCGGCTGTTCCAGAGCACGCACCCGAGTGGCATCTTCGTGCCTTTTTAGTCTCTGGTGAGTATTGTGCTCTACTTAGCGCGTCACTTTGCATGCTTTAGGCCACTGATCAAAACCCCTCAATCAATTTGATTGTTGCACGACAGGACTTCGTGGATTTGAAGGGTTTTCATTTTCGGCCAAGTGACTAACCGTTCCTCTCCCACTTCGTTTTGGTAAGCCCTTGACCGATTCTTCACTCATGGAGCCTCCTTGTGTGGTCTTTGAGCTGTCCCAATCACTCACTACTCTTCATTTTACTCCAGTCGCTTTCTCCTCGTGAAGCCGTGTCATTGCCGTCATCTTCTTCAACGCCGCCAAGATTCACTACTTCTGAGCTTCCTCGAGCACCCTTCTTGCTCAGTAGCTCTCTTAGCCCCTAGGACCCGTGCACCCGCTTGAATGACGCCGCGAGCTTTCTCTTGTTGTTGCTTGTTTGTCAGATGGGTCACCGCCGCCAACGCCGCTAGTCAGCAGATGACGGGCCACCATTTGCGTCGCCACCACCACCCAGAGGTGCGTGGCACTATTATGAGCAGATAAGTGCTTTTGCTCCGCTCGTGGGCGCCAGAAGCGCCAATGAGTAGCACCGGCGAAGCAGCCGGAATCAAGCTGTCGCTTGTTTGGACGACGCGACCGCAAGATCAGAGCGAGTAATTAGGAGTTAATTGCTATGATTAGTAATTAATGTTGGGAATCACTATCGGAATCTGGTGTTTAACTACATAATGATTGGCCTTAAGAGATTGACATGTGGGCCCATGGACGGATAAGTGATAGTGTAGAGTTAGGAGATACGTTTTCCTTTAAGGAAAGCGTATTCTTGATATGGTTAAGTAGGAAGTACGTTTTCTTAATCGGAAAGCATATTTTATAAAATACGTTTCATTCACAGCCGGTTTAGGTCATTGTTGACCGAGTCAATCCTTGACCCGGGGCCCGCTAGTCAGTGACCGCGGCTAGAGGCGCGCCCGGTAAGGAAAGTAGTAAATGAATTAGAAAATCCGAAAAGGAATTATTTGCACACTATAAAATATGTATAACTTCAAAAATACATAACTAATTCATCTTAACTCCAAAATAGGTGAAACCACTTCTGGTAATTTTCAATTTTAATGAACTTCATATTAAAATTGGTTTCAAACATGTCTCTATAGCAGAGATTATTATTTCGGAGAATGATCCATTAACACTATTATTTTTACAAAAGGAAATGCTGATAACTTTAGAAATTCATAACTAAATCATGAAAACTCCAAATGAGGCAAACTCAACTATTCTGGTCTTGTAATAATATAATCTATTTATCCATATAACCCTCTGTTCCACTATTGCTCTACAAATTTTGACCTCATAATTAAATTACTTAAAGAAGACGTATTGAAAGCTGAAATTCAAACCTTCATATCTCTCACATACTAAATCCAAATGGAATGATTTTTTCACCTAAATTTATCTAACATCATGATTTAGCTACTGTAGAAAAATCATGCATTTTTTAGCATTTTGAATGTTTGGGTATTTCTCGATGTTTATTCGGTATTGTAATTGTATAGATTCCGAGCCTATCGATATTGACCTATATGCTACTGAGGGAGAGCAGCTAAGCTACCAGCAAGGCAAGCATCATTTGAACTTTCTTTTGCATCATATTTGATCCCAGTTTTGTTAAGTTAGTGCAATGATAATTACTTGCATGCTATTTTTGTTAATGTCGCTATTTTTGTGATGTGTAGAATAGTTATATCCTATTCTTTGAGGTTTATCTTGAATCATGAATTACTCCAGTACCACATGCTTAAGATAGGCTTTGTGTGAATTATAATGATCGGGTTTGCTTAGCCATGCAAGTCTAGAACCGGTAGTTGATTGTCGGGAATAACCCGACAATTATAGGATAAACACCACTTTCATTACATACTTTTTGTTTCCGATCTTTGTATCTATTTTATGAGGCAAATTTTATCATTTTAAATGAGCTTTTGGTCTGGACAAGTGATGGTTAGTGAAGGTGACTTTGTGCACGAGACTTGGGAAAGTGGTAGACTTGTCTGAAAAATTAAGGACTGAACTTTGGGTACCTACGGTTCAAGCAAAACTCGTGCTATCACACGCGGTGTATGGGCACTGCTTGGTTAAGTAAGGGGTTGGTATTGTTGAGTTGATGACTGGTGGTGTGAGGGCGTATATGTGTTCCATCGCATATATGTTCCATAAGGGTGCCGATTGCAATTCTTTATAGTGAGGGTGAGCCCTATTTAAGCTTTATTTAATTGGGTCGGATTTCCCAAGACAACTTATGTGTCTGCTTAGTTGTAGGTGGGTAGCCTACACTTAAACGGGATTACGTCGCAGTATGGGTGAGTCAACTCAATGATATCAACTTGCTGAAAAATACTAAGTCTTGGTTTACCCAGCCGGCATGCCATAGGAAATATGCTATATTCGGAGGCATCTGGAGGCTTACGGGCTAATCAAGTCGTGTGGGTAAAGTAGTACACCCTCGCAGGTATAAATCTATTCGAATAGCCGTGTCCGCGGTTATGGACAACCGCTTGAGTTTGTGGCTGCTTATTGTTAGATTTGGAATTAAAATTGTGGTATAACTTGGTATTGTCATGAATGTGATGTTCATGTTTATTGTTGTATCAAAGTGGATAGCCACTTTGTCATTTGTATGGTTCATTTGTTATTCAATTTACTACTTATTCACATGCTTTACTTCTACTTCAAATCTGATTTTGAAATGACACTTGAAAAACTAGTATGTGTAGGTTGTAAATTGTTGCGTCTTTTTCGCAAAACTAAGCTAATATGAGCCATCCTTTGGAATAACCTCTAGCATACATAATTTTTATTTGTATAAGACTTGCGAGTACCTTTGTACTCAGCCAGTTTGTCTACTGGCTTTCAGGTGAAGACTACGAAACTGTTGAGCTTGTTAGCGCCGATTTAGGCGGCGCTAATGAGTAATGCTATCATTTAACTCCCAGTCGGTTGTCGATGGGTTATGGGGCATACCATGCTGGATATTTTGGTTTATTTACTTGCTGCCGCTGCTACTTAATACTCTTATTTGAATTTGGCCGGTCGGCCGTTTGTAATAGATGTAAACTTTAACTATTATGTTGTATGTCTTTTGAACTATCAATGTATGTTGTTGTATGGATGTGATCAACATTGTATGAGAGTATGAGCATATTGGTCGCTGATCTTGGGAGCCAATATGTTTGCATACTCGCTGTTCATGGCTTCCCATTTAACTCACTAAGTGTAGTGCTTGACTTGTTAGAGAATCGACAATCATGTAGTGCTTGCAGGGGAGCAGTGCGCATGATCGTCGGGGCTCGAGTTTTGGATTAAGCCTCTCACTTAGATAGAGTTAGGTTGAAATCCATTTACTTGAGGCCCTAGAGTTATGTCCTTAAGACCATGCTTAGCCTCGGTCTTACGGAGATAACCCGGGGGTCCTCACAGAACCTCTAGTATACTTAATTATACAAAAGAGGTTCTGCCGAAATTTAGAACTATGCCTCAAATATTCTTTTGATTGTTGACGACTGGAAGGAGAACCCAAAATACCACATAATAGCAAAGGAAGGACACACACGATTGCAAGTTTTTCAAAGAATAGAAGTTTTTGGACGAGGCTCGCAACACAATCAATAAAAAGGTCTAAAAAACAACTAAACCAAACAGTCCTACCTTTTAAATACATGGATTCTTACCACTAACTTTTGAATTGGTTGACAGAGGAAAAGAGGTAAAATCACCACTATCAATATCACCAAATTGTTACAAGAAATACAGTAGCATAATGTGCTCCAAATAATCTTTGTCAGAAGGCCCGTGATATGACCAAGCAGTACTAATTTTTTAAGAAATAATTGATCGAATTTATATCCTAAGATGGTAGGATATGTATTGGAGATGATGTGGTTTGTACATTTTACCTTTGTGATCACCGTTTAAGCTATCCTCTTTGCAGCAACAAGCAAGCATGCTTGATCAACTGCAGCACTCGTGTGCATCCACTCAAATGTTGACCAATCCGTGTCACCTCTGTCAAGTGGCCCAGATGCAAGTAATGGATAAATGATGAATCATTTTTTATTGTTTATAATAATTGCTTAGTTAACAGACAAGATCACATATGGAGACAACTTATGTTGCATACAGTTTTAGGCAAGATTGTGAGAAGTAATTTTCTGGCATATAACTTGTAGGGGCATCTACAGACGGAGAAAAAGGGCAAGTCTCTTTCTGATGAATAAATGGTAGCAACTTAGTTAACATCCGAAGGAGAACATCAATGCCACAACGCTCTTGTTCTCCTAAAACATGGAGATGAGAGTCTATTGTACCTTCAACCCCTGAAATGGGCGGACACCGCTGAAACATAACAGTTCTATGAAAACACATGTGGCAATTCAGAGAAATTATAAGGTTCCAAAAATTCACAAGCATGCATGCATGAGCAGATGCCAGGATATGTGACAGTAACACTCTCAATATCTAATCCAGTTTACCTCCCCATCTGACTACTGCAGGAATGAGTTCCCTGAGTGCAACATCCACAACTGCCCCAGAAGGGTCACACACCAACTGGAACATTAGCTCCTCAACCTACCAAATGAGAGGTCATCCAAAAGTGTATTATTTTTTGGTAATTTTCTACCCTCCAAGCTCTCCAAACCAAATGTTCTTGTTAGATACTTATATAGGTTGTGTTATTCTTCCCTAGTTTAGGGTGTTTTCAAAGATATTTGCCATTTCTCGTATCTATATATATTGGCCCATTGGCCTCTTGAAATACAAGAAGTCCATTTAACATGGTATCAAGCATGTTAGGGTTAGGGTTTCTCTCTCCCCTACCCAACTCCTACGTCCACCGCTGCCACCCCTGAAGCCGCTACCGGGTCACTATGCCACCGTCAGAGGTCGGGCGCTGCTCTTTTCGCCGGCAAGGCGTAATAAGTCAAAGAGGTCTTAGCGGAACTCGATAGGCCAAAAAGGAGGGCCGGGCTTCTCCTCCATCCCGCCGCCTTGTGGCCTCCGCCCCGACGCCTCCCGATCTCTCCTCGCTGCCGCTGGCCGACGCCGACGCCGCCCGAGCCTCAGGATCTCCCAACACCGGCTCGCCTCAGATCCAACTTCCCCGACTCGAATCCACGCCGCCCGAGCTCCGCGGCCTTCGCCTGAAGCTCGCCTCGACACAGGCCTCCCGCCTAGATTCGGTGCCACGGGCCTCCCCTGCTCCCCTCAACGACGCTCGACTCCCCGGGCCTCCCCTGCTTCGCCTACCGCCTGGATTTGGCTCCCCAGACCTCCTTGGTCTCAGATCGCCTCGCCGCTTTGAGTCAGGCCACCTGGATCCGCCATCGCCTTTGCCCCGATCCACCGTTGAGCGCCTCCCTAGGCCGCCCCGACGACGCCTGACGCCACCGACTTCGGTTGCTGCTCCTTCCTCCAGATCGGTTGGCCACCTCTTCCTTTGCTTCTGGTGTGACTAGCAGTGGCCATCCCACACGATGACACCCTCCAGAACCTCGAGCATGAGTACCGTCACAGCCCTAAGCAATGATCACCTTCAACAAATACAACTACCATGAGTTTGTCCCAAGACATGAGAATTCACTTGTAGGACAAGGTTCGCCCCACCAACCGAGCCCACTTTCTCTGTTGATGTTACTGAGGATGTTTAGTTGGCTGCAGTTGCCACCTTTGAGGATGCGCTCGAGGAGTACCAGACGGAGCTCCACTCCTACAAGGTGTGGAATGATGGGGATGCTAAGGCCTCTGCCATTGTGGTGGCCAGCATTGATCCCGAGCACGCGTTCGATGTGCTTGGGTTGTCTATGACCAGAAGATGTGGGATCGTCTTCGTGTCCACTACGAGCCGAAGAGCGAGGCCTTGTACCTTTCCGCTCTTCGGGAGGAGTAGTCTCTCGAGTAGCAGGACGCCACCATGGAAGCCTTCTACCAGTAGTCGGCTGCGGTTTGGTGTCAGCTCGACTCTCTGGGGCTGGATGTCTGCTGGTCTTGCACCTGCTGTGTTCGTCAGCAGGCTCAGTTGGAGACTCGTCGCCTCCGCGAGTTCCTCACTTGCCTTTTCCGGAGTATGAGGTGGCTCGCTCTTAGTTGCTGATGAGACAGCTGCTTCCCTCCATATTGGAGGCTCTCGCTACTATTCAGGCTGAGGAGGCTCGCTCTTCAGACGACAGGATTCTACAACATCCTCTTCGCCTTGGCTGTTCACACCCCAAAGACCGGTGCTCACGCCTCCTCTCACTCTGTGGCCCATTGTTCTAATCGCCTTCATTGCGACTATTGTAACCGCCTGGGCACACCGCCCAAGATCGCCGCCAGAAGGTAAGGCTCGCTCGGAGTGGCAGACTTCGAGGGGGAGCCGGATCCTCCCAACAAGTTCATGTTGGTGATATGCCCTAAAGACAATCATAGAGATGGTTGTATCACGCCTATGTTTATGAGTTATTGAATAAGTGTTATTCGTTCCTTGATTGAATCATCGCTTATAAAGATTAACAAGTATGTGACTTGTTGGTGAAGCTCTTTAACTTATAATGATGTCATTCTAAAGTATCTCTCGGTCGAATGTCACCGATCGACACTAGTGACTATAATGACCAAAGACATGTAGTTGATTGATGACCATGTTTCACCGGTCATGGATATAGGGATATTGAATCAATAATGTGAACACATGTTGGAGAACATGGGGTTGGATTGACCCACCTTGAGACACTGTTGAGATTGTTATGATTCTACGTGTCGTCAGTTGGTCTCAAGCAATGATGATGTATTATCCTTATCCTTAGACCCGAGATCAGTATGGTTCCCTACATGTGTAATAGCATTCTTAAGGGTTTCCAAACACTACTTGTAAATGTGTAGTTATAAAGGTAGCTTTCGGGTATGCTATGAAACATGCGGAGGGATGTGACTGGTCGGATATGGGATTTGCCCCTCCTAACATAACAGGAGAGATGTCTCTGGGCCCCTCGTTGTGGTCGGATAAAGAAAGTGCACAGCCATGCCACTAGTGGTCGAAGTGTTCGACCATGTAAAGTTATCCGACACTCGATCGAGAAAGTATTGAACAGTCCATGGACAACACAACATCTCACCTAGAGTTCAACCAAACATCGTGAGGCAAAGGGAGAATACACGAGTAGGTCGCTTAGTTCAATCAGTTACGGACTGGTCGTATGGAGATACGAGCTGGTCGTAGACTGGTCGAACATAATCATAGAGTGGTTGTTACCTGGTCGTATGGAGTTACGAACTGGTCGTAACCAGATACGAACTGGTCGTATAGAGATAGGACCTGGTCGTAAGTGATGAGGATCAAGGTAGTCAGAGTCGAGATCCCGAGTCGGATCGATTTGCCTCCTAGAGATCAATCAGATGTCGAATCGTAGAATCGGCGATTCTACTGGATTTGTAAAATACACATATTTAACATCTATACTATAAGTTTGTATGATTGTTATATGGTTTACCACTTGCATGTTCCTTAAAAGTAGCTAGACATACTCTAGAATAAAAATAGCTTATCATTATCAAGCTCAAGATTGCTCATGCCATAATATAGATATTTGTACTAGCATTACCACAATCGATACAATATTTTGCATGCTCCTTGTTTATTTATAGTTTCATTCTCGAAATTAATATCAACAAATTTTGCTCTAAAACAAAATATCGCAAAGCCTGCCCCCTAAAAAAATTGCCCTAAGTCTCTACGAGTAGGATCGACAAAGGAGATTTGGATCGATAGGCTATCGTGGGTTCGTAGAACCGTAAGACTCTAAGAGTAGGATCGCGATCCTACCTACCTTGAGTAGGATCGGATCGGCAGTAAGACTTGGATTGACAGGCTGTCGTGGGTTCGTAGAGTCGTAAGACTTTAAGACTTGGATCGCGATCCTAACTACCTTGATGAGGATCTGGTCGTAGATCATATTGCATTAAGGTTCATTCGATATAATTTGTGTGTATTTGGGAATCGTTATGTCCTGCTAGGAACCGCTAACGACTTGTGATCGGAAAGGGTTTTCGAGTCACAACCAAACTACGCATGAACCTACAGGGTCACACACTTAACGGGTTGGAACAAACCAGTACGGATACGATTTGTCAAACGTTTTCGAATAGGATCCGTCACGAGCACTATATAAGGAGATGCTTGAGGTTATGGGGAATACACGTAACTTTGGAGACACACGACAAGAGTTGACGTGAGTTGCTCCAAACCCTAGCCGCCATCTTCTTAAGAGCTCTGTCGTGCGACTTGGTGCTAGCACACCGGCATACGGTTGTTCCTTCCCTGGACGTGTGGATACCGTAGAGGCGCTACTGTCGTTGCTGTTGCGCTTGAGGATGATACGCGATCTTCACAAGGAACTACAGAGGTTGCTGGAGGAGGCGATCGACTTGCAAGGACGCTTGCCGATCGACCACGACCACTCCATCGATGCGCTCTACGTTGGACCAGGCTGCTCCAACTACTCTTCCGCCGCTCTCAAGGCTTGGTGGTAACGACCGTGATCATCTTCTTGCTTGGCTTCCTGATTTACGTGGTAGAATTTTTGAATTGTTGCTATCGTAGCCTACCCATTACCCTACGGTTCACGCCGGAGTTCCTTGGAGCAGAAACACTAGGAGATGCTCACGTTGCTTCGATGCCTTGCTACTTCTGCCCCAGCACTAGGTTCTGCCGCTAGGTCTTCTGGTCCTATGCCACCACCTCCTCCTTTAGGTACATCATTTCCTTGGATTTTGGATTACGGTTCCTCTTTCCACATGACATCGGACCTCACCCATCTTACTTCTGTGAGACCACCTGATCTTCCTCTCATAGTTCAGACTGCAGATGACACATCTCTTCCTGTTGCAGGAAGATGCACTCTTTCCACCTTGTGTTTTTGTGTTCCAACTTTATCATGTTCCTAGTCTTACTATGCAGCTTATGTCAGCTGGTCAGATCACTGATCATGTGTAACATCCCAAAGTTATGTTACCAAAAATAAATAAATAAAGTTATTATTTTATTGGATTTTCTGAGTTTCAAGAGTTTTCTGGCTTTTCTTGAATTTTCTAAATTTTAAAAGGCAAAAATAAAATTTAATTGAGTTTTTTTGGGCTTTCACAGGATTTAAAGTTAAAAAGGAAATTTTAATTAATTTCTAGAGTTTTCTGGAATTTTGAAAGCTTTTCCCTAATTATTTTAAAGCCAAAATAAATTAATTACAAAACTTATTACCAAATATAAGTTGGAAATATTTTATTTAAATCCAAAATGTCTCGTAGAATTTCGTGAATTTTCTCATAATTTTTGATTTTATTTGCTATTTTCAAGCCTTTTGAATTAACAAGATTAATTAAATTGCTAAATCGCTTTAAAATCCCAAATAGTGTTTGGGTAAACCCTAGCTCTACCGATTCTCTCAAGACGACGCTGCCCATCCGCCCGCCACCGCCCCACACCGCTTGCTCTCTCTTCCCTATCTCTTACGTATGGGCCTCGCGTGTCAAGGCCATCTCCTTCCCCGTTTTCTTCTTCGTGCAGAGCCGCGCCCAACGCCACCATTGCCGTGCACTTGAAGCTCCGCAATCATCGCGAAAACCTCCTCCTTTCCTGGCGCAAATGTGCGCATTAAATTCCCCTAACTTCGCCGCCTCCCTTCCCGGCCGTTTTCACCTCCTTCACGCGCATTTTCGTCGGATCGTGCCATCACCGCCGCGATCCCCGCCGCAGTGAACTCCTCCCACCTCCCTCACCTTAAATAGAAGCACGAGGTGCCCTTTCACCCTCATCCTTCCCTCAATCATCCCTCCTCCCTTGCTCCCACTCACGGAATCGGCGTTGCCGCCACCGAGCTCTTCCACCGCCTAGCACCGCTTTTAGTGGGTCTCGCCACCCTCGTCACCACCGCCGACTTCTCACGGCCACGCTTACCTCAGGCGCCATCGCCATTGAGCACCACCGAACTCCATCGCCACCATTGAGCCGAACGCGCCTCCGCTCCATCCTCGCCGCCGGTTGCCTCCGTCCTCCTCTGGCCACCCGGGTGAGCGCACTCCACTCCTCGCACCTCCTCTCTCCGGCACACTCGCCTGCCGCTGCAGCCGCTGTCACGGCCTTTGGGACCCGAAGGCCGCTTCGTCTGGCGCCGATGTGGCGCTTAGGTCACGACGCGTCGCTGCAAGGTTATCCCATCCGCCTCACAGTCACGCTTACATGGCGAGCCGCAGACAGCCTCGTGAGCTACCCACCATGGACCAAACTGTTGTGGGACCTTGCCTATGGACTTGGGCCCACAGTGTCGAGCCACAAACCATTTTCCTTTACAAAATAATTTAGCCGAAAACCTAAAATGCCCGCTAACGCCAAGATGATTAATCTGATTTTCCTTTAGAAAAATAATTCCAAAAATTCTAAAAATCCATTTTCATCATTTCATGTGATTTCCAAACTTCCAAGGGCTCGTTCTCCTTCATACGAACTCCGATTTCGACGATTCAAATTTCTAAATTCATATAAATTCAAGATCTAGCTAGCTAAACCAACATTTCTTAATTTGGAGTTCATTTGAATTTTATTTAAATTTTGTTTGAATTTGGCTTATTTTCACAGATAGATTTTAATTTACTTTCAAGAGTCGATTTCGACCGCTTGAGAAAAACTAATTGAGCAAGGCAAGTTACATCTTTGATCATATTGAATCTCAGTATTTCAAATTATTTAAATTCTATTTTAAACTGTTATTTTATGCGATTTAAATTCAAGTAATTTAAATCTCTGCTTTTAACTTTATAGTTATTCCTAATTCCTTTGTACATCCAAATTTGATATTAAATTATCCAGTCCTTGACACCATAGTAAAAGCTAGTTGGTACATTTGTATGAACTAGAACATGTTGCAAAACTCTATGCTTAGTCAAGGCTTAGCTCAAAAATATTGAATTTGGGGAATTTATATAGCTAAAAGTTCAACTATGATTTAAAATGATATTATGGTATTGTCTTCACCATAGAAGTTTGTAAAATGGTTTGACTTGTTAAATAAAATAAAGATTGGTTTGGAATTGGGCTAAATGGATGTTTGATGGCGACGTTGATGCACGGATCGAGTCATTTCTATGATCGATGCCCATGGGTTTTATGGAAAGTCGCCAAAATCAATTAAGGACCACTCTTCGAGCCGCATCTTGCTAAGCCACATTGTACTACCACATGTCCTGAGCGGGAAGGACCTCGCTAACTAATTTGCAACGCTTTCACCATGGTCGCATTCATCCGGCTAAGCTTGTCTTTTATAACCTACTTTTATGTATTCCCACCTGGCGCTAGAGGGGACCTGAATCCAGCAGGTTTCTATCCAAAGGGGGCGAAACCTTAGCGAGGCAGGACTACGGTGGAATGACGCTTTGTAAAGGCCATGACACATGCTCTAGACTACTTACCTAAGGTAGTGAGTGGTGGTATCGATGGATGCCAAATAAACTAGAGAAGTTGTGTCATGTGGGTAAACCTGTACAACCTCTACAGAGTGTAAAACTATTCGAATAGCCGTGTTCACGGTCATGGACATGCTGAGCAAAGCCACTCAAAGTTAGACTTTGATTTTGTTTTTGAAAGACTTTATCAACTGGTTTGTCCAAATGGGAAATTTGGCAGGAAGCCATGTGATAGGAGGGTATCCTTCACCACTCTTGTGTGAATGTTATCTGACTATAAAACTTGAGAATTTATAAAATAAATTTTAGTTACAGAATAACTACTTTGGAACTTAGTACAAATATTTAAAGAAACATTGCTTTATGCAAATTCAACCAATAAGCCTTCCTTTGATATATCCTTGCATGCATTATAATCTATTATTGGGGTAACTTGCGAGCACGGAAATTGTGCTCACCCTTGCTTAATACAAATAAATTTCAGAGGAGAAGGACTTCGCCTTGCAGAATTATGACGACTAGGCCACTACCCCAATGATTGTTCGTGGCGATCACCGACTCTACTACATCTTCTTCATCTTCCGCTGTGTTTGTTTATTATTTTCTTGTAAGCCTTTCTTGTAATAAACTCTGTTGATTATTAATAAAGTTGTGCGATTTATGGATGTTACCATATCTGTTTACTGTGTGAACTAGCTACTGATCATGGGACTAGTTTAGAAATACACAGAGGATTCGGGGTGTTACTCTTGGGTCCGATAGAAGTGTTATCAGAGCCATATCGACTGTAGGTCGTGACCTAGTTAGAATGGCGCTAGTTGAAAATTTTCAAAACTTATTTTATATATAACAAGAAAAATAATTTGTTCTCTCCTCGTCTTGGCCATCTATATATCCTTAGCTTTTTCATAGCAATTCTTTCGTACCCTGTTCTTTCTACACCATTTTACAATATTAAATTGATCCTCTTTTCCCTTGAAAAATTTCTATAGATGATCAATACGTTTCTTACCAATACGTTCAAGACTACAAGATATGGAGCCATTGAGAAAGTATCATCGTCTCCACCATCCAAGGACAACGGAAAAGATTCAATGAAGATCATTTTGTTAGCCAAGCCATATAATTTAAGTCTATCAAGACTCATTCTCAGGTATTGAGTCGCTTACCAAATTTAAGAGTATCAATCGATAGAACGTCAGATAAAACTATTAAAGTTTTTGGAAGAGCATTTGAGTTCGTTCTTTCATTTGGGAATGTTGTTTTGCTCTATCCCTTTGATCTTCTTTTGTCCCTTCCCTAACTTTTGTCTCCTTCCCCAAACCTCTCGAATAATCGATGATGGTGAACACTCATCGCTCTAGGAGTGGAACCAACCAGGACAACAATGATGTCCCTGGAAATGAAAGTGCCCCAATTCCACCACCACTAGCAACCAATGGATCAGAATGGCAACAGATGATGGCCAATCAAAACCATCTGATCGAACTGTTTTCTCAATCTATCAACAACAATCAAGCCCGACAAGCTACAACTTTCCAAGCTCCACCTCCACCACCCCAAAGGACCAGCATGTCAGAATTTATGAGGATGCGTCCACCAACTTTTTCAAGCAGCACAGAGCCCATGGATGCAGATGATTGGCTCCGAGCGATTGGTGAGAAGTTGGACATTGCTCAGTGCATCGACCGTGAGAAGGTGTTGTTCGCTTCGCACCAGCTCATGGGGCCAGCTTCCGGATGGTGGGACAACTACAGCCTAGCTAGCAATGACGATCAAACCATCACTTGGAATGAATTTGTGCAAGCTTTCCGCCGTGCACATATTCCTTTCGGCATGATGACCCTCAAGAAGAAGGAGTTTCGCTCACTACGCCAAGGCAACCACTCAGTGAACGAGTACCTCCACAAGTTCAATTAACTGGCACGCTACGCACCGGAAGATGTTGCAAAAGATGAAGACAAGCAAGAAAGATTCCTTGAAGGACTCAATGATGATCTGTCCGTACAGCTGATTTCCCAGGATTATTCTGATTTCCAGCAGCTAGTTAACAAGGCCAAGTAATTTAAAGTGAAGATATAACGACCATCGGCGAAGCGATGATCCCCATTCTACCGTTCTAAGCATTGCTAATCAACATCAACTCGTATACTAGATATATAAATGATTAGAGCCCATCCATCGAGCTTTACATCACAACGGATATAAACCTAGGCTCAGTGATAGAGGATGAACATTTACCTACAGTTTATGCAACTATGTAGGATGAACTACTCGAACGATAATTTAACATCAAAATAGAGCATGCATACATACACTTTGCAAACAAGATAATAGAATTTGAAAGTAATGGGATCAACATGATCAAAGGAAAACCGCTGTTTTGCCGGAGATAATCGACTTGTCATTGTTGAGGATCACAATAACTCGCTCGACGCTCAAAATCTAACGAATCTAATACAAAAAGTGAATAAGACACATAACACCAAATGATTTGAAGTCCAAGGAAATAGCTCAATTCTCCAATCATGGACATTTCAAATTCCTAGACATCATATCACCAAACTCTTCGCAAAAATCTTGATTAGTAGACCCAAAATGATATCATCAACATAAATTTGACAAACAAATAAATCATCATTTAAAACTTTAGTAAATAGAGTTGAGTCAATTTTCGCGATTTTGAATCGTTTTGATACTAGAAAATCTCTAAGGCGTTCATACCATGCTCTAGGATCTTGTTTAAGATCATAGAGCGCCTTGGAGAGTTTATAGACATGATTTGGATTCTTTGGATCTTCAAAATCGGGAGATTGTTCAACAAAGACAAGTTCGGATATTTTACCATTTAAGAAAGTACTTTTAACATCCAATTGAAATAATTTAATATCAAAGCATGATGCAAAAGCAAGTAATATCCGAATTGACTCAAGCCTAGCTACGGGAGCAAAAGTTTCACCAAAATCCAAACCTTCAACTTATGAATACCCTTGAGCTAATTAATCTTGCTTTGTTCCAACTACTGCACCATTTTCGCCTTTGTTTGTTCCTAAAGACCCATTTTTTACCAATAACGTTATGTTCTTTGGGTCGATTCACCAATATCTAAACTTCATTCCGGGTGAAGTTATTGAGTTCTTCATGCATAGCATTCACCCAATCTGGATCTTCAAGTGCTTCATCTATATGCTTTGGCTTAATAGAAGAGACAAACGAGTAATGTTCACAAAAAGAAGCAACACGAGAGCGAGTTTAGACACTTTACTTACATCACCCAATATTTGGTCTATTGATGATCTTTTGCAATTGCATTGTGAATTCTTGGTGGTAGATTGGATGGTTGATCATCTTCTTTGTTGTCCTCTTCACTAAGTTGTACTTGATTTGTTGAAGAGGTGGGTGGTTCAACTTGAGTGGAAGATGATGGATTGTCTTCGGGCTTGATGTCACCAAATTGCATATATTCTATTGCTTTTCTTAAGGCTTCATTACCTACATCATCCAAATTCTCATGCTCTTCTTGAGAGCCGTTAGTTTCATCAAATTGCACATCGTGCCTTTCTTCAACTAAACCGGAGTTTTTGTTAAAGACACGATAAGCCTTGCTATTTGAAGAATAACCAAGCAAGAAACCAACATCGTAACGACTATCAAATTTTGAAAGATGAACACCTTTCTTTAAAATATAACACTTGCAACCAAATACACGAAAATAAGAGATGTTCGGTTTTCTTCCTACAATAAGCTCATAGGAAGTCTTTTTCAAAAGGCGATGCAAATAAAGACGATTTATGGTATGACAAGCGGTGTTAATAGCTTCCGTCAAAAAACTATCGGAAGTATTGTACTCATCAAGCATTGTCCTAGCCATTTCAATTAATGTACGATTTTTCCTTTCTACAACTCCATTTTGCTCCGGAGTATAGGTTGTGGAAAGTTCGTGTTTTATTCCAAGTTCATCATAAAAGTTTTCAACTTTAGTATTCTTGAATTTGGAACCATTATCACTACGGATTTTCTTAATTTTGAAATCAAATTCATTTTGAGCCCTTTTAGCAAACCTTTTGAAAATTCCGGAGGTTTCACCTTTGTCATCTAGGAAGAATACCCATGTATATCTAGAGTAATCATCCACAATAACTAAACAATAGCTATTACCCCCGATACTCTTATAGGTTGTTGGGCCAAACAAGTCCATATGTAAGAGTTCCAATAGTCTAGAAGTTGACATGATACTCTTGGAAGGATGAGAATTAGCAACTTGTTTACCGGCTTGACGAGTACTACAAAGTCGATTTTTCTCAAACTTCATATCTTTCAAGCCAACAACTAAATCATGTTTGCAAAGCTTTTTGAGTTGAATCATTCCAACATGAGCTAGCCTTCTATGCAAAAGCCAACCCAATGAGGTTTTTGCAATTAAACAAGTTTTTAAACACGATTCACTTGAACTAAAATCAACCAAATAAAGATTTCCAAATCTAAAACCTTTGAAAACTAAAGAGCTATCTTTTGCATTTGAAATTGTAACACCTTCATTAGAGAATGTGCAAATTAATCCAAGATCACATATTTGAGCAACGGATAGCAAGTTGAAATTTAATGATTCTACTAGAGATACATTGGAAATAGAAAGGTCATTTGAGATAGCAATTTTACTCAATCCTGATACCTTTCCTTTGCTATTATCGCCAAATGTGATCTTCTCAATTCCTTGACCATTCTCGAATGTGGTGAACATTTTTCTATCACCGGTCATGTGTTGAGTGCATCCACTATCAAGCACCCAATGTTTTCCGCCGGTTCTATAGTCCACCTACAAAACAAAAGTCAAGTCCTTTTAGGTACCCAAATTTGTTTGGATCCTTGGAGGTTAGTAACTAAGGATTTAGACACTCAAATAGCATTCTTTTTAGCGCCTAAAATTGAAGTGCCAACAAAACGAGCAATAACTTTACCATCCTTAGTTTTTCTAAGCATATAGCATGAATCATATATACCAATAGATGGAGTCTTACCCTTAGGACAATTTTGTAGCACATGTCCTATTTCCCAAAGACTTATGTCAATATTTACCATTTTGCCTCACAAACCTTGTGTGCTTGTTTGCCGGCTTCTTACCTTTCTTGGGCACATACCCAAGTCCTTCCTTGTTGAATGAGCACCTTTGCTCACTCAAAAGCTTGTCAAGGGTGGCTTTACCCTTGAAGCATCTTTCCAAACTTTTGCTTAACTTGGTCACTTGTTCCTTTAACTCATTGTTCTCAACAATAAGCTTTGCATCATTATGCTCAACATTGTCATGATTAGCATTTTTACTAGATCAACATGGCAAAGCAATAAGATCATTACATGAAATAGATACACTAGTTTTAGCAACTTCTACACTAAGCATATTATTAATAATATCACATGTAATTCCTATACTAGAATAGGACTTGCTTGAATATTCTTGGATAAGCAAATCATGAGCTTCCTTTAGCCCCTCATAAGAATCTTTTAGAGAAATATACTCTCTACTTAAGACCTTATATTTTGACTTTTCTTTTCCAAGATATTCATTTAAGCCATCAAGCATATCCATTAATTCATCATAAGTTGGTTCATCACTATAAATGGATTTTACCTTATCTCCTTTTGCCATGAGGCAAGTAGGAGTGGAGAATAGCGACGTAGCTTCCTTGATGGCGATGCCGACTAGTCCCTTCTTCTTGGGGGACTCTTCCTCATCGGAATCGGAGTCGCTTGACTCATCATTTGAATCCCACTCTCCAATATGGGTTTCATGCTTGCCATCTTTGTGAAGTTTCTTGAAGAGCTTCTTCTTGCCATTATACTCCTTCTTCTTGGATGACTTGTTCTTGTCATCCTTCTTTTCGGGGCAACGGGAAGCAATGTGCCCCTTGTCTTCACAATTATAGCATCGAATGTTGCTATAACGCTTCTTATCACTTGAGGATTGCCCCTTCTTGTACTTGTTGAAGTTGTACCTTCTATTGGAGCGTCTCTTCATGATCCTCTTCATTCTTCTCACAAGGAGTGCATACTCCTCGATAGATTCTTCTTCTTCCTTCTCATCATCACTTGATTCCGCTTTAGCTTTAAAAGCGGTAATCTTCTTTTTGAGGAAGATGTCTCCAAGAGCTCTTCTTTGTCTTTCTTGAACAACTCATTTGTGATGAGATTTCCAAAAGCCCTATTGGTGTCATCTTTGGCAACTCGAGAGTTGAGAAATAGTGTCATCAATGTCTCATATTTGTCCTAAGAGCCCTAAGCATCTTATGCATAATGTCAATATCAAGAAGGTTAATACCAAGGCCTTTGAGTTCATTCACAATGTTGTTGAGTCTTGAATACATCTCATTGATGTTTTCATAAGGCAACATTACAAATGTCTCATATTTGATCCAAGTCTATGCAATTTGGCTTTTGACCGTGGATGTTCCCTCATGGATTTCTGAGAGGGTAGTCCAAATTTCATGAGTATTTTCCAAGTTGCTCACTCTATTGAACTCATCCACGTTCAAAGCGCCAAATAGAGCATTCATAGCTTGGGCATCTAAAAGAGCATTACGTGTCTCTTGTTCCGTGGGAAGTACTGAACTCATCCGCGTTCAAAGCGCCAAATAGAGCATTCATAGCTTGGGCATCTAAAAGAGCATTACGTGTCTCTTGTTCCGTGGGAAGTACTGGATTAAGAGGCATGACGTAACCCTCATTTACAATTTTTCAAATGCTCGGACTCATGGCCTTTAAATAAATTAACATTCTAATTTTCCAATAAGCATAATTAGTGCCATCAAACAAATGAGCCCTTTCTATAGCAATTCCTCACTAGCCATCCTTTTCTCTTAGACCATTAAGTCTAAATCAATGAGAGACCAAGCTCGATACCACTTGTATGATCAAGGATAACCGACTAGAGGGGGTGAATGTGAGGACCCCGATTTATTAGGCTTGTAATACTTAGTCATCCATTGACCCTAGCATCACAAACATAATAATCAGGTTTCGAGATATGTATACTTCCTGCAATGCAAGATACACACCCTTTACAAAATCATGCATCAATTCCATTCAAGACATAGAACCAAAGCACTAACTAGAATAAAAGACATACAAATTATAGAGTTATTATAAAAGGGCCGACCGGCCAAATACAACTAGAAGGATACACACAGCGGAAGCAAAAGCCATAAGATGGCGATAAACAAAAGAGAGCCATAAGGTTTGCCTTTAGCCCACAAGGCAACCAACCAAGCCGCCTAGCTAGATTCCCAACCGCAAAGACATCTCATTAAAAGTAAAGCCCTTTGGGCTCTACCTCCTCTGCAACAAAGTTATTAAGCAAAGCAAATGAGTACAAATAATGTACTCGCAAGACTGACGTGTAGTATAAAAGAACTATAAATAGCTACATGCAAGCTTTATTAAGTGGATGAGGCTTTGGATTCATTTTAGCATAAAGCAAGTTTTCATTTGCAATAATGTAATAGATTGAAAGCCATTTGACAAAGCATTTTTAATTGTTGAAATAACAATGAGATAATAACATATTAACAAGAACAAGAACAACCTGGAAGTGACTAACCCAAGTCACCACAACAATAGCATGAATTACCCAATTCATACCACCCAACAATTTTTAATTAAGTGTTTAGTCTAGTTCTTGCACGACCTTACCAAGCATGTCCATAACCTAGGACGAGGCTATTCGAATAGTTTTAACCCTGCAGGGGTGTACCAATGTACCCACATGCCAGACCGCCTTTTCGCCACATGATTTAGCACACTTCCTTTGGTATGCCGGCATGGCTAAGTCCTACGAGACATTTCCAATGGATGATGCTAATTAAGAGCCGCCTCCCACGGGGATAAGGACACATTAGACAAACCTAACCACCGCTAATGCTCCTCCCCACACCACACACACACATTTTATTTTTAACACACCCACCGACCAGCTCATAAATAACACCTCCCAAAGTACTTAGTCAAGAGAGGTCCCATATCCCCCTCGTGTGGTTAGCACGCAAAAGCGCTAGGCTTAGTGACACAAGTAACTCGGTCCTTGGGGACTTAGGCACCTTTCCGTTCACACCCAACAAATCACACCAACATCCATTGTGCCCAAGTCAATAACAATTTTGTTTTCATTTTTTTGTTTATTTACAAAGTAACAAGCACAAGATGGACATAATGGAATAATAGTTTTTGTGTGATCAAGGTCATCGCCATAATGTCGACAACCGCCCATTTCTACCGTTATCTAAGCATTGCTAAGCATTACCAACGAACTACTAAGTGATAAGAGTCCATCCATCGAACTCTAAATCACAGCAAGATAATCCTAGGCTTAGTAGTAGAGAATGAACATTTACCTACAGAATATGCATCTATAGGATTACTAACGACATTTTAACACAAAGTAGCATGCATACATATAAGTGAAACAAAGTATTGCTTTAAAGTAATGGGACAATAATGGATATGATCAAACTGCTTGCCTTGCTAGTTTTGCTCAAGATGTTGCTGAGGATCACCACGGATCAACACACTCGCCAACACCTAATCGAAAAGGCTAAAAGAATCGATAAGAACGATTTAAAATCCAAAAGACAGCACAGCAAACAAACTCGAAATGCTCTGAAATTTCTACAGAAGCAAGAGGATGATTTTTAGGGAATTTATCAATAAGAACCAATTGATTTGGATTCTCAATGCAAAAGATACGGGCAAAACAATTCTGCTCAGCCCTAAAAATACAAAACTGCTACTATTCACTAATTTAATTGTTTGGCAACATTTTCTGGAAAGGTGGTGCTACTGAAATTTTTACTGTAAAACAAGCACCTCATGAGATGAATAACACAATTGAGTTCACCTCATTTGGAGCTATTATGCATTTTCTATAATTTTTCCAAGATATGAAAATGAGCACAACTAAATTGCACCCACAAAGCTTTTGAAAATAGTGACATGCCTAAATCCAATTCTAACATTTAGTGCATTAATAGAGGAAGCCAACAAAGTTGGATTCACTCAAAAATAATCTATAGAGATTTACTTATGCATTTTACAAGTTAAATGCAACATTTAAAAGTTAATTTTGAAACCTATTTGCAAATCCATGTTCTGGAGCTGAATTGAGCTCATAACCATTTTTAGATTAGAGCTCAGTCCAAACCAGAGCTACAAAAATTTGAATCACCTCATTTGGATTTAAAATGAATTAGTTATGTATTTTCAAAGTTATTACCCTTTTCGGTTTGCAAAAAGGAGCACTCTGGATATTCTAAAACCAATAAGACAGGGGGAGGACATGAGCCGTTGATGTTAAATTGGACGGCCCAAGACCTCCCAGTGATAACGCACATGCGCGCTTGCGCAAGTCCAGATGACATGGGCCGTTGATCATGGATCCAACGGTCCATGTCCTCCCAGCAACACGCGCGCGCTAACTGGAAGGGAGGTCGTGGCCGTTGATGCTGCATCCAACGGACCACCACCATAGGGAGAGGACCGGGACGGTCCAGATCTAGCGAGGGAGGTCCTCAACGGCTGCGATCAACACAGGGAGGACATAAATGGCTGAGATGACCTCGAGGAGGTCCTACGCGAGGAGGTCTTAACTGGCCGCACTTAGGGAGGTCCGATGGCTAAGAGCCAAAGGGGGAGGTCCTGGACGGTTAAGATCTCACCAGAGGGGAGGTCTTGAGCGGTCCAGATCCAAAGCCACAAAGCCACGCAAGCGCTGCTGCAGTGCCAAGAAGCGAGGAGTAAATGCGCGGGACAACGAGGAGGTCCAGGCGCGCTTAAGACAGTAGTAAATGCTCCCAATGATTGAGCATTTACTGACCAAATCTATGTCCTAATGACACGCGCGGGATGACTCGTTCCAACAAAAATTCCTGCACAAAGATGTGGTCGCCGCCGGCGATGCAGACTCGCCGGTGACAACTAAGGATTACCAACGCAGCGCAATAGTGTTATGCACATAATGGACCTCCTTCAACGGCAAGCAATGTTTTGAACGCCATGCGAGCCGAGAGGAGCACGACGGCCAACACGGCCAACATGACAAACAGCTAAATTGAGCTCCGCAGCGACATACAAGCAGGTGCCCAGCTTTAATGGACTATCAGGATTATTACTTAGAGGTCCAGGAGGAGCTGAGGAGTTCGTGAAAAGGGAGGACCGGCGCTGGTGAAGAAAGGTGCTCCACGGCCAAAGCTCCAAGCTCCACTTTAGCTCACTCCTGAGAATGTCAACCCAAGATTAAGTTAGGGTTAAATCTCCTAGGGAGTTAGAGGAGCACAAGGGCATCAATGGCGATTTGGGGAGGTCTGTGGTAGAGAAACTTGGCCAAGCATAGGCAAGGCAAAGCTCAATGGTGTGTAAAAGAAGCCAAGGGTAATACCAAGGAGGTTTTATAGCAAGGGCAAAAGAGGTCCTGAGCCACGGGTTAAGCTCATGGTGAGCTTAGCCCATGCGCGGTCCATGGCTTGGACAGGACATGGAACTGACAGAGGGGTAGGTTAGGGCATGGCCTAGGGCGGAAAGGTGCTGACATGCATTTAATGCGCACAGGCATAGAGCCGTTGGGATGTGACAAGGTGCTGACCTTCTCCACTGCCATGGCGCACGCGCGCGCCAAGCTAGGAGAAGAACAGGAGCTGCTCTCCACCGTTTGATGAAAACGATAGGGAGGTCCTGGCCCTTGATCTTGAAATGGTAGGATTTAAAGAGAGAAAGGAGGAGGTCACAGCCCTCAGATCAGGACTGGGGAGGTCGTGACCACAAGATCTCCATCACGCGGAGGCGCAAAGGAAACAGGAGGTCACAGCCCCACGATCACCATCGCACGGTTGAGACAAGGACGGGGAGGTCCTGCGCTGAAAGGGGCAGGAGGTCCTGGACGTTGGATCTAAATCCAAAGGCGAGGACCAGCTGGGGAGGACTTAACCGCAGCGCACGATACTGCCACGGGATGTGGAGGTCATGGCCTTTGGATCTCAATCCAAGGGCGCACAACAAAAGGGGAGGTCCTAGGCACTGCGCATAGCGCAAAGGAGGTCATGGCCTTTAGATTTAGATCTAAGGGCTCACAGGAGTGGTCCGAACAGCCCACTTAACAGAGACCGTGCGATCTAAATCTAACGGCTTAAAAAGGATGGTCCAAACGGCCCACAGATCTCGCGCGTTGAAACAAGATCCAATGGCAAGGAGAGGACAAGAGAGGTCGTGGGCGCTAGATCTCCATCTAACGGCTACGACCTCACGCGGGTGGGAGTCACGCGGGTGGGAGGTCTGATGCACGCGATGAAAAAGGGAGGTCGTGGCCGTGGATTTTAATCCAACGGCACACAACACATGATGGGGGAGGTCTGGTGCGCTTGATATCGCGGGGAGGTCGTGGGCTGTTGGATCTGATCCAACGGCTACGACCTCAACATGGTGGGAGGTCTGGTGCGTTTGAAAACAAGGGGAGATCATTGGCTGTTGGATTGATCCAACGGCTATGACCTCAATGAGGTGGGAGGACCTCGCTGCGATGGTTGTGGAGGAGGTCGTGGCTGTTGGATGGGATCTAACGGCTACGACCTCATGTGGGGGAAAGAGGAGGTCTAGGCTGAGCTGGAGGAGCGGGTTGGGTTCAACCCATTTGGAATGTGGCTCGGCCCGAGGAACAGTGGCAAGCCAATTGAGTTTAAAATGTAACAGCTGAGACTTTAGAGGTTTATTTGAGATAGCAAAACAACTCCAAAATTTATGAAATTTTAACTGGAGCTTGCTGATATTAGGATTAACCCTTCATAAAATTTCAAGAGATTTTTGTGCACTGCATTTTTCTCCAGAAATTCTTAAAGGCTGTTCTAGGGTTTGATTTACCTCCAAAATTTATCAAACAAGTTTTACAACTTATGATATTTTTCAGAGGGGTCCCCCAACATCTCTAGGACCAAGGAAAAATATTTCCAAAGGGTTGGTACAAGATTTGTGACAAGTTGAAAAGTGAGTTGGACTTTTGTCAACAAGAGCTTTGTGTTTTTGGAACACACAACTCTTGGACAAGAATTTTAGGTGAGTTCAAGAGTTTTAAGATGTGAGAAAAAGTTTTAATTTCTACACATTTAATTACATTTGAAACAAACACCTGTTTATACATTTGGGATGTTACAGTGAATAGGAGGTTTTTAAACTTCTTAACAATTTAACAATTTTAGCCAATTAATAACTTAGTTTAAACAAGTTACACTACTAGCTAAGCAATTCAACACAATAAACAAGCTAGAAATGTAAATACGAAAATGGTAAAGACTAGAAATAACCACAAAGACACAACGATATTTTTCCCGTGGTATCGAAGACTTGCCGGTCTTCACTAGTCCACGTTGAGGAAGCTTGACATCTCAAGCCGGCTCCACAAATTAAGCCTTCCTCGATCACTATGGTTGTTCTTCCTCCGCTTCGAGATGGTGAACACCGAACCACTCACAAGCTTGCACCGGCCTCTTCACAATCTTCTTGAAGAGATCACCGTGCTCCACCGCCAAGCCGTCTAGGAGTGCAACAACACTCCAAGAGTAATAGATCAATGGCCTCGCTGATGGCACTCAAGTGCAAATGGATCAACTAGGAGTATGAATGCACTTGAATGAAACTCAATAACCTCACAATGAATGCACAAGAGAATTTTGATGTTGAGTGAATGCTCAAGGCTCTCAAGGCTCTCAAGGCTCTATAGATGTTAAATGGACATTAGCAACTTGTCTTGAGCAGCTTGGGGGTGGTATTTATAACCCCACTAACATTATGACCGCTAGACCAAATCCCCAACTTTCAAATAAATGCGTTCAATCACCAACTAGGATGTGGTACAACCGCATCAAGTCGCACCACAAGAATTCGCTAGAATAGATACTAAAATGTTCGATATAGCCATTGAATTCCTACCAGACGACCGCTAACTAACATTCTAAGATAAACCAAGATCTCCCGGCCGCATCGCATTGACGAGCAGTACAACCGATCGTAGGGTTTCACAAATCACCAAATTACATGCGCTCGAAATTTCATACCGCCATATAAAATTCCAGACAACCGCAGCCATGTTCAACTGCTTTCTAAAACGCGTATGACCGATTATCAAAGAGAGTTTCGAGCCAAAATGTACTTGTACTATTTTTATTGAACCGCCAACTAAGAAACGGAACGACAAATTTATGTGGTAGTACCGCCAAAGAGCTTATTGCATCAAGATTTACGCCGCTTGGCTCAAACCTTCAAAATCCGATTACCGCCAAGTAAGGTGTGGTCATATCACACTGCTAAGCGGTATAACCGCCATTATAATCAAGCACTACCGATTTCGACAAATGCACTTAGAGCTTTCAAATTCAATTTCAAGTTCAAATTCAAATGCGCATGATCCTAAATTGATCCATATGGCACAAGAACATGCTATCAAGCTACTAGCCATGATCCTCTTAATAGTACGACATTTAACCTATAATCCGGTCTTCCAACCAATTCTCCTAAGACCGAAAATACAAAAGGATCATAGACTACTTGTACCTTGTCTTTAAGCCATGTAGATCTTCATGTTGTCCTTTAGCATGCATCTTTGCATCAATAAGTTCACCAAAGGGACTTAACCTTGTAAATACTCAATAAACGCTTAATCCCATGTTCACATATTATCATTAATTACCAAAACAATTTTAGGGGCCTAGATGCTTTCACCCGTCTGCTGCTGACTCGCTTCGCGAACTCTGTTCAATCGGTGCATGTGCATAGCGACGACGCTATGCCTAGACCCACACGCCACCGCCTCATCGCTTTCACTTAACGCCTCGATTTCTATGCGCTGGCCCACAAGTAAGTGACTCATTCATTCCTTAAGACAACACTTAAATGTTAATCGATCATTAGCGCTTATGGTCGGGTTTTGCCGAACTGCAGCAGCACATGAGTCGCCGGCGCATTTACAAAAATCCTGAGCTCACCACCGGCAATTCTGGCCACGGCGGCGCCGGCCAAGGGCATGGATGGGTTTCTAATAGTGATGCCCATCTAATGGGAGTGGTTTCGACGGCTGAGCCTCGCTCAGACGGTAGCTAGCCGGAGAGGAGCGAGCATAGCTTCCGCCAAAACTACAAACAAGAAAAAGAGCTCCACAACAGGCATACAAGCAGTGCCAAAGCTTCTAAGAGATCTACCGAGGCTACCCGAGCTATGGGGAGGAGTAGAGATGGTCTGAGATGCTAAGGCCAAAGAAGGTGATGGCGGCATGGTTCAATCTGAGAGAGGTTGCTTTGAGCAAAACCAAGGAAAGTGAATGGTCTGGATAGCTTAAGGATGCTAGTGGTAAGGCGATATGAAAGGAATTTGAAAATGCCTTACCAAAATGAAGTGGAGATGAAAGGGTTGTTCTTCTACTGAAATTGAAATTCCTTCAAATCCTCGAAAACCCGTCATGCATTGATAAAATTGGTTGAGGGTTTTGAATCTTAGGCCTAAAGACAAGGTATGACACGATAATTGAGGACCATACTACTAAGGTGAAGAAATCACAAGGATGTCTTTCTGCGTGCGTTCGAGCCGCCGAGAGCACGAAAGAAGATCCAGAAGCTACAAGCGATGAGGAGAGCTCGCATTAGACAAAAGGGAAACGGTAATGAAGGTAGAAGAGAAAGGAACCATTGGACCGAAGCTTACTCAAGAAAGGAGCTGGTAATGGTGTCTTCTTCCTCAGCCATCGAGAGGAAGAATGGCGAAAAGAGAGGGCATGGAGGTGATATTATCCCCGGGCGATGACGGATTTGGCAACGGGATGAAACGGAGAAGCTCAGGGAGTGGTTGCCAGGGGCGGTGGATTGACGCCGTGACTGGAGCTGCTTAGGGCGTCGCAGCCGCGTGGAGCTTGCGCCCTGGCGCTCGTCAGCGAGAGGAGGAAGAAGGGCCTTACAGGCGGGCCCAGGATGGTAGTGACTCCGGGGTGGTGCGGTTAGGGTCGGGTGTGAGCCGGTACAGTTAGTTGGTTCCGTCAAGTCAAGTAGCTCGGGTCCGGTTTGAGTCCAAGGAACAGTGTATGGTTTGACTGGGATTTGATTTAAGCTGATTCTACTTTGACCAGATATTATAAATAGAAATAAAATTTCTAAAAATCTGAAATAAATTAGAGGGGTTCTTGAGAAGATCTAGTGTTCATAAAAATTCTTAAACCTAACTGTTCATGACTTAATTTGTATAGTTTAAATTCAAACTTAGAATAGGTCATTGAAATATGTTTGAATTTTTCTGAGGGTTGAAACTAGTCCCAAAAATTTGGGAAAATTATAATAATTCATGATAATTATTGTAGTATTTGAATAAATTGTTTCCAGATGAATATCCTAACCATTTATTTCCATTTTTATTTAAAGCTTCGAAATGAGTTGTATGTTCTCTTTGATTTCAAAATTTTCAAATGCAACAATTTATGCAAATGCTCCAGAAAAACCAATGCATGTTCAAAAGTTTTAAATTCTCCTTATTTTTATATATTTGAAATACAAACCTAAGATTTGGGATGTTACTTAAAAACACAAGATAAATTGACATTTAAAGTGCTCAAGAAAAGGGAAGTTAAACATAACCACAATATGAACTTTGTTCGAGACCAAAGGCATCGAATGGTAAATTTTGCTACTAATTTATTCTAGACAATTCTATTTCAAAATCCTTGCATTGCACTTAACCGTATGAGCCATCGACTCATGGCTTATGCAATGTTTTCGCCACTTTCCTTTGCCATTGAACTGCCCATTGTACATGAATAGCATAAACTCGTTAATTATGCCCACAAAGTTTAACTTGCAACCATGATTGACTACGCCAGAGATTTTTTCTAAATATCGCCAGTTACTTGGTCATTGTCAAGAAATGCATGATGCTAGTATATGTCATAGTTTTTGTAAATTTTCAGGACTTTTGGAATACATTGGTTAGAAAAAGAACCACTCTGATAAGATGTAGACTGAATTCAATGCTTACTCTGAGTGGAAGATTGATGAAATAAGAAACGGCAAGTACAAGGCATCTAATGGTTGTTAATTTGTCATATATAACACTGTAATGCATCAAGTTGTGGTCAGATAATCTATACTGTTATATAATGCAACAGTTTTGATTAGGATTTGCCAACCTAACACCCTCTAAACAATAATAGCTGTTGACTGGCTTTGATGTTTCATCTCCCCGGCTCCGCCTTTCGTCACCACAAAATCAAGACAATCGATGGCCATACTTCACCGGATTCGCCTCCTAAACCAACACTACAAGTTCCGATCCAAGTGCGCATAAGGGCCCACCCCAACCGTGGCACTACCCTTCCCTCCCTCAACTCCTTCCACACAGATCTAGAGCATTCTTCGCTCCCCACCCCCACCCCCATTCTCTCTCTCCCCCTCCCATTTTTTATCGTCATTTACAAACACCGGCTTGCCCACTTGTTGGAGCCAAGACGAGCCACTGGACACAGTGTCATTAACCCTAGCTTTCCGATTGTGGAGAGCCAATAGTCTATTAGAACTTAGCACTTAGATAAATCTATCTATTTGAACTATCACATAATATATGATTATATTTATTTTTAAAATTTCTTTAAACCATAACCGCCGTAAATCCCACACAATTGCACGCTAGATGCTCTACAATGCATAACTTCGAGTTGTATCATATTTGTTATGCAACTCTAATACCTAGGAAAGGAATAGTTGGATTCATTATACAACCTTAACAAGTTTTATATTTTATCTGATTTTGGACCATTATGATTTAAACTCACAAAGTAAGTGGCACATATATTTTTCCCTCTAATTATTAATGAGAGAATTTATAGCCTCAGAGCAAACTGTGGTGACTTCTTATAATTATAAAATAGATGATGTTGCCACATGCATCGCACGTAGCAATCATAGTACAAGTAATTAGAATTTTTTATTGAAGTAGTTAGCAATTTGATGTTAGTGATTACCTCTGCAGCCTCCGTGGTAGATGAAAGGTACTAATAGTAATAACGCCGAAGGGCATCAGGCACGCAAACTGAACCGTTAGTCCAAACATCAAGGTCCTAATCAGGAACCTGCAATTATGATGATTGAGTATTTAAGTCGACGATTTTATAAATTTAGAGAAAAGAAGATAGCAAAAGATATGAAAAGCTAACCGAAAAGTAAATAATAACAATGCATGGAGAACTTCCTGCACTATTAAAATCGCCACACATGATGCTTCTCCAAAGATCACACATTGATGATAGGTAATTACAAGATGCATGTGAAACTCAAATGAATTTGCACCATTTCTCTAACAGAAATGGTCCCATTCATCACCCTTTAGAGACGATAAGCTCATTTCTCAATGTTAAACTTGGTACCTTTCTCGGGATCGAATATAGCTAATTTCTAACAAATGATTGAATCAAGCATTTAACAAGAGGTAAGTTGTAGAAAAAAGAATGTAAAAGGAGTAGGGTAGGAAAGGCCCAAAGAAGTCTGCTCAATCAATTGAATTCCACCAATGATCGTCACATGAATATGATTAATTAGGTATTTACATAACCTAAACTCAAATCCAAATGTAACATTGGGTCGCTATCTACTAAGATAGTAGGGACCAAACAAAATTTGTCTATGAAGAATGTTCTCACTATAGGCGCTCAAAAATTTGACATGTCATATTCAAGTGAATACTTTAGCCCATGTGAAAGGATGAACTGGTCGTTGTTATTTAATACAACACTTTTCATCTGCTAAGAGCATCTACAACAATACACCTCACCAAGCATTAAGAGCATGCCACATCAAGATTTTGATGATGTGGAAGAGAGAAGGAGGAGAGAGAGTGAAGTCTGCTTTATATGAAGAAACTATGAGATTGTTAATACTAAGACGTAAGTAACAACAAAATACTCTATTGGAGCCTTTAGTCATTACCTAAACATTTATTATGTGGTCCCATCGCACACTTGTACCAATTGTTGATCATCAAAATCATGCACACTTGTAGCAATTAAAGTCTTAGATACAAGCTTAAGAAACAATCCATTGGAATTGTTGTTTCTTTTTATTAGATTGAGTACTCTCTCTCCTCTTAGTAACAAGCTAAGTAACAAGCTATTGTAGATGCTCTAAGAGACCAACATACAAAATTCTTGGTAATCCTTCATTTTAAGACTTCAAGGCATAATATAATCAATCATAGCATGGTCAACGTTTATGTACATTCTTTTACCTTATCCTCACAGATCCTCTCTTCACTTAGAACAAAGGCATCTATGCTTTTTCCGAGAACTAAATTGCGCAAATCTTGAAGCAACACCATTAGTAGTGGAGTAGTGGGTGGTTGCAAATCGACCTCAATATGCTTTAAAATTTGTGCTTTTCACCTTTGGGAGAGTGTGATAACCCAGAAAATCAGATTAATCTAAAACCACGCTAATCGCCATTTAGTAGTAAATTAAGATTTTCTAAACGCAAACAAAGTATAACGTCATATTAATATTAATCGCCTTGTTAAACAAAGTTCTTATTATATAATATTATCCGGAGTTCATCAACATAGATTGCAATCTAAATTATTAAGTCAAGCATATAACATCGAGTATACTTTAGAATCAATTATAAAATCCATTGCAATCAAAGGTGAAACATTAAAGACAAACTCAAAATTAAATAATGGTAATTTCTACCGTGGTTGACATACAAGAATTCCTTACAAATGAAAGTAAAATATCACAACTCAAGTTTATTTATAAAAATTCATTATAAGTTTAAACTAAAATAATAATCCAATCATCGAATTAATGACATCATCCAGAGGATACAAACATACATCCAAATCGCATATATCATCCTTATGTCATTCAAAGTCAATTACAATAATCCCTTAAAGTCAAGGTAAAACAAGAATGCGAGCCTAGATTTAATTACAAGAATGCATTATGTAACGCCCCGCTTTTTCCGAGTTTTGAAAAGCTTTTAAAAATAATAACCATTCGCTTTTGTTGAGAGTTCAAAGCTTAATTTGAAGATTTCAGAAATTGGAGGTTTAACTTGAACTAATCAAACTTCAATTAATCCCTTTCTGGTTGAGCTGGAGTTATTGCTGTTCTTTGGCTTTTTAGCCTCTTTTTCTCTGTTGACCTTGCTTGTCCTCTAGTCTAGTCTCTCCCCCCCCCTAGGCCACTATCTCTGGTTTTTCCTCTCACTGGACATCTCTCTGGTGCCCATATCCATCTCATCTTTCTGACCTTCTCTTCTTTTCCTCTTCTCTCTGGACCTCCCTAGAGCTCCTCCTTTGTGGATCTCCTACCTCTGATCTCCTCCCTTTTGGAGATAACCTCCCTTGGGTTTTTCCTTTCGCCCAGACTTCCTCTTAGCCGGACCTCTTTATAGGTTCAATCCTCTCTATTCTCTGGACCTCTCTTTGTAATCTCCTGTTTGGACTTTCCTTAAGTCCAGACCTTCCCTTTGTTGGCTTGAATCTCTTTGTGCCTAGACCTCCCCTTGGGTCTAAGCTTTCATCTTTGATTGGATCTCCCCTTGATCTAAACCTCTTTCTTTGTTTGGACCTCCCCGTGGACCTCTTAACGCTCTTCTTGCAACCTCTCGAGGTCATTCGGGCGTCCTGCAGTTCCTCCGACCTCCCCTGCGTCTTTTGGAACCCTCCTCGAACTCCCTTCAAGCCCTATCGACCTCCTGCGGCCCTTTCGGCTCCCTTGCCCTTCGGACCTCCTCTGCATCCTTTAGGACCTCCCTTGTTGAGATTTGGCCGTTAGGACCTCCACTGAGATCGTGAACCGCACGCACTCCCCTTGTTGAGATCTGGCCGTTAGGACCTCCTCTCGAGATCTTAACCGCATGCACTCCCTTGTTGAGATCTCGCCGTTAGGACCTCCTCTCGAGATCTTAACCGCATGCATTCTCCCCTTGTTGAGATCTCGCCGCTAGGACCTCCTCTCTAGAGATCTTAATCGCACGCACTCCCCTTGTTGAGATCTCGCCGCTAGGAGAGATCTCGCCGTTAGGACCTCCTCTCTCGAGATCTTAACCGCATGCATTCTCCTTGTTGAGATCTCGCCGTTAGGACCTCCTCTCGAGATCTTAACCGCACGCATCTCCTTGTTGAGATCTCGCCGTTAGGACCTCCTCTCGAGATCTTAACCGCATGCATTCTCCCTTTGTTAGATCTCGATCGTTAGGACCTCCCTTTGGAGATCTTAGCTGCCTGCATCCTTCCTCTGTTGGATCCAAGGGTCCGCACTCTTTAGGCATAGGCCTCTAGCGCTTTGGACTCACCGCCTTTTGAGGTCGCATCACGAGTTTTGCCTTTCATGTCTTAGGACCGCTCGATGCTATTTGATGGCCCAACTCGAGGACTCGCTCGCTTGGTTCAACATCCCTTCTTTGTGCCCTTCGATCTACATCGACGGCTTGGTTGAGTTGGCTCGCTCGCTTGGTCCGAACGGCCCATTTGCCTTGCTCACCCGATCAAGATCTAACGGCTCCTGCTCTTCTCAAGATCCTCGGTCTCCACGGATCTCCCTTTGGAGATCTAACCACCAGACCTCCTTTTGTTGGAAATCTTGACTATCTGACCTCCCTTTGAGATCCGAGTGTCGACCTCCTCGTTACCTTTTTGAGATCTTGACCGCTTGATTTTCCCTTTTGGAGATTTTGACCGTCAGACCTCCTTGCTCTCGTGGCCTCCTCGCGCCATACCCCTTGTGCTTGGGACCTCTTTCGAGGTCTAGTTTTCTCGTGATTTAGACCTCCTTGGGGTCTATTTCTGTTTGAGGGTTGGATCCCCCTTTGGGGTTCAAATATCTTTTGTCTTTTGGACCTCCTGTCCAGAGGACCTCCTTGCGTGTCTTTTGGACCTCATAACCTTAGGACCTCTTTGTGTTTAGACCTTGTGGTCTAGACCTCCTCTGTTGTGTTTGGACCTCCTCGTGTTCGAGACCTCCTTGTTGTGTTTGGACCTCCCTTAGGTTCGCACCTCCTTGTCGTGTTTGGACCTCCCTTAGGTTCGAGACCTCCCGTCGTGTTTAGACCTCCCTTAGGTTCAGACCTCCCTATCGTGTTTGGACCTCCCTTAGGTTCAGACCTCCCTATCGTGTTTGGACCTCCCTTAGGTTCGCACCTCCTGCTGTGTTTGGACCTCCTTTAGGTTCAGACCTCCTTTGTGTTTAGACCTTGAGGTCTAAACCTCCCTGCTTGTCCTAGGACCTCCTCGCAGACCTCCTTCTTGGACCTCCTCTTGGACCATGGACCACGCCTTGACTGGTTCACAAGACCTTTGATCGCCCTTTGGCGCCTTAAGTGCATTTGATGTGGGTTGAGTCACATTAAATGTCGCCACCTACCTTTGTACTCTTTTTCTACTTTGTGTCACATCCCTTGCTTTTTTATTTCTTTTCGCACCTTGTGGCAAGGTGCCCTTGTCCTAATACCTTGAACCCGGTCGCTTTTGTGTTGGTGCTCTGCTCCTTGCTTTTAAATAGAGCACCGAGGGCATCGCCGCCTCCTCGCCTCCTCTTTTCAACTTCCTCCTCGGTTTCTTCCCGACTGTTGAACCCTCCGAGCTCCTCCTGCTCGCACTCTTAAGGTCTAGACCTCCTCTCGCTCGAGCTCTCCGAATCTCCTCTCTGACCTCCCTTTCTCGGTGGACCTCCTCCTCCCCGTGGACCTCCTCTTCTTTTTCTTTTCAAGTAAGTTCTTTTGTTTTTCTTGGAGTTTCTTTTGCTTATTTGGTTTCTTTTGCTAACGTAGATTATGGTTGAATCGCTGAAGAAGCTCGTGAATTAGGCTCCATCACCAAGCTCTTTCTTTCTCCAACAGAGGCAAGTCGTGGTCCTTGATCATCTTGATCCCACTTTGCAAAGCTATTTTGATTTATTAAACTTGCATGGCTATCTTTATAGAACTGTTTTGGGCAGTAGCTATCCTCTTACTTGACATTATGCCTCCCTTGTATACTTGAACTGGACATGTTGACATGAACTCTTTGGACACCTTAGGATGGATATTTTAGTTGGTACTCCTTGTTATTGCCAACAGTGGGACCGTATGTACTTAGCCCTGCTTTAGAAACCGTGGGTCTGTGAATCATGCCTCATCAATTAATAATCTTGACTAATGATCTATGGAACCTATGGTTGGTTCCACTATTGAGCAGCTATGGTAGGACGCCTAAGTTGTGTTGATCGTGGTGCGAGATCACTCTAATAATCTGTTGTGCCAAGACTAGGTGGTCTTTTGGGAAGGGTAATTACAAAATGTTTTGCTGAGGCAAGAAGGCAGGGAGTGAGTAGTGGGTGCTTTGCACATTTGGGTTCGTGGATGTCTTGCCTTAGCGCAATTAAGGACTTAACTTTGTGTTCTATTGACCTGGGCCGAACAGTGCAACCACAAGATCATTTTATGGGGATGGTCTGGGCTGAATAATTAGCAATGGGTTGGCTCGGGGCTGTTGGGTGGAGCGTGTGATTCGTTGGCGCAAGAGGGGGCACCCCATAACCCTGCGGACTTCTAGACCAAAGGGGATTTATGTAAACCTTAGCGGGCAGCCCGAGTCGGCTCAAAGCTTTGTAAAGCCTTGCTGCGCTTTCTAGACTGCCACCTTCTAAGTGAGCAAGGGTGACCGAACCTGCTCCGCTAGAGAGATCGTGGATTGTGGGTAAAGTTGTACACCTCTGCGAGTGTAAAATCTATTCAATAGCCAAGTCCTTGGTTATGGACATGCTCAGTGAAATGGTGCAAGGGGTAGCTTTGTGAACTTGTGCTTCTTGGATACTTGGGTGAGAGGTCATGGCTTTGCCTTGAAGAGACCTTGGCCACTCCAGAGGGGTCATGGCTGGCTCACTAGGTGGTCCAGGCTGGTTGGGGAACTCGAGTGGGTGCTCAGGGTGGTCGTGGGAAGGTCCCGGTCATGGGTGTGACCTGCACCTCCCACTGTTGGCTTTTGGTAGTCCCAAGTGGGTGCTCCAGATGGCTTGGGATGTGAGTGGTGCTCACACCTCTTTTTAAATCAAATGTATTTATGTACTAATGTTTTAGCTTGAGCCTTTCAATCTACTTATTACTTATTACCAAATACCGCTTTGTGCAACTAACCTTACAGCTTCTCTTTTGGCAAGCCTACTACGTAAAAGGCTTTCACAGACGGTTCGTAACGCCATCACGCATTTTTTCGTGAGCCGCCCGAGTTTATGGGTCGATGATGACATGAGGTCATCACGCACGGTTTTGAACCGCTCGGTGTGATGTATAACATATATCACGAGCGGTTTGTGGTTCAAACCGCTCATGATAAGCATATATCATGCATTTGTTTCATCCACAAACCGCTCAGGATAATCATATCACGCAGCGGTTTCAGCCACAAACCGTGCGTGATAATCTCAGGCGGTTATCAAAACATATCATATCACCGCTGTGCATTGCTTCATGTGTGATATTTCTCACAAAGGCCCAGCGTTGGTTGCTTGTACCATTAAACCGGCATCATATATATATTACATATATATTGTTACGTGATTGATCGTCAAACATGAGAAGGATGAGGCGGTAGCCACGCAACCTCATTGAGCCCATGCATATAAATTATGGATGCAAAGAGCCGGTCGGACATCCAATTACAGGATTGGACGTCGCTATGTTGAAAAATATCGTTGATCTTGAGTACTCCGGTAGGAAGTGGCATCATATATTAGCAACTAACCATTCTTGAGCATGTAATCGTTTTAAACCCAACAAGAACACCAAGCAACCATTCTCATATTTCAAAAGAATTCTCAACTTGTTGCTTGGTGTTCTTGTTGGCTTTAAAGACAATTACATGCTCAAGAATTGTTGGTTGCTAATACATGATGCCACTTCCCAACCAGAGTAGTTAAGATCAACGCCACTTTCGAACATAGCGACGCCCAATCCGTAATTGGATGTCCGACCGCTTCTTTGCATCCATACTTTTTATACTTGCAAGGGCTCAATGAGATTGCCCGTGATACCGCCTCATTCTTCTCATGTCATGTGACTAATTTCCTAAAGTGGTCGAGGATCACTTAATAATATATATATAATATATATATGATGCCGGTTTTAATGGCACAAGCAACCACCGCTGGAGACTTTATAGAGAAGAGATTATGAATGGAATGGTAGGACGCACTGCACGCAAGAGGTAGGAGAACTTGACCGCATGAACAAGGGGACTATTAATATGAACTAATTATCAATTCAATTTCAGCATAAGACTATTGACACCATTACATCACGAGCAAGGGGACTATTAATATGAACTAATTATCAATTCAATTTCAGCATAAGACTATTGACATCATTACATCACACAAAGAAGAGGACTATTAATATGAACTAATTATCAATTCAATTTCAGCATAAGACTATTAACATCATTGAGCGCTTCATCGCTGAAGAGAACAAGACCAAGGGTGTCCAAACCCACCACACCAAGAGTAGCCCTCGGATCCATCGCAGAGCACTAGCTAGCCATTTTCATCACAGAGCAAGGAGGGTAGAGACAGAGAGGGACCTTAGTACAACAAGAACCACGGTGGTGACCCCACCACCAAAGACAACCCTCATCCATTTCCTTTACCTTGCATAAATCACACAAACATCGTGACACAACTTAAGGCTCATGCATAAAAATCAAACTCAACAAAAGACATTAAGCTAACAGATCTAGAGGAGAATAGAGGAGGATGGGGAAAGCAAAGTCGGCCAGACTTAGCGGGCGCAAAGGGGTCGGGCGGCGACGGCGACGAGGTCGAGCGGCGTCGAGGTGGGGAGGAACGGAGTTAGGGCGGGCGCAAACCCTAGCGGCCGGAGCCGAGTGACGAGAGTTTGGCGTCATCAGTTAGGTATTGGTGCGGTGACGCCGCAAAAGACACTCTTATCGCATTTAGTGTCTTTTGCAAGGTCACCAGATGCTACAACCGCCGGCGACGGAAGAATGGCGGCGTCGGCGGCGAGGAGGAAACAGACGAGAGTAAGGCACGGGGAGTGACGAGTTAGAGCGCAAACCCTAGCGGCAAGCTATGCTAGCTCCTACTTATAAAGACTTATCGAGATGGTTCTATTATGGAACCGTCGGTGATAATCATCACGCATTTGTTCCATTATGGAACCGTCTGTGATATAGGATATATCACGACGGTTCTATTATGGAGCCGCTCGTGATATGTCTTATATCACGCACGGTTCCATTATGGAACCGTCTGTGAAATGTTTTTTTTCAAGTATATACACTTACATGACATGTGAAGAAATTACATGTTTATATTAAAAAGCGTAAACCTATAATTAAACAAGGTTTTTCTAGTGGCGAAGGTAGGTCGCTATCTCCATCTGCAATACTTCATAGGCGGCGGTGTCGGCATCGGACGGTTCTCGATCGTGACGAAGCTCAAATGCGCCCACCCGCCCGCTGACGCGCTTCGCTCGATATAATTAATATTAATTGTAACTTCACCTCCAAACTAGATTTTGTTTTTCCACAAAACCGCTCTCGATATATATATATATATATATAGAGAGAGAGCATAATAATTCAACATATAATTAAATATAGTAACTTCACCTCCAAACTTTTTTTTTTCATTTTAGAATTTTCATATATATGGCCAAACAAATGGGCTACCGCTACAAAAAGATTTAAAAAGTAAAACCTATAAATAAAACAAAGTTTTTCTAGTGGCGGAGGTAGGTCGCTATCTCCGCCTTCAATACTTCATAAGCGGCGGCGTCGGCAGATTGGGCGGTTCCTCGATCATCGTGAATGAAGCTCGAATGCGCCCACTCACGACGCCATTGCTCAAGTGTCTCCCAAGACCCTCAGATCGTTGAACTAAGAAGAATTGAGCCCATAGGCTCTCTTCCCTTGCTTGAGGGGTATCGGTCAGTCGATCGATGCTTTCTTTGCCTCGATTTCACAGTCAAGTGACGGCAAGCCTCCCCGAGACGTGCAACGCCGCTTTGGAGGACTACGCCGATGACGCCAGAACGCTCGAAAGTGGGAGATCACCCGAAGACACGGCGGAGGAGGATGTCAAGACGGCGGAAGGTGGCCGCCACCGCTCCGCAAATTCTCCGCCGGCAGAGGAGTGAAGACACTGTTGATCAAACAAAGTTCTTCCGCAAAGACGGCTCAACCTACACCGAGAGAGGTGCTCGACAAAGGAGGCCAGAAGGCCATCGCTTGCGGCGGCGTGGAAGAGGCAGCCATTTCTGTTTTTAATTTTATAAGTATGTGGGGATGATCATCTTGATGGCGGATGATCCTTTTATATCAAACAAGGAATAAATTCGGGCGTGAGATTTAAGAGACGATCGGGAGCCGGGCGATTGGCGATTTAATGACGCTACAAGATCGGCGATGAAGAGACGATCGGGAGCCGGGCGATGGCGATTTACCGTGGAGTCAGAGCGATATTATCACGAGCGGTTATTGTTAAGAACCGCTCAGGATATTAATAATATCACGACGGTTCTTGTTGTAACCGCTCGTGATACTTCACGACGGTTGTGTTTAAAAACCGCTCGTGATATCGATAATACTACAGAGCGGTTCAGGTTCGTAACCGCTTGTGATACTTCACGACGGTTTTCAAAATGAACCGCTCGTGATATTTCCTCTTCACGACGGTTTTTAGCGTTAGCTAAAGAGTACGCATTTGCCTCTAAACCAAAACCGCTCGTGATTGAATGTAATACCAACGGTTTTGGTCAACCGTCTGTGATGAGGCGCCCAAATTAGCCTTTCAGTAGTAGTCTTGCATAATTATCTATTGCATACATTCCTCACGGCTTCTTGAGTACATTCAATGTACTCATGGCTTCGCCTCTGCTTTTATCGGCCAACAATGCAGAAGTTCCAGGAGCTCAAAGCTTCAGTAAAGAAGAGGTCTTTGGAGACCTTGTGACCTAGGGGCGCCCTCCACTCGATAGCGATGGGCTGATCGGTTGGACCTATCGCAAGTTTTGCTTCCACGTTTGTTCTTCTCGTTGTAGCCCTTGAGGCAACTCCTCAGAAGAAGCTTGGCCGGTTTGGCCTTTAATGTATTTATATTTATTGTTTTGTCTCTTGCTCCTCTTAGCTTGTGTATGGATTTGATTACACTTGTGTTAGATCTGCTTGAGCTAGCCAACTGCTCTGGGACTAGCTCGGTGCAGGGCGGGACCTCCAGAGGTCCCACGACTTAGCCTCGAGGTCCTGGCTTGACCTCTATGTGATACACTAAGAGGTGCTACCGGCCGGTGGTTGGCCAAGACCTCCAAGAGGTCTTGAAGACCTCCCGGAGGTCCCGTGGACCTCGGCGGTGGTTGGCCAAGACCTCCAGAGGTCTTGCAGACCTCTGGGAGGTCCCGTAGACCTCCTGAAGTACCGCACTCAAAAAAGAGGTCCTCCCTGACCTTTCTCAGATATCACAGGTGGTTCGCCACAGTGGTATCGAGCTCCATATCGATCGCTGGACGAGCCTTAGTTAGCATGGTCGCTTTTAGTCTGTTTCAAAATTATTTTCTAAATCAAACCAACTTAAAAGCTTGCTTAGAGGTTCTCCTCTTGTCTTGCTCTAATTCTAGTCTCATCCTGTTCCAATCTTTTCTCCTCTTACTCTATTCTTTCTTATCTCCTGCTCAGATGCTTGAACCTTATCCTTTCTGGAACTCTAATTTGAACTTAATTTGAACTCCTTATCTCAAGAACTGCTATAGGACCAAGCCCTTGTGTCCTAGTGCTGCCTGCCCGAGCTGTTGGTGTAGCTGGCGGCTCCTGGTTTCTCAAGAGTTGCGTTTGCAAGAATAACCTAGGAGTTGGACGCGAAGCTAGGTAGCTTGAAAGAAGCCTTTTTGGATTTGATCTTGAGAATTGGAGATTTTGGGATTCTTTACTAAGATGAAGGTTTTAATGAATCCTAGGAGATGAAGGATTGTGAGTTCTTGATGGGATTATTGAAAGATTTTAGACTATCCTTGATTCTAGAGTGAATTGTGACGTATGGTTGGAAGCTTGAATCTGAGTTTGAGGGTTTTTTTCTGGATCTGGCTGGTCTCGAGTGGATCAAGAATCAGAATTTGGAATGAATATTAGCCAAGCCTTACCCATCTTGATCTGAATATGGATTTTATTTTGAGGTTTTACCCTTGGTGGTAGTATAATTATAACTTTTGCTGGATAGTTGGTGAGAATGATTGGTGGATCCAATCAAAAGATTGTGTATTAAAGGAAGACTTTCGGGGGAAACCTTGTTTTCAATTTTGGATTTAAGTGATTTTGCAAGGTGATTTTAGGTCTCTTAATCTGAAAAGTGATGTTTGGATTGAGAATCCTGTTGATATGGAACAAAGGAACATGCAATTAAAGTGCACATTTGTGGGTTTGCTTAAGCTCGACCAAGGAAAGAACTCGAGAATCTTGTTGATTTACCTATGATCTGGGAGATTAATCGGTGGACTGGTTTTTCTAAATGGATATCTTTAAGATAAGTGATTTGGTGGACCTCTTTAATCATAGGTTTAGGACCCAGCCAAGTTAGGAAGGTTGATTCCTGGCTCTTGGCTAGCACCCAACCCTTGGTGATGGCAAGTAACTCCTGAGAAAAGAGCTGTTTGAAAGAAGTGGCAGCCTTGTCTTTGCTCTCCAAGGACACCCCGCTGGACTTCTTGTAGTTAAGAGTTTGTTTCGTCGGCCCAACCCTATAGCTGTTGTTGCTGGTTTTCTTCTGTTAGTGGTCCCCTCAGTTTTGCATCGTTAGTTCGTGCAATAAGAGCTCCAGTAGGAGGTCCTATTGCACCTTTTGCCTCTTTTGGCCCTTCGGCCACTTGTTTCTTCGGGTTTAACCTACCTTTCCCCGACTAGGATGTTCCATCTTCCTCCCTTGTCTTTTCTCACCTAAGTGCTTTTCCCTCTCATCTGTGGTGCTTTTCTCTCTTATCTATTAAACCTGGCAGGTTTGTTTTCCAAGATGGACCAGTCCCGCTCCTCGGCAAGCACCAGTGGATCAGTGGACCCCAATGCCAGTATCAACCCTCCTGCACCTCCTCCTCCCAGCAGCCTCGCAGATCCGAACTCGAGTCGCTTTTGGCACAGACTCGGCTTGATGAGCACAGTAATGCAGAGCATGAATCAAATGATGGCTCAATAGAATCAAGCTGCGGTAGCCTTAGTCCGCTTGGTGGATCAGCAGAACCAAACCATTGCTGCCCTCACGACAATGGTGAACCAGAACTCGCAGTTTGCAGCCCTGCCACCACCACCTCCAGCCATTTCAGTTTTGGAAGCCAGGACCGACGGGCCAAGTTACAAAGAAGTCCACCCAGAAGCGTTCAACTTAGAAGCTCCTTGTGGTCAGCAGGACCTCAGGCTCAAGAGAAAGATGATGAATCAAGATCAACAAGCTGCAAGCAGCCACAAGACATGTAAGAAGCAGCCTCAGCTCAAGAAAACTCCAACAGTTTCGGTGTCAAAGCCCTCAAAATCAGCTTCTTGCCCAACGATGCCGAAGCCTCGAGACAATCTTGATGACCGAGACTTTGCGTAATAAGACCTCAAGGGCGAAGTTCAAGTTTTTCATTGTCAAGAAGTGGGCCATTTTGCCACCAAAGGCACCAAAAGTGGTTCAACGCCTATGCCGATGACCTTCCGTAGCCACTCTAATTGCTACAATAACCCCAAAGAAGGTAGAAGAAGCAATGTAAGGTTTTGTCTCGCCAGTGTGCCCTTAGGAGCTTGGATTTGCCAGGTCGCAAGAAATCAAGCAGTCAAAGATCCTACCGCTTTGTCACTCCCTCACCATCCTGGAGAAGCCAATCACAAAAGAAGTCCCCTTGTGCCTCGGATGTTACCTGTTTTCGCTGCTGGGAGAAAGGACACTTCGCCAGTAAGTGCCCGCTGAAGAAAGCTTCATCAATAGAACATCCGCAGATCATCAGGACAAGAGTGTCCCAACCTGCTATTCATCAAGGACTCCCTCAACAAGCTAGGATTTCTGCGAGACGTCAGCACCTGAGACCTCCTGTCACCCTCGGAACCTCGGTGGCAGCACCTCCTTCAACTGTTCCTCAGGGTGATCATACCATGGACAACAGCAACACCCAACAACAACTCAAGAACGTCCAGTCTGCTAAAGGCATTCAGTGTTTCAGTTGTCTTCAGTGGGGTCATTTTGCCAAACAGTGCCCTCTACGTCACCAGAAGAAGGCAGCTTCTCCCCGAAGCTTCAAGTCAAGTCCTCAGACCCCCAGGTGAACCTTGCAACCGGTTCCTTTTGAATTGCCGGAGTTCCTCCCCTTCCCTTGTTTTGCTTCGTGTTATGCTTTGGCCCAGTGCTTGTTTTCTGGACCACCTCCCTTTTTGTTTGACTCTAAGGGCTCAAACCTCCTTGGTTGGTTTGAATCTCTTAAGCCCCTTTGAATTTCTCTCCGTCCATCTAAACCTCTTCATGTTTGTTTGGACCTCTTGCTGCTATCTTGAGCCTCCCTGCGTGTAGTTGGTCTCCCCTATGATCAATTAAACCTCCCTTGAGTCCTTTGCATCTCCCTTAAACTTGGATCCCTCCCTCTCTTTTAATCTAAACCTCCCTTTGCGGGTTTGAATCTCTCTCAGGTTAGACCTCCCTCTTGGTTTGAACTTATCCTTGGTTCTGACCTCTTTTCTTTTGGGTCACAATTCCCCGTGGCTTTTAGCTCGGGATTGTGTTTCAAAACCCATTTTGTTCTCTGAGAGCCATGTTTGGCTCAGCCTGTCCCCTTCTTGGACCGTCCCGTGTTCTCGTGGACCTCCTTCTATCCTTGTGAACCTTGTTTCGAATTCCCTCACTTCTGTACGAATTCCCCGTTGGATTCGGGCTCCTATTGTTTTGGTGCTGTTCAATTTGTATTGAGCGGTTTGATCTTGTGGGCGCTTTTGCTCAACCTAGCTCCTGGTAAGCCCCGGGTCAGCGTGGTGGTAGTTTGGTTTTGCCCCACTCAAAAGAGAATTTTTGGAAGAGTGGGCGAAACCCGGTTCCCTAACCCATTCACTAGACAACCTGAATCTCGGGGTCGAGATTCCTTTTAAGGGGAGAAGGTTTGTAACGTCCCGTTTTTCCAGAGTTTTGAAAAGCTTTTAAAAATAATAACCATTCGCTTTTGTTGAGAGTTCAAAGCTTAATTTGAAGATTTCAGAAATTGGAGGTTTAACTTGAACTAATCAAACTTCAATTAATCCCTTTCTGGTTGAGCTGGAGTTATTGCTATTCTTTGGCTTTTTAGCCTCTTTTTCTCTGTTGACCTTGCTTGTCCTCCAGGCTAGTCTCTCCCCCCCCTAGGCCTCTATCTCTGGTTTTTCCTCTCGCTGGACATCTCTCTGGTGCCCAGATCCATCTCATCTTTCTGACCTTCACTTCTTTTCCTCTTCTCTCTGGACCTCCCTAGAGCTCCTCCTTTGTGGATCTCCTACCTCTGATCTCCTCCCTTTTGGAGATAACCTCCCTTGGGTTTTTCCTTTCGCCCAGACCTCCTCTTAGCCGGACCTCTTTATAGGTTCAATCCTTTCTGTTCTCTGGACCTCTCTTTGTAATCTCCTGTTTGGACTTTCCTTAAGTCCAGACCTTCCCTTTGTTGGCTTCAATCTGTTTGTGCCTAGACCTCCCCTTGGGTCTAAGCTTTCATCTTTGATTGGATCTCCCCTTGATCTAAACCTCTTTCTTTGTTTGGACCTCCCCGTGGACCTCTTAACGTTCTCTTGCAACCTCTGAGGTCATCCGGGCGTCCCAGAGTTCCTCTGGACCTCCCCGTGCCCTTTTGGAACCCTCCTCGAACTCCCTTCAAGCCCTATCGGACCTCCCTGCGTCCTTTCGGGCTCCCCTTTGCCCTTCGGACCTCCTCTGCATCCTTTAGGACCTCCCCTTGTTGAGATTTGGCCGTTAGGACCTCCTCTCTGGAGATCGTAACCGCACAGACCTCCCCTTGTTGAGATCTGGCCGTTAGGACCTCCTCTCTGGAGATCTTAACCGCACAGACCTCCCCTTGTTGAGATCTGGCCGTTAGGACCTCCTCTCTGGAGATCTTAACCGCACAGACCTCCCCTTGTTGAGATCTGGCCGTTAGGACCTCCTCTCTGGAGATCTTAACCGCATGCATCTCCCTTGTTGAGATCTCGCCGTTAGGACCTCCTCTCTGAGATCTTAACCGCACGCATTCTCCCTTGTTGAGATCTGGCCGTTAGGACCTCCTCTCTGGAGATCTTAACCGCACAGACCTCCCCTTGTTGAGATCTGATCGTTAGGACCTCCCCTTTGGAGATCTTAGCCGCCCAGATCCTTCCTCTGTTGGATCCAAGGGTCCAGACCTCTTTAGGCCTAGGCCTCTCTAGCGTTTGGACTCACTGCCGGCTCTTGAGGTCGTACCGCTCGAGTTTTGCCTTTCATGTCTTAGGACCGTTCGATGATATTTGGATGGCCCGAACCTGAGGACTCGTTCGCTAGGTCCGAACATCCCCTTCTCTTTGTGCTGTTCGATCTACATCAGACGGCTTGGTTGAGTTGGCTCGTTCGCTTGGTCCGAACGGCCCATTTGCCTTGCTCAGTCCGATCAAGATCTAACGGCTCCTGTTCCTTCTGCGCATCCTGGTCTCCACGGATCTCCCTTTTGGAGATCTAACCGCTAGGACCTCCTTTTGTTGGAAATCTTGACTATCGGACCTCCCCTTTGGAGATCCGAGTGTCAGGACCTCCTCGTTACCTTTTGAGATCTTGACCGTCGGATTTTCCCTTTTGGAGATTTTGACCGTCAGGACCTCCTTGCTCTCAGGGCCTCCTCGGGCGCCATACCCCTTGTGCTAGGGACCTCTTTCGAGGTCTAGTTTTCTCGTGATTTAGACCTCCTTGGGGTCTATTTCTGTTTGAGGGTTGGATCCCCCTTTGGGGTCCAGCTATCTTTTGTCTTTCGGACCTCCTGTCCAGAGGACCTCCTTGCGGTGTCTTTTGGACCTCATAACCTTAGGACCTCTTTGTGTTTAGACCTTTGTGGTCTAGACCCTCCCTGTTGTGTTTGGACCTCCCTCAGGTTCAGACCTCCTTGTTGTGTTTGGACCTCCCTTAGGTTCAGACCTCCTTGTCGTGTTTGGACCTCCCTTAGGTTCAGACCTCCCTGTCGTGTTTAGACCTCCCTTAGGTTCAGATCTCCCTGTCGTGTTTGGACCTCCCTTAGGTTCAGACCTCCCTGTTGTGTTTGGACCTCCCTTAGGTTCAGACCTCCCCTTTTGTGTTTAGACCTTTGAGGTCTAAACCTCCCTGTTTGTCCTAGGACCTCCTCGCAGACCTCCTTCTTGACCTCCTCTTTGGACCGTGGACCACGCCTTTGATCGGTTCACAGACCTTTGATCGGCACCTTTGGCAGTCTTAAGTGCATTTGATGTGGGTTGAGTCACATTAAATGCTGCCACCTACCTTTGTACTCTTTTTCTACTTTGTGTCACATCCCTTGCTTTCTTTATTTCTTTTCGTACCTTGTGGCAAAGTGCCCTTGTCCTAATACCTTGAACACAGGTCGCTTTTTGTGTTGGTGCTCTGTTCCCCTTGCTCTTTAAATAGAGCACCAGAGGGCACCGCTGCCTCCCTGCTCCTCTTTTCAACTTCCTCCTCGGTTTCTTCCTGACCTGTTGAACCCCTCCGAGCTCCTCTGGCTCAGACCCCTTAAGGTCTAGACCTCCCTCTCGCCTGGAGCTCTCGCTGGAATCTCCCTCTCGGACCTCCCTTTCTCAGTGGACCTCCTCCTCCCCGTGGACCTCCTCTTCTCTTTTCTTTTCAAGTAAGTTCTTTTGTTTTTCTTGGAGTTTCTTTTGCTTATTTGGTTTCTTTTGCGAACGTGTAGATTGCGGTTGAATCGTTGAAGAAGCTCGTGAATCAGGCTCCATCAGCCGAAGCTCTTTCTTTCTCCAACAGAGGCAAGTCGTGGTCCTTGATCATCTTGATCCCACTTTGCAAAGCTATTTTGATTTATTAAACTTGCATGGCTATCTTTATAGAATTGTTTTGGGCAGTAGCTATCCTCTTACTTGACATTATGCCTCCCTTGTATACTTGAACTGGACATGTTGACATGAACTCTTCGGACACCTTAGGATGGATATTTTAGTTGGTACTCCTTGTTATTGCCAACATTGGGACCGTATGTATGTGCTTAGCCCTGCTTTAGAAACCGTGGGTCTGTGAATCATGCCTCATCAATTAATAATCTTGACTAATGATCTATGGAACCTGTGGTTGGTGCCACTATTGAGCAGCTATGGCAGGACGCCTAAGTTGTGTTGATCGTGGTGCGAGATCACTCTAATAATCTGTTGTGCCAAGACTAGGTGGTCTTTTGGCAAGGGTAATTACAAAATGTTTTGCTGAGGCAAGAAGGCAGGGAGTGTGTAGTGGGTGCTTTGCACATTTGGGTTCGTGGATGTCTTGCCTTAGCACAATTAAGGACTTAACTTTGTATTCTATTGACCTGGGCCGAACAGTGCAACCACAAGATCATTTTATGGGGATGGTCTGGGCTGAATAATTAGCAATAGGTTGGCTCGGGGCTGTTGGGTGGAGTGTGATTAGTTGGCGCAAGAGGGGCACCCCATAACCTCAAGGACTTCTAGACCAAAGGGGGATTTATGAAACCTTAGCGGGCAGCTCCGAGTCAGCTCAAAGCTTTGTAAAGCCTTACTGCTCTCTAGACCGCTCACCTTCTAAGTGAGCAAGGGTGACCGAACCCGCCCCGCTAGAGAGATCGTGGATTGTGGGTAAAGTTGTACACCTCTGCAGAGTGTAAAATCTATTCGAATAGCCAAGTCCTTGGTTATGGACATGCTCAGTGAAATGGTGCAAGGGGTAGCTTTGTGAACTTGTGCTTCTTGGATACTTGGGTGAGAGGTCATGGCTTTGCCTTGAAGAGACCTTGGCCGGCTCCAGAGGGGTCATGGCTGGCTCACTAGGTGGTCCAGGGGCTGGTTGGGGAACTCTGGAGTGGGTGCTCCAGGGTGGTCGTGGGAAGGTCCTGGTCATGGGTGTGACCAGACCTCCCACGGTTGGCTTTTGGTAGTCCTGAAGTGGGTGCTCCAGGATGGCTTGGGATGTGAGTGGGTGCTCACAGCCTCTTTTTAAATCAAATGTATTTATGTACTAATGTTTTAGCTGGAGCCTTTCAATCTACTTATTACTTATTACCAAATACTGCTTTGTGCAACTAACCTTATAGCTCTCTTTTGGCAAGCCTTGCATAATTATCTATTGCATACATTCCTCACGGCTTGCTGGGTACATTCAATGTACTCATGGCTTCGCTCTGCTTTTATCGGCAGAACATGCAGAAGTTCCAGGAGCTCAAAGCTTCGATAAGAAGAGGTCTTTGGAGACCTTGTGACCTAGGGGACGTCCTCCACTTGATAGCCAGTGGGCTGATCGGTTGGACCTATCGCTGAAGTTTTTCTTCCGCTGTTCTTGTTCTTCTGTTGTAGCCCTTGAGGCAACTCCTGTAAGAAGCTTGGCCGGTTTGGCCTTTAATGTATTTATATTTATTGTTTTGTCTCTTGCTCCTCTTAGCTTGTGTATGGATTTGATTACACTTGTGTTAGATCTGTGCGAGCTAGCCAATTTGTTCCTGGGACTAGCTCGGTGCACAGGGGCAGGACCTCCAGGAGGTCCTACGGGACTTAGCCTGGGAGGTCCTGTCGGACCTCTCTGTGATACACTAAGAGGTGCTACCGGCTGGTGGTTGGCCAAGACCTCCAAGAGGTCTTGAAGACCTCCTGGGAGGTCCTGGTGGACCTCGCTGGTGGTTGGCCAAGACCTCTAGGAGGTCTTGCAGACCTCTTGGGAGGTCCCGTAGACCTCCTCGAAGTCTTGCAGCTCAAAAAAAGGTCCTCCCTGACCTTTCAGATATCACAGGGTGGTTCGCCACACATTACCACAGATACAATATAATTACAACTTTGTTTAAGTTACAAAAGAGTAAATCATCTATATAATCTCAAAATCTTTTGCAAGAAGTCGTTATGAAAGAACATACATCATTCTTTCGATCTCAAATATACATCACAATATGATTTCATTGCAAGCAGAAGTAAAATATTACAACCCAATATTATTTACAAGAATCCATACAAGCAAAAAAAGAATAATAATAATAATACAATCTCTGAATTAATTACAAGAATGATTTTCAACATATCACAATATAAAATACAATCTAAATGCTTGCATTCATCTTGTTGAAGCCCTCCTTGCCTTTTCATCCAATTATATTCCACCCTTCCCGATCCACACCTCCATAGACGGCCGAAAGCACAGGAAACGATTAGTACAACCGATAGCGGTGTATATATATATATATATATATATATATATATATATATATATATATATATATATATATATATATATATAGTATTAGAATATAGAAAGTGGCCGTCGAAATTCCCAAGCTCAAGAGGATTTCAATATCAACCTAGGTCACCGGGTCCCTTGACCACCAAAGTATCCTGACCAACCGGAGTTAATCGCCCTTGATGATTAAGATAGCCAAGCCAACTATAGGATCGTATAGCACAATCAGAGGGGGGGTGAATGATTGTACCGATTTCTTGCTCACAAATTCAACCTTTCTCCCATGCGTTGGCCTTCTCATGACCTCCTTGAGAACCTCTTCGAAGACCTCTTACGCACAGCTTGAACTGGAACAATCTTGAGACAATGTAGAATAGATCTGATCTCTTATTTCTAAATATTGTTTTGTGTCTACAAAGTGCTCAACAAGCACCCCTCAAAGATCTCAACCGAGAGACCTCTAAAGCTCTACCGCAAAAGCTATGTAACAAAAGCTCCCGTAAAAAGCCACGGGAAAACACTTCCCCTCTGCCTCCTTTTATAGGCAGAGACTAACTCGTATCCTTACCGACACGGACACGACAACCTTTCTTTTTCGGTAATCAAGGGACCCGAAACCCTTCCAAACACGGGTTTTCCAATATCTCTAAATGTAACACCCTGGCTATTCGGAAACCAAGATGTCACCTTAATAAACTAACATACAACCATAATGCGAAAGAATTTGAATAATATCATCTAATGACATAAAGAGATCACTGTTTAATAGAATCATGGCATGAAAATAGAATGAACTCAAGCAAGTATAACAAAGGGTGATCGAAGATCACAAGCATTACTTAATCAACCATAACATAGCAAGGGTTATCAACCACATCCAAATTTAATTATTACAGTTCATCAGTTAATGAATGAAGGCTAGAACCAAGTCCTATTATTGAATTGAAATACGGTGAAGTGAACAAATAGTGCATGTCTACTCTCTCCCAATAGAGCCATCATCAACGATCACCTAAAATAAACAAACAAAGCAAGAATGAGTCCAAGACTCAGCAAGTACAGTGAATAATTGAACATACAACATTTATGAACAAGGCAACATCTTTTAAGAATATGATCATAACATCGAATGAATATATGAATGAATGAAATGAATGCATTGAATGAAAGGAATGGATCGCACACGTGCTTATACCGGTATAGCTAGTGACACACCGTCGGTGTTCACCTAAGCCCGCATTTAACAAAATACGGGACCCAAATCCCGTATGAAGAACGTTTCATCTGGTGTCCAAATCTGCCCACATTGGAATGGTGGGTCTTACGTGCCCATACTGGAATTGATGGGTCTTTGAAATCCACTCCCGTGGATGAAAAATCTGCCCACATTGGAATGGTGGGTCTTACGTGCCCATACTGGAATTGATGGGTCTTTATAATCCACTCCCGTGGAAGGAACATGAAAATGTATGCTTGTATTGAATTATGAATTATGAAAGACATCATATCCGAACATAGAAATAACACATAAGAAATGAACATAAACTTTGAATATTCTCATGGATCACAAAAAAAACACAATATGAACATCAAGCATTCAGCGTTCACAAATCATAAGAATATCAAGGTACTTGCCTTTCGCGATGCGTTGCGGTAGTAGGCAAAGAAGATGCCCCTAAACCTGAAGCCTCTCCGCCTACACAAGTAAGTACTCGAAATAAATACAACATGGTACATTACAATACCAGTATCGTTCTACAACACCTTCCCAAACACCCAAGAAATCGCCATAAGCCCTATTCTGAAAAATAGGCAACATAACTATCTAATCGAATCTGGACAGCAGAACGGAAATAACCATAACTATTGACCTGGGACTCAGAACGAGGTGAGCCCAGTTCCTAACGAAACCTAACAAACATATCTACAACATTCTAGTTGGCGAGACGACCCAAATCGGCCAAAATCAAATGATAGCAGGCAGATGAACTTGAATGACAGCTTCTGTCCAGATGAAGCGGACAGCAGTAAAGAACTGGTCACAACTTTTGATCTACAACTCCGATTAGGGAGTTCTTTATCATTCTGGAAATTTTATAAAAATGTCTACAATAACCTAGTTGGGTGAAAACCCTGAATCTGCTGTTAACAAACTCATAATTTAGGAGACAACTTGACAGATTAATCACATCAGAATTATGGACAGTCGGAATGAAACTATCATAACTTTTGATCCGTACGTCGGAATTTCGTGTTCTTGGCGGCCACGGAAAGCTAAGAACCGAATCTAAATATCTCTAGGAGGTGGACATCTCAAATTCGGCCTCTAAGAATCCGAAATTGGCCACGCAATCTACTGGACAGAATTGAATTTCTAACAGCAGCAAATCAATCCAATCAACTAATCTAATTTCACATCTAATCATCATCAAACAGCGGAGAAAGCACCTCATTACCCTTGAAGAACCCTAGGAAGACGCTGAACAATCTCCCCGAAGAAACTCTCCTTTCCTCCTCCTTCCTTTCCCTTCTCCTCTCTTCTTCCCGATGGCCGGCAGCAGGAAGGATGGCGCCGGGGAGCGGAGGAGCAGCAGGAGGTGGAGTACTGTAGCATGACGCTACTGTAGCGTGGCGGCTACTGTAGCAAATAGTGGCTAGGGTTTGGTCCCCTCCCCTCCTTTGCCTTCTAATGGGCTGCCAGCCCACTCATGGGCCGTGGGCCGCTATGGCCAGCTCCTCTCCTCTCGAATATGGGTTGGTGGCCCATTTCTCTCCTCAAATTCTGAATTTTGAACTAATTCCTTCTCTAAACTTTGTTACAATCGAAATTGAATAAAATTCCCTCTCCCGAACAAGTTTCTCTCTTACCGATAATATTATCTCTAATTGAAATTTGGGGTACTACACTAAACCTGCCAGATATTGAACACTTTCTATAACTCCTCACACATCGTAAGCCTTTAGGACTGCCCCTCCCGAAGCTTCTCCGTGCATTATCTAACCACCTTTGATCTCCACGTGCTCCAGCGCAAGCCAAACCACCTTGTGACATCCTCGACCTCCTAGACCTCAGATTTCCCCATCTTAGTCCCGGTCCTCCTTGCCATCGACCATGATCGTCTTCACGCTCAACCTGCACATGCAAAGACCAAAGAACATATTTTCGGCACAAGTTCTCCAACTTGACCAATATTAGTTCACTCACACGCATACCACACTTTCAACCATCAATAAACACTTACCAGATCAACCTTGAAGTCTATGACCACTTCAACAGAGTCTGCGACCAATTCCAATAGGTCTACGACCACCTCCAAGACATCCACGACGTTTACGACCAGTTCCAGTATGTTTACGACCACCTCCAAGATGTCCAAGACGTCTACGCTTAGTTCCAGTAGTTTACGACCACCTCCAAGACGTCCACGACGTCTACGACCACTTCCATCAAGTCTACGACCACTCACCTGCACCGTAGCACTTGAAGCAAACAGTATTGAAATGAATAGGGTGGTCTTGGAGACCTCCGGGTGGTCCTGAGAAGACCTCCGGGTGGTCATGTAAGACCTAGTGAAAAGACCTCGTTAGTGGTCCTGGAAGAATATCCTGAAAGGCCTCCTAGGAGGTCCTGAGAAGACGTCTTGAGAGGTCCTGAAAAACTTCCTGAAAGACCTCTTGAAAAAGTCCTGTGAAGATGTCCTCAAAGACCTCTAGGATGGTCTTTGAAAAACATCTGGGGTCGTCTTTGTAAATCTCCAGGGACGTCTTTTTGCAAAGACCACCTCCTTGCTACAGTACCTCGGAAGACCTCCTCGCTACAGTAACTCTGGAGACTTTCTCGCTGCAGTGCTCGTGATGAACAGTAACTGAGAGACCTCCTTGCTACAGTACTCGGAGCTATAGTACTCGAAAGACCTTACCAGGGAGAGGTCCTGGACGATCCAGATAGCTGTAGGGGGAGGTCTTGGGTGGTCCAGATTAAGCCACGTTGGTGTTCTTGAGGAGATCCTGAACGGTCCAGATAAATCCACGTTGATTCTCCTGAGGAGGTCCTGAGTGGACAAGATTGATCCTGGGGATGTCCTTGACGGCTGCGATTAAAGCGCGTTTATTCTCCTGAGGGAGGTCCTGTATGGACCAGATTAATCCTAAGAAGTTCCTGGATGGTCGCGATTGACGCGCGTTGGTGCTCCTTGGGAAAAGACCTGGATGGACGCGTTGTAAGACCCTTTGGACCTCTATGGGTATTTCTTTAGCTTCTTCTAACTCCTCTTCTTGAATCCAATTTATTTGAATCAAGTATCCCATGACTTCCTTCCTCATGATTTTCTCTAGCTTATTAGCATATACCAAACAATGTTTGTTAGGAGAGGTATGATCTGTGAACACCACTGTTTTGCCTTCCTTGCAGATAGTTAATTCCCGAGTTTTAAGGTCTAACCCAATGGGGCTGTGATGATATATCCAATCAGCTCCCAAGATGATATCATAGCTCCTGATATTTAGCAATTGGAAGGAGTTGGTGAATGAATGTCCTTGTACTCGGTACAAAAGGTCTTTAGTCATTGCATCAGTGCTTAATTCTCCCCCTCCAGCCACAGCTACCTTCTTTGTAGGTTTATACTTGAGCTTGCATTCACTGTTAATAGCAAACTCATAGTCCATAAAGGAATTCATACTCCCACTATCCACCAATATCGCTGCCCTCTGACCTCCAATCATTGTCATCAACGAAAATGTAGCTGGTCCTGTGACCCCCCTCAAAGCATGGCTCGAAATCATCATAAGTTGGTCTGTATCGGGGGAATTTCCTACCACTATCAGGCTCCCGGGAGCAGTTGCATATCCTGGTTCTTCACCCGGTTCAGGTTCCTCAACATGTTCCTCCCCCATTCCATCTCCTTGCATCGAGATTATATCGCCGCCTTCGACCTTACACTTCAAGTTATGGCCCAGTGTCCATGGTTCATTACAATGCCAGCAGGTCCTGCGGTTAACCTCCAGAGTAGGAAGTTTCACCCTCTCCGTGTCTGTTGATTGGTTGCCCTTCTGTGGCCCCATCCGCTGATTTCCCACACTTGCTTTGTTTCGGTTAAATCCTCCCATCTAATTTGACCTTCTAGCTGCTGCTACTTTTTCCTTCAGCTTAGCAAACTAGTAAGCCTCCAAAAGTCCTTTCGGCTGGTGGCTGCTCACCCCATATTTGATCTCTTCCTTAAGACCTCCAATGAAACAGCTAAGTAAGAATGCTTCTTGCAAATATGGATGGTCCCTTCTCACAAGTTCCACACACCTTTCAAAATAATCAATATATTTGTGAACATTAGCAATCTGTTTCATGGTCTGTAATTTCTCCACAGCTTCATGGGCACTTGCTTCTGAAAACCGGTCCATCAAGATTGCGCACAGTTGCTGCCAGTTAAGTACTTGCCAAGCAATTCCAATTCCTTTAAACCAAGTATTTGCCCTCCCCACAAAATGCCCAGTAGTAAGGTTTACCCATTGCTCTCTAGGAGTACCTGCCATTTCAAAGAATTTCTCGCACTATTCTAACCAGCCAATCGGTTCCTCACCCGAAAACAAAGGTACTTCTAGTTTGGGTCCTCTAATTACCGCCCCAGCATATTGATGCCCACTGCTGTTGACATTCCAGTCCAGGTTCCTGGTCAATCCACCCGAGTTAATGAGGTGTTCCTTGCCTATGTTGGTGTCCAGTACGGGATGATAATACCTTTGGGTAGTGATTGTTGGATTGGTTGGTTGGCCTGGCCATGGAGGTGCTGCAGGAAGGTTCATTCCATTGTAAAAACCATGTGTCTCACCTGGATTGACTGCTACTAGTGGGTGCTGTCCCATCTAACTCATACCCGGTCTTTGTCCCATATCTGAGTGTGCAGTTGTTCGAACTGTTGGAGAGAAAACTGGAGAAAAAGTTGGGACTATGGTATTTGGTTCCACAAAGAATGGAGCTGTACTCCCAACTTCCCTATTCTGCAAGCCCAAACTGTACGGTGGAATCACTTGCTTACTATGCGTTTGTGAGACCATACATGCTTCCTTCAAAGTCGGCCACTCATTCTTGGATTCTACCTCAGTGCCTGATGTCGAAGTAGATCCAAACTTGGCGAATAACAGCGCCTTGATAGCGGCTACATCCGATTTCAGGTCTTCCAACTCGGTCAGCCTCTCATGAATCTTGGTGATCTCTGCTCGGTTCTCCATTTCTATGTCTTCTTCTTCAATTGATCCGTGTGAACAGGTCCTCACCACCATGCTCCAGATCTACTCGAGCTGAGGGATTTTACGGCGGAAATCTCCTGATCCGGCCAACCTTTGCTCGCTCAAATCTCTCTTCCAAGGACCGAGTGGTGCTCTGATACCACTGATAGGAACTACGGTTTCAGAAAATTGCTCGGAACTGAAATCGATTGGATCGGGGAAATGCAACCGAGAGAGGGGAAAGTACTCTAGGGTTCTACAAGAGCTAATAGACTAGATACCAAATATGCTTTTTCTTATCCTTCTCATCATCAGACCCTCTGAGTTATATACTCCCAGAGTTCAGCAAAAAGTTAAGCATTACAGACAAGTATTCAGAGCTAAACTGAAGTTTCAGCCTGATAAACAGTAAACGACAAGTAGTAAAAGCTAAACAGTGATTACTGAAAGCAAAGGTAGCCCTTGGATCCAGCCGATCACTTAAACCGCCCCATCACAGCCCTTGTTTGTAGCGCAAGTTGAAGTCGCCGAAGCGTTATTTCTGCTGCCGACTTCACCTCGCGAGTCTCTGACTGCTTCAGCAACTAAAACTCAAAACGCTGCTTCTTCAGGACCTGACATCTTAGGAGCCAAGCGGAGTAGCGGCGGCGGTCGGAGGCCAAGCCGCCAGGCCAGGCCGAGCCGGAAGAGGAGGAGCCGAGGGAGCCGAAGCCGGGTAGGGCCAGACCAGGGCGGCGACATGCGCGACGGGCGCAGGAGACACCGGAGGAGGCCAAACCGGGAGTGGCGCCGCCAGAAGGGCGGCGGCGACGACGCCACACAGCCAAGGGAGGAGGCGGCGGTAGGAGCCGGAGGAGACGGCCAGAAGGAGGAGGCAGGTCGGCGGCGGCCGGGCCAAATAGGAGGTCAAGAATCATGGGCAGCCAATGAGCACCGATGGCGGCGCTGGTGGTGGGGAGAAGAGGAGATCTGGGAAGATAGGAGGTGGAGGAGGAGGAGCGGATGGGGAATTCGGCCGGTTAAGGATAAGGTAGAAAAAAAATAAAAAAAGGGGGAAAAAGAAAATAGGGGAAGGAAAGAAAAAGAAAGAGGAAATTTTATAGAAAATTGCTGTAAAATTTAAAATAAGTGGAGCAAATTGAATTAGGAGTATAACTACAAATTTTTGTTTGAGTCACCAGTGAGGTAGGTTATTTAATCCATGTTAGAATATTTAGCAGTAAATCGACAGGTAGGAAATAAAGGCGAAAAATATGTATAAATTAAATTGAACTTCCAATTTGAGTTAGTCATCGATAGAACTCCCAAATTAAGTAAATAAGTAATTTGAGGCGTTAGAAATAATTTATTCAAGTAGATCTATTTATTTAGCATCGGCATACAATCGAGTTAATCGTTTAATTGCCCGAATAAAATTTGGTAGACTTAGTTTTACGCGAATAAATTTGCTAGACTTAATAAGATGTGATCACGTATAGTATATTCTTCTCGTACGATAAAACGTGAGTATCGGCAATCCTAACCCTAGAAACGATGTATGAGAACGACCGTAGCGGGGAGGGCTAACACAGCGAAGAACCCGAAAAATGGTTATTAACTAAAATCTGCCAAAAAGAACCAAATGACTATTGTGCACTAATAGCACACATATACCACTAAGTATTTGCTCAATTATTTATTATTCACTCCGTCGCGTATTTGCGGCAGTATTAGTCGCATAGATCTCATGATGGTTGATCTGATTTAAATCGTGACGATCTTTCTCTGATTACGAAGGCAAGCCACTCTCTTGAACATGAATATAGTTATATTAAATGTAAACCGTATATTGCTCTATCATATATGTATTGCATCAAAACTATTTCTCAAAAAGTAAATCAAGTAAATGAAATGAAGATGAAATAGATAAGCAAGATGAAGAGAATTGAGAAATGAGAAATGAAATGAAAGCAGAGTTAATATTATGGCTGGTAAAGGGGGCCTGGGGCAAGGAAGAGAGGGGCAAGAGGTGGGACCCTTTATATATGGCTAAAATATAAGGACCAACAAAACTCTTACTCGGTGAGAGGCCGTAAATTCAGTGCCAACCATTTTCCCGTTTCGACGGGCAGAAAATGTTGTTACGTAATTATACTCTCCGCATTGGGTAAGTAATACGGAGAGGAACCCAGAATTTGGGGGACCTAGGGCGATATACTACCACGCGATGGAGTGTTGGGACCAGAGGGCCGGCCCAACCAACATTGTTGGAACTCGGTGGAGGACTGAGTGTGCTCAGGACACCGACGGAAAATAATGGGTGGAGACTTAATCATATAACACAGAAAACGCGTTACGATTCGAACTCAAACCCGTATCAAAGGAAATGTAGGGGACCCGACTCATTTAGAGCTCAGAATAACTATGGGTAAAGTGGTACAAGCCTGCGCAGTGCTATACAAAATCATGAATTCATGCCAGTCTCCTGGATTGGGCTCTACGGGAACCGTCGGGGATCTATCTTCTCTCCGAGTAATCAAGTAGTCTTTTCGGAATTAAAATTGCAACCTAAGTTTTAATGACTATTTTCAGAATAAGAGATGAGGTAGAAATTTGATAAGGACAAGAGATAGAGTCATCAGGTGCATCTTAGCTATTAACGCTTGCTGAGTATACTATAGTACTCACTCTTGTTATCTCTCCCTTTGCTTAGATCCTAATCCGGCCGGAAGTTATCCCGAGTGGGATGAGGAACTTGCAGGTACCAATGCAACCGTAGAAGGGGAAGGCATTGACTATGGGGATCAGGGCGAGATGGGCGTCATCTTTGACACATGGGACGAATAGGCGGCCAGTACTTCAGGGCAGGCGAGAGAAGCAGAGATGTTCCCTTTTGTATTTGTTTAATAATTGTAATAAGAACTATAGTCTTGTGTGGCTATTTCTGTAATAAAGATGTACAATTTCTATCTTATTGTTCTGCTGCGTAACTTTGATAAATGGCTTACTATTCGTTGGAGCAGTGTTCTACTGGGCAAACAAATAGTAATCCGTGTGCCTAGGTGTGATTACCCTTAGGGTAATAACACGGGACGTCGCAGAGAGCAATGAAACACCTCTCATTTAAAGACCATTAATAGCAATGAATGATCTAGCAAGCTTCAATTAGTATACATTCTATTGTTCGGTTATGCGTACTTCATTTGTCAACTGTTGACTGTTTGAACTTTGAACCACTTACTGGGGTACCTTGTTCATGGCACAGAACTGAAGCCTCAACTTCTTATCCCTAGCAAATCTCACTTTGAAAATAGTGAAGGCAAAGACCTATAAATGTTTTTACAATGATTGGTAATAGTGTTATTCACATGCCCATAGCATTAAAACAGCTAATACGACTGCTGTTAACTTAAAAAAATGCAAGTTTTATATAAAAAAAAAAAGTATGCGCTCAGATCATGTAGCAATTACATTTGACAATATTCAAACTTCATAAATGCATTGCTTTGCATAAAATAATTTACACAGTATTATTACCACCTTAATCTCCAACGCAACCTCAAACAGGATGATGTAAATATGAATTTATTTTATAACTGAGAACTTTCTCTACTTGTTACTCCCATGTACGTTTTGTGATGCTGCTAGAGACCAATCCGTCGGTCAACAAGGCCCAAAAGTTTTATGAGTAGCACGTTGACAAAAAGTGGCTATGCCATTCGAAATAAAGTTTTCAGCATTACCAACTTTGGTCAAATAGATTAATGGTACTTGTATAACATTATGAAATATCATTTTCCAAGAAATATAAAGTGATAAACAAATCAAAAGCTGGTAAACATTAAGAGGAAGTTACAACAGTAAGATAAGCACTAATACATAAATAATACTGATCTCCTCAATGGAAGCCATGGCTGCAAGTTGATACCCAGCCAAAAGCAAGTATTCTTTTACATCATAGTTCAGATCTTTCCGTTCATTATCCTTCGGAGGGCCTAATGCTGAAATTTTGACATCTCTTTAGTCATGTTGGCTAAATCCTTCGTGTGTAGAAGCATCTAAAAGAGGCTCTATATGGAGAATTGTCGGACCTGGATTCTGAGAATCCAAATCCTCTGTGAAAACGTTGTGCTATTCCCTAGATCAGTAGCTAGCACTCACATATATATCACTGAATCAATCATACATGGCGTGAACTAAGACATTCAAATATATTACAACACAGAGTGACATAGACCACGTCGGGTCAAGTTTTACAAAAGAGGCCGAACAAGGCCAACTTGAATACATTACAAGAAAGCAACGAAATCTACAGCGGAAGCAAAAGGGGAGTAGAGCTCATCTCTCCACAGGCAAGCGACTGGGGCAACCTGTGTACGACGGATATTAACCAAGGGCTGGATAATATCGGTTGCACGCAAGTACCAATGAGTCCACTAGACTGGGGGAGACCTAGACTAAAGAACTATGCTACTCTTCATCGTTTCCTTCAGGGGCGGAGCCAAGGCAGCCCGATGACTCGGGCCGGCCCAGCATGATTCCAGCCCAGGTATTAAGTTGCACTGAGATTTCACGTTTCATATTTTTTTTAGCTGGTGTTTTTTCGCTGGGCCTCGGGCCACGGCCCGAGGGGCCTGAGGCCTAGCTCCACCCCTGGTTTCCTTGTCCATCAGCTTCTGGGCCTTCATATTATGCGTTGTCTCCTTGATCTTCATTGCCTGAAGGGTTTGGGAAGAGGAGCGAGAATGAGCACAACTTCCGTGCTCGCGAGCCAACACAAAATGCAATAATATACATGCAAGGCTAAACAAGGATGGCTTGGGTTCTTTATTTGCTAAAGCAACATTTTCAATTACATAATTGCAAATTCCTATCACTTAGCATTTTAACAAATTTCCTTTTATTAAAGAGAGTAATTGTGCAATATTTATTTCAGTAGAGGTTCCCTCCATTGGAAACTCTACCCATGCTTCATTTGATTGAAGCTACCTCCATTACTACCACTGCTGAGCTCGACGGCTCAGGTAAAATCCAAACTCAGGGCTAGGTGAGCCCTCCACAGTTTTCATACCACCCACAAAGTTTTTGAAATAGAACTAACTCAAGTTAAGTTCCCATGTCCGCCTTTGACCATAGGCACGGTTGTTTAAACAGTTTAGACTCTGCAGAGGTTGTACACTGTACCCACAAGAGATAGTCATACTCGTTACCCCACATGATTCCTTAATCATGTAGTTGAGCGACCGTCACAGTAACCTTTCAAACTACCTTGCCTTTTCCGTCATCTCACCCATATGGGGTTGCGCCCATACGTTGCGCAGGATCGTTGTACCTGCAGCGTCTGGCGTAGTTGGACTACCCACACAGCTAGCAACTTCACCCATTCAAGCGGGATGTACCGCACGCTTGCACATTCCCTTTCTCCACCCAGTGAGATACATTCATGGTTTAATAATTTTACTAAGCCAAGTTGCAATTTGCAGACTTATGGTTGTACTTATTTTACACGGGATGTCGTGACAAGATTAAGTCCTTAATCCATCCAGACGGTTCGTACCACATACCAACCACTCTCGTGCTCCTTGAGCACCCACCGCCTTGCCATCCGCCCAGATGTGGTATTAGCAATTATTAGGGTTTTGAGGAGTAAAATCAAATTATTTCATTCCTTTCAGTCATGGACCACCAATGACTGCCCAAAATCATTTCATGTTTGTAGAGATGATGTTTGGGGTATTTAATATCCTTGTACTTAAGCAAGTCTAGCATGTCGCTTAAGTACAACCTATAACTAATATTACAACATAGTTACTAGGGTGACATGGAATAATGGATTCAAATATCAATGGATGGCATATTAATTAATTAATCATCAAATGGGTGTTTAACTACCTTAAGCTTTAACATACATCTGATTAAAGAATTAAAGCATGCAATTTTGGTTAATTTAAATGAATATAATTTACATAAAATGTAGGACCAATATGATCAAAGCATTGACTCGCCTTGGTTATAGGCAAGGGGATCTTGATATTCTTGGGCTTGATCAACTTGGAGGTCTCCCGTGTCTTCAAATCCTATTCGAACGAATGTACCGGAAAAAGACACAAATAAGCAAAGAGAGCAAATAAATACACAAGAATAATCAAATGAACTCCAAATTGAACAAGACCTATGTCATTAGCAAGATCTTGAATTTACAAAATTTTAGAAACAAATTTCATAATTTTTGGAGTTATAACGAGGAGAACGGAGCTTAGAAGTTTAATTGGAAATTAAATCGAGAAAAGAGGATGAACAATGCCGGTCCACATGTACAGTGCATAGACCGGAGGTCCATATGCACTATGCATGGTCCACGGAACAGTGGCGCGGTGGGGCCCACTGTCAGTCACAGTGAAGGAGAAAACCGGGCGGTTACTGTGGTGCGGGCCCGTATGGCAGTGAAAAGAAGGGGGGGGTTAAGACATCATTTAATGCTAATGATTGCATTTAATGGGGTTAATTAAGCGGCTAAGCGCCGTTTAACTCAAATCCCGAAAGGGATTTTCTCAGCCATTAAGGCGCCCCGTGCGGTCCAAGCTTCGGACAAGAGGGGGAGCCATGAGCGCGGGCAGCTACGGCTCGCCGCCGACGGAGGCGGGCATGGCGGCGTCGGGGAGGGACAAAAATGGAAAGCCCAAGGGATGGCGAAGCGGATGCCGATGGTGGCGGCGTCGGAGGATCGCCGGAGAAGCGGTGCGGTTGACAGGAGCGGCGGCGGCGGCTCGGCCACGACGAGGTGGGGGCTCCGGTGATGGCTTGAGCTGGGGGAGGGGGGCATGGGATGGCGCCTGACAAAGCGGCTTATCGGCCAAGGAGGGGGACCGGAGAGGGACGGTGGACGGCGGCGGGTGTTGGAGAAGGCGGCGGCCGGAGGCGGGAAAGACGGCGAAATGCGACGGCGGGAGTGGACAATCCTCAAAGGGACTTTGGGGGAAAGCTTCCTGGTGGTCGGGGGCTCACTGTGATAGGGTCGGCGGCGCCAAAGAGTCGTCGGAGCGGCTTGTCGATGGTGGAGGCGGCGTCGGCCAAAACAAGAAAGGGCACTTTCTCAGGTGGAGCTTACCAGAACTTCAAGGAGCGGCGTGGGGAGCTCAAGGGGGCACAGGGGCGCTTAAATAGGCCATGGAGGAGGCTTGGAGGCCAATAGGAGGGAGAAGAGAGCCGTTGGAGGAGCTGGTGGTCGCACATGTCCCGGAGGTGGCATGGCATGGCGAGCTCAAGGCATGAGAGGATAGGGCACGGGAGTGGGTGAGCGCGGCAGAGGGAGCGGTGACTTAGGCGGTTGCTGACAAGGGCGCAAGGCTCGGACCGGGCGCGCTAGTGTGTGGCGAGGACGGTGTGATGCCATGGTTGTGCATGGTGGAGAAGACAAGGCAGAAGGAGGGCTCCGGGGTCTTCGGTTGCAGCAGAGTTGGTGGCGGCGCTAGGGGCAGGAGGAGCACGCGGGGGTGCAGAGGGTAGCGTGCACGGCAGAGGGAGCCGGTGGCTGCAGGATGCACGAGGGAGAGAGGGAAGCGGCTGCGGCGGCTTGACCGAAGGAAGGAGACGACCGGGCGACGCTGGGCCAAGTGGCGCCAAGAAAAGGAGAAAGGGCCGAGCGAAGTGGCTGGGCTGGGGCAGGCCAAGAAAGAATGGACCGGGCAAGGCCGAAAGAAAAAGGGGAAATGGGCCAAGGGGTTGGGCTGGCCCAAAAGAAAAGTGGGCTGAGCCCAAGAAAGAAAAGGAGGCCAAAAGAGAAGAAGGCCAAAGTTCAAAAAGGAGAAATTCAAATCGAAATTTGAATTTCGAAGGTCAAGGATATTTAAAACACAAACCCGAGCTTAAAGAAGAAAGGAGATTTTTGAAAATACTTGCTAGTTTGAAATACGACGGAAAACCGAAAACCAGAATAGTAGTTACTATTTACCGTCCGAACACGGGACGTTACAAGAATGCAGAATCATGTCAAGATATTATGGCAATGGGTATCACTATCTAGAAAAGATCTTAGTGGTGCAAAAAAAGATTTCACAGTATTATTAGATAGTCCAGAAAGGACTTCAATTATTTGCTATGCGGCATAAAAAGGAAATGTGAAAGCACCAAATACCACTATTTTCATGGAAACTCTTTTATCTTCTTGTGGAGCTCATATAACAACTAAAACGACACAAATGATTTTATGGCACATCGATAGTGGAACACCACGCAAGGATTTCTACTCGATGCAGTGGACCGCCGGCATACAATTACGAGTACACAGATTACTAGCAAAACTCAAAGTATGCATCTTGTGCGGTGGTGTATGTGTCTGAACTCGATCATAGGCCCATACCAAGAATCGACAAGACAACAAATACATCGGCAAGTAAGAAATAGCCTGATGTTGTATGATTTAGTCATAAACTCATAATTGCTAATCCAAGGTGCAATGATCGCTAAAAGCAGAATGCTTATGGTGTCAATAACTAGCTAAAAATGGTATCTTTGCATCTTTGTCGGTAGGATTTCCCTCTATTTTATATGTATGTCACAACAGTTCGATGACTCACTTTAAATTAGCTAAATTATAACAGATGTTGCGCCAGAGTAATACGCAGCAGCAGATCAGCTAGCTACTGTTTTTAGATAATGGAAGAGATAAATCTCTTCCGGTCTCTGCATCAAAGATGCACACAGCCTAATTTATTAAAGCCATCAAAGTAGCAATCGTTCCACCCACGATAAAATAACGGCTAGCAGCCATACATCCAAAAAACACTTAAAACAAAATTTCAATTATTGCATATCCTATGGCTAAGCCTCCACCAACGAACATTGAGGAGTTGCTTCGCCACCAATTCCAGTCTTTGACTTCCCGCCACCATGATCTGCTTTTGGTTTGCTTTCTGCAAGCATGCCCATGCATTCAGCCATGATCCACACAATAAGATAGCCTGCAACGGATTAGTTAAAATCTTGCTGTTAAAAACAACATCATTTCGACATAACCATATAGACCAACATAAGGCACTAACTCCCACCAGAAGTTGTGACTTAAGCATTTTTGGAATTTCATCTAACCAAGTCCCAAACATGTTAGCCATATTCACTGGAGGATCTAAATTAAACGCACATTTCACAATCCACCATGCCATACGTGTAAAGGGGCACTCAAAGAAAAGATGTTGAATTGTTTCCTCTTTAATACAAAACAACACCTTGTACATCCCCTCCAATTTCTCTTATGTAGGTTGTCTTTGGTTAATACAATCTCTCTTTTGAGATACCACATGAATTTTTTTTACTTTTAATGGTATTTTTATGGCCCAAAACCAATTCCTAATAGGCGCATGAAATGTACCAATCAGTGCAGCATAAAAAGATTGCACCGAAAAAAGATCAGACTTATTCAAGTGCTATCTAAAAACATCCTTACTCAAGCCTAATTGGACATTAGAAATTATCACATGAAGCTCATTCCAAGCCTGTAACTTAGCCCCAACCAGAGGTCTTCGAAAAGAAATATTAAAGGGATTCGAACTCAAAACATTAGCTACTAAATCATCCTTTCTCCTAACCACATTGTAAAGTGTTGGGAATTGCCTTTGTAGCGTAGAATTTCCCACCCAAATATCATTCCAAAACCTAGTTTGCATTCCGTTCTTAACCTGGAATGAACCAAGTTGTAAAAATTGATCTTTAATTTCATAAAGCCCGACAAAAAATGAGACGTCCCAGGTTTGTTAACCACCTGTGAAAGACTCTTCTCACCCAAATATTTCTTTATTAATAAAGATTGCCACATACCTTCTTCATTAAGCAACTTAAACAACCACTTCCCTAACAATCCTTTATTTTTGGCGTCTAAGTTCTGAACTCCTAGACCACCATGTTCTTTAGGTGAACATACTAAACTCCACTTAGCAAGTCTATATTTACGTTTAAGATTGTCACTCTGCCAAAAAAATCTAGATCGAAAAAAATCTAATTTTTTGAGAACGGCTCTAGGAACCTCAAAAAATGAAAACATAAACATAGGTAATCTGCTTAGCACTGAGTTAATAAGCACCAAGCGACCCCCCACCGACATATTTTTACCTTTCCAACTGCTAAGCTTTTTCTCAACCCGCTCTTCAACCCCTTTCCAATCACTATTCCTTAACTTCCTGAAGTGAATTGGAATACATAAATACCTAAAAGGAAACACCCCCACTTCACATCCAAATAACTGCGTATACTGTGGTTCCGCTTCTTTGGCAGCCCCAAAACAGAAAATCTCACTCTTGTAAAAATTAATCTTTAAACCGGATAAATGTTCAAAGACACAAAGAATAAGCTTAAGATTTTTAGCTTTGCTCTAAATCATTATTCAAGAAAAGGATCGTGTCATCGAGATCTTTGTAAAATTGACAACCCTCATCAATCAAGTGAGGAACTACTCGGTTAAAAGACCGGTGCTTTAGCTCTCGAAATGAAGATGGCTAACATATCCGCCACAAGATTAAAAAGAACAGGAGACAAAGGATCGCCTTGTCTAAGGCCCTTATGAGTTTGGAAAAAATCACCAAGATCATCATTGACCTTTATCCCAACACTCCCTCCCTTGATCACACTTTCCACCCAGGCACACCACTTAGGGGAAAAGCCTTTCATCCTCAGCATTTGCATTAAAAACGACCATTTTACTTTGTCATAAGCTTTCTCAAAATCCACCTTAAAAACAATTCCATCCAAATTCTGCTTATGAAGCTCATGGATGGTTTCGTGTAAAATAACTACACCATCCAGAATAAACCTCCCCTGCATGAACGCGGACTGAGAAGGCCGAACAACTGTTGAACTACTCTCATAAGTCTATTAGACATTACTTTAGTAAATATCTTAAAACTAACATTTAGCAAACAAATAGGCCTATATTGTCAGATTTGCTTAGCATCTATTTTTTGGGAAGTAAAGTAATAATCCCAAAATTCAAGCTAAAAGTAGCCAACAAGCAACTATGAAAAGCATGAAACATGACCATCAAGTCATTTTAATGACTTCCCAAAACACTGATAGAATTCAATTTGAAAACCATCAGCCTGCCGATTTGTTATGATCCATTTGAAAAATGGCCTCTCGCACCTCATTTTCTTCAAAAGTTCAAGAAGATAAATGTTTTCCTCATCTGAAACTTGAGCCATATTATCATCAGAACGCCTCAATCATAGCTAAATGATTTTCTTGGTGGCTTAACAAATCTTTATAGTAATTGGTGATATACTTTTTAATTGTACATCACCACAATAATCCCTTCCTCTTGCTCAAGCAAATAAATTTTTTGTTTTCTATGCTTCCCATTCGCAATCAAATGATAATAGCGAGTATTCCTATCACCCTCCAAGAGAAACTTCGCTTTGGCCCTTTGATACCACTTAATTTCTTCTTCTCTTAACAGCTGGGCCAACCTCTTATTAGTAGCTTTTTTAATATTTACCTCATGATTTGACAACCTCAACCCCTCCGCCTTTTTATCAAGCTTATCAATTAACAAGTTAAGCTCTAACTTTTCCTTTTTGTAATTACCGCTGGTACTTTTTGCCCAACCTCGGAGATAACGCCTAAGATATCTAACCTTATTTTGCCAGATATGCAAAGTCGACTGACCTCTATTAACCTTCCTCCACACCTCTGTGACCAACTCTCTAAAACCCTCCCTACACAACCAACCTAATTCAAATTTAAACAAAGGCTGGCAACCTCTAAAAGAAGCATCTTTAGTATTTAACAGTAACGGCGTGTGATCAGACAGGGACCTCTCAAGAGCAACAACAGATACCAAAGGAAACTTCTGCTCCCAATCTGTACTCATTAAAACTCTATCCAGCTTCTCGAAAGTTGGGTTATCTAGAGAGTTGGCCCAAGTAAACTGTCTACCAGATAAAACTACTTCTCTTAAATCCAAATTATTAATCACAACATTAAACAAAAAAGGCCATCTAAAGTCAACATTATCCTTATTTTTTTCACTCGAATTCCTAATAATATTAAAATCACCTCCAATTAAAATGGGAAGTGTTTCTTTTCTACAAGCATTAACAAGCTCATTAAGAAACTTCTCCTTGAAGTGAGGCTGAGCTGCACCGTAAACAGCCACCAGAATCCACTGAAAATCATCCACTCTATTCTTTAAATGGAACTTCACATAAAAATCCCCAGCATCAATCGACCCAATATCAAATACCCTCATATCCACCCCAAGGAGGATACCCCCTGACCGACCTTGAGGAGGAGAAAAGTGCCACAAAAAATCCCGACCACCACAAAGATGATTAAGACATGCCACTGAGAAATCCTTTTTAACAGTTTCAAGAATGGCCAAAGCTAGCTACTGTTGAAAAGGAAAGTGTTTGAATTTTATTCTATCAAAATAGTTCATGGGGGGGGGGGGGGGTTGTCTGCTAAAAAACTGGTAGGTCTCAAGCGTGGTTATGGAGACATTGAACAACGCCAACGCAGATGCCAAATTTACTTTAATTGTCAAAGTTCCTACAGGCACCTTCAGTACAGGCCACACGAAATGCTTATTACCTTGGCAGATCTGCCTTCCATTTTCTTTGGATAGTAGTTATTGCCGTTCCCTCTAAACCCTATAGCTTCCATCCAACAAGCAAAGCCCGTTATGACAGTCATTTGAGTGCCAGCAGATGTATTATCTATCCCAGTCAAAGCAATGTACAAAACAAAACCTCAATCCCAATAAATAATAATTTTATTTTTGGCTTAACTAATTTTCTAAAGTTTTTGTTTTCTCATTATCTGGAGTAACTTGCCATCACCATGACCTTTCATCTCTTTATAGCCATCATCATGTTCTTATATAATAACTCATAATTGACCTGTCTATTTGACAGCATGTACAAAGTGGCGTCGTCGAGACAGAAAATTGATTGTTTTCATTCAGCACTACAACATGAAAAGTCAAAGCATGCTAATATATCATGTATCTCATTATCCATCATTTCCAAGGTCACAAACCATTTGAGTCATCAGGGGATAATTCTTGTTGCTTTTGTAACTCAAGCTTCAACTGGGAAAGATCTTCTTTGGCCAGTCGGAGATCATACTCAGTACGAGCGCCAATTTTTCTTCCGCTGCTATTTTCTCTTCTAGGAAACTCTGTGGATCAGCACCTGTGAACAACAACATAGACGTGATTCATCTCACGAACCTGCTAATAAAGCTGGTATATTGCAAGTAAACACCACATACTTTAACCGGATAAGCTTGCGCAAAAAATGAGTCAAGTAAATTGGATTATTATGTTATACCAAGACAGCCAAGCAACTAATTTCACTCTACTCTTCTATCTAGCATTCCTCAGCCCGAACTTCACTTGATTGAAATACTATACAAGGATAAGTAACATCTACCTGTAAAGTGAGAAAAAAGTGTTTGTACTGTTGTTCTACAAATGGCGTGGCTCTATCAAGGTAGGCAGTTGAGTGATTCAATCCGAATAAACTAAACAAGCACTTTACTTACACCATCTCGAAATTACAAATAATAACATAAAAATGAATACCCCTATGTTATCTTTCTGTAGTCTCATTTAGCTTAAACGGTTATTTCGTACTATTACAAATGTTAATGCACCACTTTGCAGATAATATACCTGCACTTCCCAACCAAATTTCCGTAAAATGTCAGTTGTGCGCCAAGGTACATTACTTAACACAGCTACAAGATCAATTTAAGACCGCGCAAGAACAAGGAACTAAATTAATTTCAAATCCGATCATAGAGAAAGCAAAGTTGTGCGCCATGCTAGAGAGGCGCGAGGTCTCAATTACAAAGCACCAGCGAGATCCAGCCAGCGACCAGTGGGGCCCGCTTGCTAGGGACACAGCTAGATCGAGGAGAAGAGAAAGAAGCGGAACGAGACGAGGCGTGTGATTTGGAACGAGCGTCGGGGAATCGACGGTGGGGATGGAGGCGCGGGCAAATGGTTGTATCGGACGCAAGCTGACGGTCGCGTGGCAGCGGCTCGGTCGATACAAATTCCCCCAGCTCGGGGTGCAGCCGCTGCCTGGAGGCAATCACAGGCGTGGATTGGGGGTCGTCTGCAGCAGCATATGCCATGTCCATTTCATGCAAGAACCTTCATAAGAAGAAATGTCGTATATCATACGCAGATCTGACAGTAAGCTAGAAAAACAAGAACAATTTTACAACCCTAAAACAGGTTGTGCCACTACTTTATGCGGTGCATCTACAAGGCGTGGTGTGCCATCGTCGACACCCGCCGGCCGCCGCTTCTCCGGACCGTACCGACTTTCGGTCGCGCTGCATCTTCCTCATGTACCATGAACTTCGTTACCCGGTCTTCCTCTCCTGCCCCTCGACGGGGCCCAAGATCTCCGGCAAGCTCGACTTCTTGCTCAACCCCGACCGGTTCACCGACGTCCTGGATCACTGCAATGGCCTCTTGCTTTACCAAGACCCGCACGGGCTCCACGTGGCCAACCCCGCCACGCGGCGGTGGTCACGCTTGCCCCCACCGTCGCGCCTGGGGAGGGTCTCGGACGTCGCACACCTCGTGTTTGATCCCACCGAGTCGCCACACTATGAGGTCTTCCTCGTTCCTGACAATCCAGGCAGAGAGGAGTTTGACAAGAAGCTGCAGTCATCGGCTGCTGACCACACGAAAGAGGAAGAGTGCAAAGATGCTGTCTTCTTGAATGTTTTATTGATGAGAGTGGTGGCCTATCATTTGAATAGTTCGATGGTTCAGGACTTAGGTAACTTATGCCCAAAATATTACGATGCTATCGCCGCACACATCGTGTTGTCTTTTTCGTACACACCTTGCTGTATGGCACAGTTCCCTGAAAACAATTTGGAAGCTTATGTTGAAGATTAGCATATTGGTTTCAAGTTGTTTGAGCCCTTAAACATGTGGCATACATGTTTGAGTCTCTGTTCTGTTGGAAGATAATCTTAGTGGCCATGTCCAATTTTCTTTTATTTTCCTCTTTTTGTTATGAGTGCTGTCAATCTTGAACTGCTCCTGATTATATATTATCTGTTAGTTTGTTTATTTGTATTTGTCCATTTGAGTCAAGTTGCTTTGGATATCGTCCTCTTCTATAGTTCTACATGTTTGAGTCCTGCTACATTGGGAGATAATCTTAGTGGCCATGTCCAATTTTCTTTTATTTTCCTCTTTTTTTTCGAGTCTTTGTCAATCTTGAACTGCTCCTGATTATATATTATATGTTAGTTTGTTTATTTGTATTTGTCCATTTGAGTCAAGTTGCTTTGGATATCGTCCTCTTCTATAGTTCTACATGTTTGAGTCCTTGTTCTGTTGGGAGATAATCTTAGTGGCCATGTCCAATTTTCTTTTATTTTCTTCTTTTTGTTATGAGTGCTATCAATCATGAACTACTCTTGATTATATATTATCTGTTAGTTTGTCCTGTAAATCCTAGTTATTTGTATTTGTCCATTTGAGTCAAGTTACTTTGGATATCGCCCTCTTCTACAGTTCTATCAAATGGTTATCTAGCATGGCCAACTCATATCATATTATATTTACTGTTTTGCGTTGTCTGCACAGAATCGAGGTTACAGAAATGTAGAATTATTCATGGTTAAGCAAAGGTGCTCATTGAGATTAAGCACGAGGGGTGATTATGCTGGGTCCATATATGCGGGTATGGAAATAGAAACCCTTCATTGTCGTACTATGCAAATTTGGTGTTTTGTACTCACTCCATGAAAACCTCGATAATTCTTCTGAACTATCATTTATTGCTATTAAGCAGGGTGACATGTTTGTTGAAGGCCTAGCCTACCGAAAGCCACAATCCCTATTTACTTGCTGAATTACTATTAGCTATATATTCTAGTATTTACCCTCATATGTTGTTATTTACAGGCGATCTGTGACTCACTCTACTAAAATCAGATAAATCGGTCGCCAAGAAAGCTAGAGAAGAACATCTAATCTGATTTAGCAACCGCAACTTGCCTTTAAAAGTAAAGCATGATTATCATCGCACTTGGATTTTAGCACATGACCCACCAATCATAGCTTCCTATTTTCAGCATCCAAAAACATGAAATTGGCTTTTACTTTCCTTAGCTGCAAACCAGTTCTTTTCTAAATATGCCAGCTCACATAAGAATAGTTACCTCAAAAGAAATATATACTTAGCACAATGTTATTCATCCCATGATAAATCATGAGGAATTTGTCTATCTATGCTTAAGATGTGAAAATGCTACATTTTAGGTTCGTTGTTGAGCTGTTGATTGTTGAACAAATGTGAGTTTCTAAAGTATAGTTGTGTTCACGATGACCAACAAACTCATTTTCTTGACTTTTACGATTTACTGCATTGCAACTTACAAGGCCTGCAAAAAGGACCTTTTCTATGTTACCCCTTACCACTACATTAGGTATGTAGGCCTAGGGACATGACCAAGATGCTTTAAGCTAATTTTCAATAACAGCCAAAGGTCAAAAAGATTGGTAGAGCATATTATGCTCATTTCTCAACAAAATTGCAAATCTCATACTTCGCCATTTTTCTAACTCGGACATATTACTATCATATGATACTTATCACCAACGAGCATCGTCAAGGATGCATTTGCACCAATGATCACTGTTCTTAAGCTATCCTCTTTCACAGCAACAAGCGGGCAAGCTTGATCAAGTCCGGCAGCACTAAGTGTGCATCCACTCAAATCTTGACCAATCCGTGTCACCTCATCACGTGCCCCAAGATGCAAGTAATGGATAAATGATGAATCCTTTTTAATTGTTTATAATAATTGCTTAGTTAACAGACAAGATCACACATGGAGACAACTTATGTTACATACAGCTTTTAGGCAAGATTCTCGAGAAGTAATTTTACGGCATAGTGCTTGTAGGGGCATCTCCGACGGTGTAAAAGGGCAAGTCTCTATAGCTTTCTAATGAATAAATGGTAGCAACTCGGTCAACATCCGAAGGACAACATCAATGTTCCAAAGCACTCTTGTTCTCCTAAAACACGAGATGAGAGTCTATTGTACCTTAAACCCCTGAAATGGGCGGACACCACTTTGAAACATAACAGTTACTAGGATGTTAATGCGCGCGATGCCGCATTGAATCTGTATTGATGTGAGAAACTTTTTTGAATGACCTAATGGATTCCAATCTTTGTGAGCGCATGATCATGTCACGAATGTCATTATGTCATACATAATTTGGTCTAAAACATTCATCTGCTTTGGTTTGAATCTAGCAATATGGACGATAGGAGCGGTGGCATTACATTTTTTGGTGTTCACATACAGAACAGCGTAATAGAGATCAGGTAAACACTGCTCAAGGAACACATGTTATACATTCGAGCATGGTCCATAAGAGCAAAAGCATATTTACATAGGTATTACAGGGTTATCGTTGGCATGGATGATTTGGGTTATAGTACAAATATCAGTCTGATATACATTGTTCTGACACCCCAGATCTAGGTCACGAACAGAAGCTGCCTATAAGTTATAACATTCTTAAAACAAAACCCCTATAACCATCTGCGTGTGCATGAAAAATTTTCCAAAATGAAAATGCTTTGACAGAAGAACGATATTGTGATGTCCCACTTAGGAATTTGGACAAAGAAGCTAGCATTACTACATAGAAAAAGGGGACTAATGTTCTGTCTACCCTGCAATCCACTTGACAAAATAAAGTACCTTGTTCTTCTCACACCAACCGAGAGAAAATGGGGCAAGCAAACTTTTTCTTCTAGGCGTGAACTCTTGTGATGAATCCTGGTTCACTTGGCCAGTTGATGCATCTCGTGTTGGTGTCATAGAAGAAAAATAGTTAAGGCAAGTATCAAGTAGCGATGGAGTATTACGGAAATAAATGATTGGAAATTTCCATAGAATCCTTAGCCAGGAAAGCTAGCTCATCTTATTACTGTAATTATGCAATAGAATACTACCAGTCTCAAAACATAAAGAGAAAGGAAGATGTAATTTCATATTGTTTCCTTGCCGGTGTGAGTTGCAATCTTAATCTGGTACTAATATCATTAAACAAGACCCTGATACCTCGGAGAAGGGGAAGAGGATGATAGTTATGCTTTCTGTTGGCTAGATTGATACTGTAGCGCTGACTCCAACATTGTTTCTGCCATGACTGCTCTGTTCTCCATTTGTGCAAGTGAGGCCATAGCTTCCTCATATTCTTGCTACACACAAAGTTGAATGGATAACAAGCAAATCATAAAATTGAACAAGCAGACGCATGCTTGCTTGATTGTATGTTAATCCCAGATGAATAACCAATGAGAAAATATTCATGACCAAATACCAACAATAATGAAGGTTGAGTTTCGGCAATTCCAAATAGAAGCTTTACAAATTTCAAACAATATAAAGACAATCAAACCATCTTCTCCAAGCACTCTAGATATAGCTACCAGAGCAAAAAAAAGTTGAGCAACCCAAATATAACATATAAATGCATGTATGTTGCAATGCATATTTAAAAGAACATATCCAGGAGGAACATCTATTGCAAAGGCAACAATAAACTCAATGCTGTCTTCCAGATACTATCAACAAATCACGGTTGTTTCATATGTGAACATGACACTCAGATGAAAGCATACAATAGCACATAAAACACAATGACATGGATGATAAAGGAAAATGTGCTGTGCATTAATCTTTGAGATATAAAAACTATTAGGGAATTGTGATAGCGTAAACACAATAATAAACCAGCAAAACCAGACAGACAAGATACTCCTATCATCGATCATACTAATGCTTGGTCAGGCCAATATACCATCCAAGCTCAGATTGTTTAAGATTCAAATCGTCTACCTATATTAACCACAGTAACTCATTCACTTCTGCCTAAAAAAAGGTTTTTGATGCAAATCTCAATAAAGGGAAAAATATGTGCACATTCAACAAGTTGGACATAAAAAAATAGTGCACAGTTTTGTGTTTTTCCATGTAGTGTAGCTAAAAAAATTCACAGACCATCTAACCACATGACATACAACAAAACAAATCTACATTAGATATCTTTCCAAATAATACATCAGAGAAAAGTTAACTTGACACCTACGTGTTTCAACAGGAGGTACCTTCTGTTTTCTGTTCGTAAATGTGCGGAACCAAATAAATAAAACAATCACCAAGACGTGGATTAGAGCACCGATACATGTGGAAATGGCATTAATCAGGTTCAAGTGTCTGTCCTTGTTGGTAGCCTCACGTGGTCTTCGTAAGGTAGATATTGTAGATGGTGAGGCGCTCGGCGATATTGTGAATGCTGGAGCTGGAAATTTGAAACACAACATATGCAATAACGTTAGGAAAGGAAAATTGTTTTTTAAAAGGTTAACGGTAAATAGGATACACATATGAAACGAAGGTATTTTATATGATATGTAGAAAATATAATTTCACGAAGCATCATTTCTAAATCACTACATCAACAATCACAAGTTTATAAAAGAAAAGAATCGTACTTTTAATTTAACCTCACGTTGGTGGTTCATAGTTATTTTACAATAGATAACAAAAGGATTCATATTTTAACATCACGTAGGTGGTTCACAGTTCACACTATATACATACCTAGTATTATCATGTGAAACAAATATTCTTCAATTTCTCAAATAAGGTAAACAATACAGACAGAATTAAAGGAACAAAACTGAAGTGGGCTTCCAGTTTTATCTAGCTAGACACTAAGAGGACTGCCAGCATTGTGACAGATAGAACAACATGTAGATGACAAAGGATTAGTAGGAGCTGGAGCCAATTGTCTGAACCATGTTAACTTAAGAAGGTTGTAATCCCCAACCTGTACAGGATCGATCATATGGATGGTATACCACCCATGTTATCGTGTTTTCACAATAGACTTACCTCTGTGGGATTTCCAAGTTTTCCCATTTTCCAGATTTTTTCATCATCTTTACTTTTGCAAGATGAGCAATGTTAGTGTGGTTCAGTAAAAGCCATGCCAAGAATGATGTGAGCCAAATACAATGTTATCAACAAACCTTGAGTATTTTTCTGTATGTACGAAACTGATATTGAATTTGTGACTAATATTATTTTTCGCAAGATAGTTCCATGATCAAGTTAATGGCCACAAAGGAATTACCGTGACATTGGGTGACATAAAGAGGCACGAACCATCCTTGTGTGCATGCCACTTCATATATGTTTTCTTTCTACGATCAACAAAGCGATGGTTTACATCTTCTTTGAACATGTACATAAATGAGACTAAATCGTAAGAGAGATTAAAATTAAACAATGAATACATTAAAAGTAAATAAGAGAAATGCACAGAAGCTTAGGTCACCTAATTAGACAATTGATTCTTGAATTTCTCTGGATGCAATTTCCCCTCAGAATTAAATGCGTCAGACACATGGGCATCCATACTTGTGACAGAAAAAGAGTGTCTTGGCTGTTTAGCTAAACAAAAAGTTTAAGTTCCTGTTTGTTTTCCCACTTTTGTAGAAGACCAAGAATCAACCAAAAAAAGTGATCACCAACATACAAATGTACATTTTGAACAAGTAACTCACCCATACTGAAATAATTCCAGAACCCTCCACGAAATGTGTAAGAATATTCCTGGGAACATATAGAAAAGAAGGTTATCTGAGATAGCATGGTCTTTGCATAATTGAAGGTTCATTTTCTCCTTTTCAATAATTGGCATCTAAACAACTAAATTTATGGATGGAGAAACATATAGTATAAATCAAGTATACTGATGTAGATCAAAGCAAGAAGCAATCATCAAGAATTCTAGACAAAACAATCATAAGTAAGTTATGTACAAATAGGTTGAAAAATATCCGGATTAAATATTTTGAAAATCTAAGTGACATAGTATGGGATAGCACACGACAGCAAGCAAAAAAGTGTAATTTTGGGAACTCTCTTTTCTTTATGCATGATATATGTTACCTCTCTTTATTAGATAATAACTATTTCAGATGTTCATCTAATACATCTTAGCCACATGACAAATAAATGTAATGGAGGTGATGAATAGCTTTTTTCCCCAAAAATAACAGCTTCACAAAGAACAAAGAAAAAAGAACAAAGATAGTACTTAAGCTAATACAAAATCTGAAGAGGTGTCCTCTAATGTAAATTATATACATAAAATTAGTCTAAGTCAGCCATATTTACCATATCTCGTGGATTTGTCTTTGGCACACAGTGAAATGCATGCAGAGAATGGGGCAAATCGGAAGAAGCAATTGGATCGCATGGAGAACCTTTTGGGCTTTCCATTCTCATGACAATATGCTAGCTAAAATATTGTAGTAAATACCAATGTTAGTCAACATTCATAAGAAGATTACATACAGGACTGTGAAGACTGTATACAAGAAACCCACCTATCAATGTTCATCTCTCTTGCTTCTCTTACTAATCGTAGAAATGATATGACCGACTCATGATCCGTTCCAGTATTTCTCTTCCCCTGCATATCAATTGTTTGCTATTACAAACAGCCCATCATATAAATTATTGTGCAGCGACCAACACATAAATACGGCACCACAAAAGGCAACATAAAGAGAACTAAGTGTTGTTTATCTAAATTTATGATGTGATATCTGTGGCACTAACATGGACAGATACTTAAGTTGAAGACAACAGCACATAAAGGAAAAACTACTAAAGATAGCTAAGTCTAGTCACTACGTAGCGAAAAAGGAAATATTTGAATTCAACATTTGAGGTCCTGTAATCAAGTAAAAGTCAAAGCAGGTCTAATAGAAAAGGCTCATGCAAGTATAACACGATGAAATTATTTTCCTTTATCATAGCACATAAAGCACATAAAAACACGATGACATTTAGATGAAAGCATACAATAGCACCTAAAACTAAAGGAAAATGTGTTGTGCATTAATCTCTGAGATATAAAAACTATTAGGGAACTGTGATAGCGTAAACACAATAATAAACCAAACAAGACCAAGCAGTCAAGCATGAATCGACAAGCGGCATGAAGTAATCATCAGATATGATCTACAAAGCAATATAATTAGACGATGAACCCTGAAACTTGGCAGTTAGCACTAAGAAAGCTAATACTTGGTCATATCAGACTCTTAAAGTTTCCCAGTGCTAAACCAATCGAATCAATAAATCGACATTATGATATCTCATGAACTAATTACAACACAAGACAAAGAATTGACGAACTCACCAAACTTCTCGGACTGAAGATCTGTGCCATGCAGAAATGAGGCTAATACAAAAAAGCAATCGTCGTGGGTAAATACCAACGGAAGCTCCACTGGTGTACGACGAAGGTCTGGAATAGACACCTGTAGATTTCGGAAACCAGAAGAGCACACAAGAGGTGATTAAGAGTAGAGGACAATCAACCGCAATTATTGTAGGCCTCAGGCAAAAGAAGCAAGCGCGTGCGTGTACCCGAGGAAAGCAGATCGGACTTACGACTCGCAGCTCTACCATGGCGCAGCGAAGGGCACCTGAACTTGGCTAACGACCAAACAGGCGATATCAAATAACACAACCAAGAACTAACATAAAAGTTTGATAGCAAGAACCGAGAATCACAGAAAACAGGCAAAAAGAGAACTGGGACTGATCCTAGGAGGCAAAGCTGACTGGTGGAAGGCTGCGTAGGGGGTAGACGACGAAGAACGGCAATCGGGAAGGTGCGGCGGACCAAAAGTAGGAATGGCGTGAAGAGGGCAGGTCTGGAATCTCGATGAACAATACCTCGAGAGCAAACCCAAGAGACGGAGGAAGCATAAAACAACCGAGCCAAAAAGGAAGCACAGTAAGAAAACAAGCAAAGTAAAACCAGCGCAACCTACATGGCGACCCACCGCAGGGAAGAACGCTGGATGCGGTGGACTGAAATTAATTGCAGACGAACCTTGTCCTCCTCCCTTCCCATAAGAGACCCCAAGTCTCCAGAAAGGATCTTCAACCCAATATACGCCCAAGAACACATTCAATGGAAGTGATTGGGAGGTTCAATAGATGCTAAATTGGATCAAACCATAGATGGGCATTAGCACTGAACAAAAGCACATTGTTAGGTAGAATAGATATAATTAGCAACACAGAGCTGAATACATATTCAAATCATAGCCTTTGAGCGACATTGGGTCCACTAAACAAGCTGCATCCAAAATAAAAATCGCTGAAACGAAGAATTGAAACTTTTTGCATGTGCAAATGGAAGTAGGTATTAACTATATTTGTGACTTCAGTCTAATTTCTGACCTCAATATGTGCTCGAAGATTCGTGTTCCAGGTGGCGTGTTCCTCGTCTCCGCTGAGGTTGCCATCTTCTCCAATGATGATGACGGGATTAAGGCTCGAATTCGCCGATTTAGGGTTCCGGGTTAACTGGGGTCGCCTATAGAGGGATGGAAGGGCGGCGGTGACGCGGCGGGCGACGCATAAGGAGGAGGGTGGCGGGAGGCGGCGGTGGGTGGGGCGGCTACATCCCAAGTGGCAAGCTAGGTAGGGCGGCAACATCCCAAGTGGCGAGTTAGGTAGGGCAGCGGGAGGCAGGGGCGGAGATGGGCCTCAGGCCGGTTGGGCAACGGCCCGAGGCCCAAAGAAAATAGTAGTAGGATTTTTTTAATATGCATCCAGAGAAAATTGTATCTGATGAGACATGGCCGACGTTTGTGGGCGACTGGCTGGCAGCGCTGCCCACCGGCGTGGATCGTGAGGGAGACCAGCGCCCAGTGCCAGCAGGTGCCCTAGCCGCCTTCAGTCTTCCGGTCTTCCCCAGACCAGTGCCCAGCAGCAGTTCCCTGAGTGCTCCTCCTCTCTACGGCTGTCCGCCCCCCCCCCCCGCACCTCCTCTTCCGCCACGGAGCCGCCCAGCCGCTCTGCTCCACCGTGAGGCCGCCCCCAGCCCTCACCGCCTCCTCTCCAGTCTCCACGGTTCCACCACCCAGCGCCTCCTCTCCTCACCCAGAGGTCGGAGGCCGGCCGCCGCCTCCTCTCCACGGCTCACGCCTCCACCGCCTAGTCGCAGCAGCCTCCCCGAGCCCCGAGCCCTAGGCGCCCCAGCAGCCTCCTCCTCGAGCTCTTCCTCAAGTAGCAGTCGGCCGCCAGAGCCCCTCGCCGCCACCGGCCTGCCTGCTCCACCCCAGTCGTCGGCACCAAGCGCCTCTTGGCTCGGTGGCTCCTACTCATTGCTCCTGCCTCCTAGGCCTCGGCTCCTCTCCCTTTTCTTGCTACTAGTTCTATTCCAGCTTATGCCATCAATCATGGGGTTCACAATATTTTTTTTGTTTTGTTCATGATGATGCTAGTGTTGTTGTGGAGTGGATTTTTATGTAGATAAGTTCATGTATGCAATTCTGGAATGTGTGAGTGCTGTGATCTATCGGTAAGTAATATACATGAGTCTGGAATTGTGTGATCATGCTAAAACAAACAATGAGCTAAAGTTGTTTATGACACAGTTATTTAGCTATGCATCAAATCCCAGATTGAGTAATGTACTAGTGTGCTTTTGTTTACCCATGTTTCCTTGATTCCTAACCAGACTATGAAATGTGACAGTTAAGATCTTGTTCTAACATAGATTCACCTTGGTTAACAAACCAGATTGTATGTATATCCATGAATCATTTGCTACTCAATTTTCTATCGCAAAAATGGATTTAGCAGAACATGCAACCATGTCATTGGATTTAATCAATCTATTGCTACCAATCATACTATATGCTCAGATTACTAGTAATGTTGATCAATATAGTAATTAAATGCCTAAAATACTATGTGCTGCTACCATTTACTCCTACTAAATGCTAAGAGAGGAAAAATGCTTTCAAGGTTGATGATTGGCACCTTTCTACTACATGGGAGGTGGAAAGGACTGGAAGAAGAAGCAAAGAGTCCCCCCCCCCTTTCGGTGTGCCCCTCTGTCTCCCACAGACGGTATCATTAAACATGGAATTCAAATTTTATTTCGATTGTGCATTTGTGTTGTACTTTTGTTATGTTTCAGTGTTGATATTATTTAACGTTAGTTATAGACTTATAACCCCTTACGTTTGGGCCTGAGGCTATGTGTAATCCTAGCTCCGCCACTGGCGGGAGGTGGTGTCTGGCGATGGATCTGAAGGCGAGGAAGCGTCGGATACAGGGGCGAAGGTAGGAGGCGGTGGTGGAGGAGGTGGTGCGGGGGCAGCGTGGAAGAATGGCGGCGGATCTGAAGGCGGGGAGGCGCGGAGAAGGGAGCGAAGGTGGGAGGCGGTGGTGGAGGAGGTGGTGTGAGGGTAGCATGGAAGAAGAGGCGGGAGGTGCTTGTGCAACCATCGGGAAGCGGTGGTGAGGGGCGCCATGGCAAGGCAGAGGAGCGGCGGATTCTGGCGGGCACACGCGAGAAAGGAAAGACAAATCATGACGGGAGAGGGCGGTGCAGCAAAAAGGCGCAAGTGGCGACGGGGAGAGCGGAGCGCATGAAGCGCGGTGCAGGGAAGGGAAGCTACGGTGTGGAGGGAGCGGAGGGACGGGAGGAGAGGAGAGGGCGGTCTGGCGCCGACAGCGAGGAAGAAGGCGAATCGCAAGGCAGAGAGGGGAGTCTTTGCGGCGGCGCGCACGTGGTGACGGGGAGAGCGGAGTAGACAGTGGCGGTGCAGGGGAAGGGGAAGCGGCGGCGTGGAAGGAGCAGAGGGACGGGAGGAGAGGAGAGGGCGGTGCAGGGGAAGGGGAAGTGGCGGCGGCGTGGAGGGAGTGGAGGGATGGGAGGAGAGAGGCGGTCTTGGCGCGGCGACTGCAGACGAAGGGCGATGGTGACGACACGAGGACTCGGGAGGCTTCTACACACGGCTGTGCTGTCGAGCACGATCGAACGGTGAGCAAGCCGCTGCGCGCGATCGGAGGGCCGCCAATTTCTAGGCGACGTGGCCATTGCGAGAGACCGGCAACCTACCTTGCTATAATAAGAGGTTATATATATCAGAACACATGTGACAATTCATAGAAATTATAAGGTTCAAAAAATTCACAAGCATGCATATCTGAGCAGATGCTAGGATATGTGATAGTAACACTCTCAATATCTGATCCAGTTTACCTCCACATCTTACTCTGCAGAACGAGGTTCCTCGAGTGCAACATCCACAATCGCCCCGAAGGGTCACGCACCAAGCTGGAACATTAGCTCCTCAACCTACCAAAACAAACATAATTTAGAGGACTTCCAAAAGTGTATTATTTTTCGGTAATTTGTTACCCTCCAAGCTCCCAAACCAAATGTTCTAGCCCATCACACAGCTTACATTTAGCTAATTCTTTGAAATAAAATTTCTACCCGCATTACTGATTCTGACCATTAGTGAGACTGACCTTATAATATTTATCCAGGTTTGGAAACAGAGGAAGCAACAATGCCAAGTTATGTGATGCAGCTTCCCTTACTACCGTTGTAGAAACTTCGACAAGTTGTTGCACAATAGATAAGATAAGGAAATCATGTATCTCAGGCCGAACATATACTACAAGTTCTCCACAAGACTGAGCAACAAGCAATCTACGCTCCTCATATTGGTGATTTATCTAAACACCAACCAATTTAATAAATGTAAGGTCACATGCTAAACAAGGTCAAAAGATCTATCAGGAAATGTGGAATACATGTTCCCAACATTGCGGAAGTAACTCAGTCTCTGTCCTCATCTCACGAACACTGTTAGCTAGCTCCACGCAAGCCTGCATGACAAGGAAAATAGGTACATGAGTAAATACAAAAGGGAAATTTACAGGATATGGTGAAGTATTCATATGTAGAATAAGCTGCAAGTGGCATCGTGAGAAGCCCAGAACATCTATCATGCAACACTTGTTCATACATCCATTATGACGCGCCTCTGTTGTCCATCGGGCCGTTTTATCAGATTGAACAACATATGAGTAAGGAATCCCATACATCGCTATCCGGATGTCTTTCTATAGCACATATGATCAATGGAAGAAGCTGCAGTGATCATGTAGCAACATGTAACATTAGTTATACTCAAATAAAGATTGATGCAAACTACAAAGGTTACAGATAAACCTCATGATGGTTTATGAGCACATAAGGAACAATCTTTGGAAGAGCATCTGAAACTATCTTGATAATCTCTAAGGCCTACAGGATTGAATAAGAACAGCTTAAGTAATGAAATATACATAAAAGTGAATGAAAAAACTTCGTACAGAAAGCAGAATAAATCAAGCCGCTGACCATCTTATCTGACAATTTTTGTTTACTTGGAGTATCTACTTTCTCAGTATGAACGCTATCTTCAGATAGATAAACAGATATACTACCTAAATTCCCGGCTATTACGGCTCCATGCAGATTGCCATTAATGATGTACATTCCAAAGGAAGTATTTGTGCGATTCATCTTCTCTGAAGTATTATTACTACTGTTATGGCTAATATGCAACGGTAGTATGAGATACAGCAAATCGCCCTTGAGATGGTTCTGTTAGTCCAGACCAACGAAAGGCTCTGAATTGCAGAAGTTTAGCTAAGCAAATACTTTATTATCTTCAACGATACTCCTGGGGATCTCTTATATAGATGAGAAAATCCCTTCCTAGCAACATATTCTAATTATAGACTTACTATAACTCCATTACAATGACCTAATCAAACTCATCTATTTATAGAATATAAACTGATAACTAATCTGGACTCTATGCCTTGCTGCAATCGTGATGCCTGTAGCCGAACTGGACTCTGCCCTGTAGTCGTCAAGTGTTTGCCAAAACTGCTTCATTGGCACTGCCCGAATGAGAAACGGCAACGTTGTCCGAAACCAACTCCGCAACTTTGTCCGAAACAGAACCAATAGTCTTTGTTGATGTTGATATGTTTGACCTACAAAAGCATCCACAACACTTCCACCCGCATTACGAAACAGCTCGTCCTTGAGCTGGAATGTAGGATATCGATCCTTAAAATCAGTCAATGTTACCCAAGTAGCATTAGCAACAACACACCCCATCCATTGCAACAATAATTCCCAAACTCCACGATTAAGACGCGCACGAACAATGCGACCAGGAGCAGGAACCACTCGACCATGAAGAAAGGCAAGAAGACTAACAATCTCAGAAGGAGGTGTGCCTTCAAATTTTTTTTAAGTAGAGTGACATGGAAGACATTATGAATACGCGATCGAATAGGAAGCTGAAGACGATAAGCAACCAACCCTATCCTATCCAACACCTGAAAAGGTCCATAATAACGTGGAGACAATTTAGAAGACCCATTTGTAATAGTCGAGGCCATGCGGTGATGAAGACGAAGCCAAACCCAATCGTCGAAATTATAAACAATATCACGTCGAGACTTATCATAATGTTGTTTCATGCAATCTTGAGCTTGTAGCAAACGCTCACGAATTTCATCCAATAATTCATCACGATCATGAAGCTGGCGATCCATCGTAGCAACGCGTGCCGTCCCAAGCTCATAGGACAAAAGTGTAGGTGGATCCCGACCATAAACCACCTTGAAGGGCGTAGTCTTCAAAGCTGTCTGAAATGAAGAATTATAACAAAATTCTGCCCATGGAAGCCATTGAAGCCATTGTTTGGGTCAGTCACATAAAAGACAACGAAGATACATAACAATAATTCTGTTCTCGGTCTGGCCGCACTTTGAGGGTGAAATGCAGAACTCACTTGAAGCTTAACACCAGCAAGACGGAAAAGTTCGGTCCAAAAATTGCTAGTGAAGACCGGATCACGATCACTGACAATTGAAGAAGGAATACCATGTAAACGAACTATCACATTAAAAAATGCCCGAGCAACAGTACTTGCGGTGTAGGGATGACCCAATGGAATAAAATGTGCATACTTAGAAAAACGATACACCACTGATAAAATGACAGAATGACCACCCACCTTAGGAAGACCCTCAACAAAATCCATGGAAATATCTTGCCAAATAGAACTATGAACATCTAAAAGGCACCTTCTTCCATCCCCCTGGCGACGGCTCCTTCTGTCCACTAGCCACCGGCGATAGTGGCAATCTGACCGACAATGACGATGCGTCACCACCTAAGTAATGATCTGCAAAAAACAGATACTCCATACCTATACCAGACTGGCAACCTGTCGAGCCACCTCCTCTGAGTAGCCTGCTGCCTACACATTGGCATAAATAGTTGTTGCCTCATCCTCTTCATTCTCCGAACTATCCCCATCAGCAGACTGCCAAAATCAAGATCTTAGCAGACCTAACATCTCCTACCCGCAGAGCGTGGATCTTTTCATTGGAACCAGTAGGAAGAACACCCAATATTCATAGATCTGAATTTTGTCGCATGATGAACAGTGTATGCAAGCTCGTCCAGATCACTCGCCCCCTGCTCCTTTTTCCTTTAACGCGTTGGGGCACGAGCAGAGCCGGCGCCATCACAACCATTGGAGGGTATCAGTAACATGATAAAAGACATTGCATTCAGAAGGATGAGATTGCTTGCTTCAGTAATTCCAATGGCTAACGAGACAAAGGAGAGGTTGAAGGAACAACCAAACATGGTAATTAAGCATCTTGGGTTGCCGACTTGATTGACGATTGGCTATCGATAAATGGTGTGGCACGTGAGCGTTGGCGATTGCGGTCGCTTGCATTTGCTACATATGATCAAGAGCAATCGGCCAAGATGCATTTGGGTTTCTTTCATTTGCCGCCATTTAGCTTATCGGTTTTGGACCCGAAAAGGATATGAGGTTTAGTCTTGAGTTCGAGATAGCTCAGCTCCACCACTATCATTTCTCGAGCAGCATGAAGCAAGGTTGGCGTAAGGCGTGACAACACATGTACGGGCGATATCCTGCGGAAACATTCAAGAATAAACATTGGTTTTTTTTTTTCTGAAGAACAGTCACGAGGACCGACTATTATATTAATAGAGAAGAGTCCAGAGCTGCCAAAGTGGAAACAATGTTTACAAAAGGGACTTAATTACACGTTGTGAAATGATCCAAGCATTTGGCCCCAACGAGGGTCCAAGCTCCGCCTTCTTCCTTTATACTTTCCAAGTAAGTTATTTTCACTTAAGTTGGGGGGCTAGATGACGAGGATATAACAATCCTCATTTTATCATTTATCTATAATTGACATTACGGATAATAATGACGTCATATAACTCTTGAGTATACCCCTTAATAGCCATAAGGGAGAAGCTGGAGGTTGTAAGTTCTTCTACAACCACCTAGTAGTCGCAAGTCCTCTTACGACTACCCTATAGTCGTAAGCCCTTCTACGACTATCCTATGATCGTAAGTTCTTCTACGATCAATCTGTGGTCGTAAGATCTTCTACGACCACCACCTGGTCTGTAATATCCCATTTTTATTAAATGAGTATTTAATGAATTAGAAAATGATTAATAATTTGAATTTATAAAGAAAAATAAAGGAAATAGATATGGGCCTTCGGCCGATAACCAAGAGGTGGGCTGACCACCAACAAAAGAAGAAGGGAGAGGGGAAAACCCTAAGGGGGGGTACTGTAGCACGACGTGCTACAGTACCATCGACATTGCTACAGTGTTTCCGTGAATAGTAGCCTCCCCTCCTCTTCATTCCCCTTGCGGCATCATCTCCCCCCCCCCCCCAACCGAGCTCACCTCGCTGCCATCTCCGGTGCTAACCACTTGGGTTGTTCGGCCAAAGGAAGAGAATAGAGAGAAGAGGTAGGTTCACGGGCTGCGCGTGATCTTCAGCACCTCACCTCGGGTAAACCTCGTTCCCCTTTGTTTAGATGTTCAATTAGTCGTTCTAGCAATGTCGGTATTTAGGGCTGCTCAGGACAGATTAGAGGAGAATGAGGTTTTGATGTGTTTTAATGCGGAATTAGATCTGGACATCTCTTAGAGTATTGTAGAGGACGTCACCATCTTTCCGTGAAGTGCTAGAACACGTAATTTGGACCCTTGTAGAAGAAGTTATGATTTATTTAGTGTCGCTGTTCTGCTAATCTGTCAGCATTCTGACAGTCTGTAGAAAACTGAGTTAAAACATTAGTTAAAGAAGAAATTAGAGGATTTCGTTAGAACTAAAAATGTAGGTAATTTCTATACCTTTCCAGAAAGCTAAAGAACGTAAGATTTGGATACTCTTAGCAAAAGTTATGGTGGTTTTAGTGCTCTGTCCAGAGAGCCCAACGTGAAATTGATGTTTTATTAACTGGCCTGGTAGGGGTATTATTTGGCCGATTTAGTGAGGCTCACCAACTAGACTTAGTTGGAGAATTTAATTACCTTTCCAGAAAGTCTAAGAACATATTATTTGGACTCCTGTACCAATAGATATGGATTTTTGAATTTGACTGTCCACCGAGGGGACAGATCAACGTTTAGGAATTTGGGACGGGATCGAATTAGATGTTTTTGCGAGTTCGTGGTTGTTGTTATTTAGTTTGTTTTGGTACGCTGCTGTGTCTTAGCGTGCGTTATAATTATTATTCAGGTGGTGGACTGGTACTGGGGGCAGCACCTTCTGCACATCCCTCGTTCTCTTGCAGTTAAGGCAAGTATAATGATGGTTATAATATATATGGTTGAATGGCAATGTTTGATATATATTATGAGAATTTGTGTGTTCATGAATTGTGATGATGGCATAGTTGGTAATGTTCATGGTTGCTAGAGATTTGTGTTATGTGTTAATCATGGATGTTTGATAGTTGTGAAGTCGATGTTTATGAGCTTTTGTAGTATGAATAGAATATTCATATGCAATGTTGTTGTGGATGCATGTTTGTATTAATTTGAGAATTTATACATATGCATCATGTTAACTTATTGAAGTCTTGGTCATGTGATGACCAAGCAACTCTTGAGTCCCGTCATGTTGATGGCGGGCTAAAGGTTCCCATGCTTGTAAAGCATGGGCTTTAATCCCCATACTTGCGGAGTATGGGCAATGGTCCCTGTGCCAGATGGCACAGGCATGGGTGTTCATCGACGGATGCACACTTTGCATTACCGGTAAAATGCAAAATGGAAAGAGAAGGAAAAGGATCATTTTGAGCATATTGCATAGCATGTGTGTGTAAGGTGATTGATATGTGGTTTTTTGAAGTATAGTTGATGAGTTACATGCTTGTATGTTGTTGATGCCATTTAATTATACTTGCTGAGTCATTAGACTCACCCTTGCTTTGTTGTGTTTTAGGTACCACAGGAAAGGTCGACATGCATGGGGGGAAGGAAGAATTAGACTTTTTGCACTTTTGCACGAACTACCCACCATAGAATGAAAGAAAAAAATTAACTAGGAGATGAATGAACTGTTTAAAGTACTCTTCTTGATTATTTCTTGCTTGGAGTAATCTGTAATAAATGAATAGTCGTTTTGGATGCTTATGGTCTATTCATTAGATGTTTAGTTGCTATGGATGTCATAGTAACGAATAGCCAGTTTTGATTATATCTTGTTTATTATGCAATCTGGATTATCTTTATTTGTTATAATCGCTGTTGGAACCTCGGTATAGGTAACTATACAAAGGAGGTTCTACTTAATTTTGCAGGGTGTTTCGGTTTAATTACATTTAATTATTTAATTTAGTAGCATTCCGTGCCTTAGTTGGGCTGGGGTGTTACATGGTAAATAACTCTTCCACGACCGGTCCCTATGATCTGACCATAACTACTACCAAAGCATTGGTTTGCATCCCTGTTCACGTGAACAGTATGGACTCGGAGTACTGTAGCAGTTCGGTTACTATTCATCCAATGCCTTGTGCTTGCGTGGGAGGCTATAAACCCCCCATGGCCGCACCATGTAGGTGGACAAGTTATGATTTAGATAATAAAAATCAGAAAAGCCGTTTTGGCGCATATCGTGTGTTCTTGAGTTGAGATGTATTCTTGAGAGGAATTAAGAGGGAGGGTTGGAGAGAGGAGGAAGCGAGAGGAAGTTCTCATTTGATGTTTTAGCTTGGGGGCAAAGCAAGGACACCTTGTTCTTGACTATAACCAAGAAGATCCATCTACTACGTCTTTGCAATTCGATCAAATCAGATCGGTTTGTGAAGTTATTCTCTGTTGTTTCTAATCCTCAAGGTTTAGCACAACTAGAGATTAAAGATTTGCTATCTAGGGTTTGGGCGCTATTCATCGTGTGGTACTGTTCACACGTGTGGTTACTGTTCATCCGAAGTAAAGAGAAGGAGACAACAAGCTGCTGAACTTCAAGTGTACCGTGAAAGATTGGGCCAACAATCAGGATTCATCTAATCAACTAGGTGGATCCTTATCACCCTAATCGATAGGGCTTACAGACATGTGGGCCTAGTCGATCAGGGAATCTTCTGCACCATATTTAAGATATGGGCAGTAAACTACGCGGTTATTCTCTGAAATAATAGCACGATTTTAACTCCCTTGTTATGGTGATAACTGCCTAGCGACGTGGGAACGTTACTACTCCCATAATAATCTTCAGAAACGGCTCAATAATCTGGGACATTAAGGCAACCTTTAAACTGGAGGTGCGACGGTACACCTTGGAGACTGTATAAAAGGCAGAAACATCAGGACAATCGGGGCAACCCAGAGAAGATTAAAAGTACAATACTCTAGTCTTTGGTTTTATCTTGTAATCCAGTATACTCAATACATACATACAGGAATAGGGTTGTTATTCTCCCAAGAGAAGGCCCGAACCTGTATAAAAATACCCGTGTCTCCATCTCTGTGTGATTTTGAGCCTAGAGGAACCCCCGAATCAAACAGTCTTTACGTAAGTTCGGTCCTAAAACACCGACATTTGGCGCCGACCGTGGGGATCTTCGAGTCATCAGCTTTCCTTTGTCTTTCTGATTCTCGTGCTCTCATGGTAGGAGAGTGGAACGAGGAGAGCTGCCAAAGTGGAAACAATGTTTACAAAAGGGACTTAATTACACGTTGTGAAATGATCCAAGCACTTGGCCCCAACGAGGGTCCAAGCTCCGCCTTCTTCCTTTATACTTGCCACCAGGTCCAAAGGGGGTTGTCGATCTGTTGTGGAATATTATGTCGTTGCGTTCCTTCGATATCTCTCAAGTGGTTAGGATGACCACCGTGGCCGTCGCCCTTCGTGGGAGGCCTCACAAGCTAGTCGTCTTTGTCCACCAATCCCCAACGTGCGAGCTATTAGTCCAGTAGGCAGCCCTGAGTTGTGCCCAGATTCATTAACTGAATCTGAGCTGCCATAAACTAGCCCAAGCCCTGGTCTGCTACTGCGGTTTGAGGGGGTGGTGCATTGGATTAGCACTGACGTTGGGATCCACGGGTTTATCTTGACTTTTTTAGTTACGTGTTTGAACCATCTGCAACAATTCTCCACAGGCTTAATGGATGAGAGGGAGAAAGCACGATAGGTGTGAGGGAAAAGCACGATAGATGAGAGAGAACAAGGGAGAAAGACAGAATAACCTAACTGGGGAAAGTCGGTTAAACCCAAAGAACAAATAGCCGAAAAGCTATTAAGAAGCAATAAAATGCGACACTCAAGCAAAAGATCCAATTACACAGACTAAGCGATACTAAAACTGAGAAGGGCAACTCTGCTAAAGCACTTCTAATCTAACTTATATGGACGATCGACTTGAAACACTCAGCAGATCTCAAAACTTCTAGGCCATTGTAACATCCCAAAAATTTGGTTTGTTTTGAAGTTTTAAAAATAAAAATAACCATTTGAATTTTTCTATTAAAGTTAAAGCTTAATTGGAATTTTCAGAGATCAAAAACAATTTATATGAATAATCTCAACATCAACTATTGTCAAAATTATTTTATTTGGATTTTATGTGCTTGGATATATTTTCTAGATTTTTCTAGAATTTTTCCAAGTGCATTTGCTATTTTCTAATTGCTATTTGGATTTTTAGTATTTTCTAAAAAGAAAAACCTAATTAAAATCTCGAAACAATCCTTGGGCTCAATTCCCTTGTCTCAGCCCAGTCCATCCCACTTCCCAGCTCATCTCCTCAGCCCGCTTGCTTTTCCGCCGCAGTCCAGCCGCGCCTGTTTCCTTCTTCCGCTGACTTGTGGGCCCTCGGGGCACACTGTTCATCGTCCCTAACTTGGACTCTTCTCTTTCCTTTGCCTCGACCACCACTGATGCCTTCTCGAAGCTTCGTCCGACGAACGACTGTTCCAACCGAAAAAAAATCCTTCGGAGATACGATTTCCAAATTCGTTGATATCTTCACAACTATTTTTGCCTCGTATCTCTTCCGAATCCCTTTGAATTTCCTTATCTCGTCGGTTTTCCGAAAAGGACTCTGCCATGTCACCACCTCAGCCTCACTCGGGCCCTATAAAAGGCACCCCGAGGATCGCCTGTCTGCTCGCATCTCAAACCCCAATCTATTCCTTCTCCGAAGCCCTAGCGCCACTGGGATTGAGCTTTTAGGGTTTTTCCCTGAAGCTCTTCGTTCTTCGATTGCACCGACGACGTTGCCGCCTCATCATCGTCGACCACGCCATCGTCTTCAGTGTCGCCCAGGCTACCTCCATAATCTCTCCACGTCGCCAATTCATCATCGGAGCTCTAGTCCAACAAAACCCGAAGCTTCTCCTCCGCTTGAACCTCGCCGCCAGCCACCACCGTCCACTCCGACCACTAGTGAGCACCTCTTTAGATTCACAATAACATTCTCTACTTGTTGGTATCACTCATTGCCGGCGAAAGCCCGCCATTCGTCGTCGACCTTGGGAACTCGAGCCCGCCGTGTGGTCATAATATTCTACAACTAGGTGGTCGAAACACTTTTTGACTAGGTGGTCGAAACTCTTCTACGACCATGCAATCGAAACTTCCTACTACCAAGTAGTCGTAACCATTCATGACCAGGTAGTCGTAACCGTCCACGACCAGGCAGTCGTAGCCACCTTATGACTAGTAGTCGAAACTTCCTTCCAAGTACGCGTAGTCAAAATCGATGTATAGTACAATACTCGTAGAGTAGTACTCGAAACTCTTTTTTGAGTATTTCTTTAGGGTTTGATCTTCCAGAGCCCCTATCTTCTTCATCCGAACTCCGATTCAGTCCATTCAAATTTCTAAATTCATCTAAATTCGAGCTCTATTTATCTAAGATTTTTATTTAATTTTTGGAGTTTGTTTTCTCAGTATTATTTATTTATTTGATTTATTTGCTGTGTTTGTGAGTAGATGTTGATACTTCGGGAAGTTTCGAACAAGGAGGATGACGAGGATATAATAATCCTCATTTTATCATTTATCTATAATTGACATTATGGATAATAATGATGTCATATAACTCTTGAGTATACCCTTAATAGCCATAAGGGAGAAATTTGGAGGTTGTAAATTCTTCTACAACCACCTAGTAGTCGTAAGTCCTCTTACGACTACCCCATAATCGTAAGCCCTTCTACGACTATCCTATGATCGTAAGTTCTTCTACGATCAGTCTGTGGTCGTAAGATCTTCTACGACCACTACCTGGTCGTAAGCTCTTCCACGACTAGTTCCTAATCAACAGGGCTTAAAGACATGTGGGCCTAGTCGATCAGGGAATCTTCCGCACCATATTCTTCCTAGTCGGGTCATTCCGTAGAAGTACCGGAACAACCCCAAATCAGTCGGAATCCCCAGGTAGGCCTCGCAAAGGTACACGAATACCCCCAACATCATGATAAAGTTGGGAACAAGATTCACCAACTCCACCTGAAAGTATTCGAGTACCAATGTAAAAAAAGGAAGAGCGAGCAATCGAAGACCACACTCACAGAATACCTGGAAGACGGGGATTCGCCCAATCTCCTCAGACGGCCAATGTTGCCCGGCGGGCTCAATCCACTTCATGAATTCTTCCTTTGGGATCTTCTCGGAGTCGACCAAAGCCTGATTTTGGCCGTATCCATCTCTGATTCGATCCATTGGGAAGCGGCTCCGGCCATTTCTCCCAAAAAAAAACTAAAGGTTTAGATTTGGAAAGATTGGGGAAGAAGGCTCGATTTGATCGGCGGCGGAGAACTCAAAAGCTTGAACGGCGAGAGCAATTTGGGGGAAGGTAAAATGCCTTATCCTTACTCACGGTGAATATTTATAACCGCACACCTGAAGTTAAAAAGATGTGGCTACCCAACGGTAGCCAACGCTTCAGGAACTACTCCTACAGACAGAGGTGAGTGTGAGGACCCCGGTTTATTAGGCTTGTAATACTTAGTCATCCATTGACCCTAGCATTACAAACGTAATAATCCGTGTCTTCGAGATATGTATACTTCCCAGAATGCAGTATACACACCCCTTTACAAAATCATGCATCAATCCCATTCAAGACATAGAACCAAAGCACGACTAGATTAAAAGACATACAACATATAGAGTTATTACAAAAGGGGCCGACCGGCCAAATACAAGTAATAAAAGTAACACAGCGGAAGCAACATGCCATAAGATGGCGGTAAACAAAAGAGAGCCACAAGGTTTGCCTTTAGCCCACAAGGTAACCAACCAAGACGCCTAGCTCGATTCCCAACCCATGCACATCTCACAAAAGTAGAGCCCTTTGGACCCTACCTCCTCTGCAACAAAGTTATTAAGCGAAGCAAATGAGTACAAAAATGTACTCGCAAGACTGACGTGTAATATAACAGAACTATACTTTAACTACATGCAAGCTTTATTTAGTGGAAGAGGCTTTGGACTTATTTTAGTATAAAGCAAGATTTCATTTGCAATATTTAAATAGATTCCAAAGCAATTTTGCAATTCATTTTACATTTGCAAAAACAATGAGACAAGTAACAAGGTAACAATAGACAACAACAATCACGAAGTGACTAACCCAATAGCCACCACAATAGCATGAACATCCATTCATACCAACCCATCAAGTTTTAATTAAATGTTGTAGTCTAGTTCTTGCGGAAATCACCAAGCGTGTCCATAACCTAGGGCGAGGCTATTGAATAGTTTTAACCTGCGGGGTGTACCAATGTACCCACACGAGACCGCCTTTTAGCCACATGATTAGCACACTTCCTTTGGTATGTCGGCACGGCTAAGTCCTCTGAGGCATTTCCAATGAGAGATGCTAATTAAGAGTCGCGACAACCCGTAAGGTAGGAGACACCCCCACCATAGCAATCGCAGCTCTTTCCCTTATAAAAGCAGTTTTACTCTGCGACCCCCAATTAACACCTCCCAAAGTACTTAGCCAAGAGGGTCCCATATCCCCTCATGTGGTTAGCACGCATAAGTGCTTGGATCGATGGCATAAGTAACTCGGTCCTTGGGGACTTAGGCACCATTCCTTTCACACCCAACAAATCACACCAACATCCATTGTGCCCAAGTCAAACAGTTTTGTTTTCATTTTTATTTTATTTGTTTACAAAGTAACAAAGCACAAGATGGACAAAAAGGAATAAGAATTTTAGAGTGATCAAGGTCATCGACATAATGTCGACAACCGCCCATTTCTACCGGTATCTAAGCATTGCTAAGCATATCAAAACGTGATCTACTAAGTGATGAGAGCTCATCCAACGAACTCCACATCACAGCAAGTAATCCTAGGCTTAGTAGTAGAGAATGGACATTTACCTACTGATTATGCATCTATAGGATCACTAGCGACATTTCAACACAAAGTAGCAATGCATACATACAAGTAAAACAATATATTAGACCTTAAAGTAATGGGTCAGTATGGAGATGATCAAACTGCTTGCCTTGCTGATTTTGCTCAAATTGTTGCTGAGGATCACTCACGGGATCAACACACTCGTCAACACCTAATCGAAAAGACGAAAAGAAACGATAAGAACGACGAAAACGACAAAGACAGCACAGCAAAAAAACTCCAAATGCTCTGAAATTTATACAGCAGTAAGAGGGTGATTTTTAGGGAATTTATCAACAAGAACCAATTGATTTGGATTCTCAATGCAAAAGATATGAGTAAAACAAATCTGCTCAGCCCTAAAAATACCAAACTGCCACTATTCACTAATTTAATTATGAGGCAACATTTTCTAGAATGGTGGTAATACTGAGATTTTTACTGTAAAACCAGCACCTCATGAGATTAATAACACAATTGAGTTCACCTCATTTGGAGCTGTTATGCATTTTCTACAATTTTTCAAAAACAAGAACTTGAACAAAATTATAATGCACAAGTATTCTTTTTGACAACAGAAACATATTCAAAACTAATTTTCCCCGTAAGTTCATTAATAGAGGAATCCAACAAAGTTGGATTCACTCAAAAATAAGTTACAGAGAATTAGTTATGCATTTTACAAGTTAAAAGGATTTTAATATAGCAATTTAAGCCCATATGTCAATAAAGTTAAATCTGGATATTTTTGTAACTATAATATGCTTAAAAACATTTTTAGATTCAAGTTTAGGTATTACCAGAATTAGCAAAATTGATTTCAACTAAAAAGGAGTTAAAATGAATTTGTTTTGCATTTTTGAACTTATCGAGAATTTTAATACCATTTAATAAAGCTGAAAAGAAGTAAAGCTTATTTTTCCCATTTTTCTGAAGTCATAACATGCTTGAAACTATTTTTAGGTTAAAATTTAGTTCATAACAGATTTATCAAAAGTGGAATCACCGAAAAAGAATTAATATGAAATAGTTATACCTTTTCAAAGTTTATTGCAATTTCAATTGTGGAATAAATCTCGAGGATTTAATAAATCTTTACCGAAAATGAAATGGCGTGGCGCAACCTAGGCTGTTGATTTCACATCCTCGGCCACGCATGAGCCCACGCCAGCAGCCATGACCAATCCGATCGGCTCAGCGCCTTGGGCCGTCAGATCTGATCCTCGGCCCCGGGGTGGTCGAGCGTTCCTTTGATTGAGGGCCCTCGATTCATCGATGGACGGCTGGGATGGAAGGGGCGTCCGGAGCGGTCCGAACCTCCCACTCGATATCCACCGTCGATCTTACATCCGACGGCTGAAAAGGATTAGGGTGATCGCGAGTTAAACAGGGGTCGCTGACAAGCGAGGCCCCATGTCAGTGACGTGGAGTCACGCCCGTGCGAGGTTAACGCACGTGCACAGTGCGCGCGGGCCCACCCGTCAGTGACAGAGGTCCACGGGGGCGTTTAAGTGAGCACATGGGGTTTTATTTAGCCACGGGCCCACATGTAAGCGACCTATTAGCCCAGGATTAAGACAGGTTTAATGCTAATCACAGATTAGGCCTTAATTACTGTCATTAACGCGGCTAAACGGCGACAACGCCCGACAAAATTTCCGACGAAGTTCAACGGCGAAATGCCGGCGATTTACGCCACCCGGAAGCGAATCGAGGGCACCTCTGGTGCGCAATAGCGGCGCTCTGCCGTACCACCCACACCTCGGTGAGGGCCGGAGCGCGGCGGCGGCGGGGCGGCGCGCAATATCTGAGGAATGATGACAAGGCGATAAAGCTCCTTGTGAGGTCATATAGCGGTGCTGAGCATCTACATGCTACAAGGGCTTACCCGTGTGGCGGAGGAGCGGAGGACGACCCAGGCTGCTCGGCGGCGTAGCTCATGGCGGCGTCAATGGCGACAACGTGGAGAAGCCACCTGGACAACCAGAGAGAGCCCGGTCATCAAAGCGAGTTGTAAACCTCCGCTAATCTTGCCAGAGAGAGGAATTGGAGGGAGGGACTCACTTGCGCCGGAGACGAAGGTAGGTTTTGCGCCGAGAAAGGGATTTTCGAATTAGCCTCCCCTGAAAAGATAATCCCAAAATGATTGAGGTTAAGCTCGAGTAAAGAGGGAGCGAGAGGGAGCAAGAATTAGAGAGAGAGAGCCACTAGAGCGGGGTTTCACCGAGGAGCTCGAGTGCGGCAATGGCGGTCTTGAGGATTTGAGCTCAAGCAAGCCAGGTGGGTGGTAGCTGGAGCTCACAGTTGCGCAAAGGATGCCAAGGGAGGGGGCTAGGGACTTAAGTAGCCGAAGGAAACAAGGGAGCAATGGGCGCAAGCTCACGGGTGGTCCACGGTCCTCCATGGCGCAAAGTCGCGACAGCGACGGGAGCAGTGAGCAAGTGACCGAGAGGCGGTGAGTGGCGGGCATTAAATGCGCCTGAGCCGTTGGCTTGGCGAGGACAAGACAAGGTGAGGCGCTAAGACGTTCTCCTCTGCTTCTGCCCATGGCGGCGTCTTGTGGCGAGGCGAGAGGAGGACGACGACGTGGCGACCGTCGGATTTATCGTCTTGGTGAGGATAGATCGAGCGGGTGAAGGGTGCGCTATCGCAGCCGCACGATCTGAATCAACGGCCCGGTAGCGGTACCATTAGTTGGTTGGGTCGAGTCACTTGGCTCGAGCCCGAGTCTAACTTCGGACCCAACAAGCAAAGACCCCAAGGGTTTTAAAATAAACAGCTGACTTTGAGGAATTGTTTGAGGTAGCAAATCAGCTCCAAAAATTATGAAATTTTAAAGGAGCTAGATAACTTTAGGATTAACCTCCCATAAAATTTCCAGAGGTTTTTGTGCATTGCACTTTTCTCAATAAATTCAGAAGGTTAACAGCTAGGGTTTGACCAGCTTTGATTTGGTTTGACTTGCCTCCAAAATTATTCAAATAATTTCTAAAAATTATGAGAAAATTCAGAGGTGCTGCAAGTCATCCAAAGAACCCAGGAAAATATTTACAAGGGTTTAGCACAAGATTTTCACAAGGAGGTTTTTGATTGGAGTCAATTGGAGATTTTGATTTTTGGGTTTTGATTTTCCATAATTCCTTGGCAAGAATTACAGATTTGGTCAAGTACTTCCAAAAGAAGAAAATTTTTTAATTTTTACTCAAATTCTTACACTAGAAACACAAATCTAAATCTGGGATGTTACAGTGAGGGAGTCGATTTGGATTCTTAAATTTGTCTGCTCGAGGAAGTCAAGTCTGTTTTTACACCTCAAGTGAAATTACCTTCTTGACCAAGTCTTTTTCTGGTCAAACGCAACAACGATTGGAAACATTCTATTTTCAACCACAGTACTGCGACCACTCGGTGAACATAAGATCTCCTATGACCATCTTGAAAGTCACAAGATTACTCCACAACTTTCTTGACCAAGTAAATTTCTAGTCAAATGAAACACTAGTCGAAGGGTCTTTCCTTCGACCATCTTTCTACGACCATCTACTGCTCCTTTTCCAAGTAAGTTATTTTCACTTAAGTTGGGGGGCTAGATGACGAGGATATAATAATCCTCATTTTATCATTTATCTATAATTGACATTACGGATAATAATGACGTCATATAACTCTTGAGTATACCCCTTAATAGCCATAAGGGAGAAGCTGGAGGTTGTAAGTTCTTCTACAACCACCTAGTAGTCGCAAGTCCTCTTACGACTACCCTATAGTCGTAAGCCCTTCTACGACTATCCTATGATCGTAAGTTCTTCTACGATCAATCTGTGGTCGTAAGATCTTCTCTGACCATCCCGATTATCACGAATATTGACATGGATGCGGTTTCGACTACGAGCGGCGATGCATCATCCGATGGTGATATCGCCCGAGATCTTTCTCCGGAGACTTTAGCATTGATGGAGTTGAGGAGGATCCTTATCCCCACAACGATCGTCGAATGGGGAACCAGCTTCCTCGGAGGGCAAGAGTCAATCCGACCACAATAAGGGCTGTCCCAAGGAAGACTCGGGGGCATTGCGAGGTTCCTCTCCAAATGTTCAAGCTCACCGAGATAGTCCGACCTAAGCGCAACAACCCTTGGAAGTCGTAATTCCGGATCTTCATCAGCATCTGGTGATTCTCTCTCTCCGGTTAGCCCCGCCAAGGATGCGTTCGAACATGCTCTTCCTGCGAGTTCGACCATCCCAACGCAGGACTCACTTGCCGACGGAGATGGTTATAACCTAGAATTCTCCTTCCTGGAGAGGTTTGCTCCATGTCGCCAGATGGTGTCATTCGACGACTCCTCAAGCGAGGAGGCCTCTAGCGTAAGTGGATATCATCAACGGGAGGTCTTCGTCCTGCCCTCAGGTAGCAATAACTCTCCTAGAGAGAGCTGAGGACGCTTCCCGAAGATCACACCCTACGACCGCTCGTGGCAATGACAAGGACACCTCCGGTGATGACCAGAGTCAATACTCTGATGAGCGTGCGGGAAATTCTCGAGATCATCGTACTTCACTAAGGCAAGCTCAAGGATGAGGTATGGATGATTCTGAAACAAACCGACGGAAACGAGTCGTGGCTCAGAGAAGATTGCCTGGGCGCACTCAATACTAGTCGGAAGAAGCTCAGGAACTTCAACATATCAATGATCTGCTCGAGAACCCATCTTGAGAATTTGCCCGAGCACCCGACTACGACCTCTTCCCTGAAGAGATCGCACGAAGGCTGTAGAGCACGATGAACAAACTCGAACGACCCCGCCGACATCATTCTGGAAGTCGTGGCAGTACGACTCCATCAGCTTCTAGTCGTTTTCACCACATGGGGATCGCCACAAGATGCATCGCTCCCCAAACTGGAAAAGAGTTCCTCGAACGCCTGACGATCATAAAGCTCCTAGGAGAGGTGATCATTCACCACTCCGACCCAGAGGTCTGTAATAGCAGACAAAATACGAGGAGTATTACCCTCGTAGGATCGAGACTTACCATAAGTCAGATTCACCTATCGCTGGGTATCGTCGAGTACGATCACCAAGCGACGTCAAACCCTCTTTTCTGCAAACGTAATTACTGGATATCGGGCATTCTTGCCTGACCTCCGAGCAGTTCACTGTCCGCCGCGGTTCGACCAGGGAACATGGAGAAGTTTGATGGGTCTCAAAATCCCATCGAATTCCTCCAGATCTCCACGACCGTTGTCCGAGCAGTAGGAGGAGGAGAGCGCGCCATGGCGAATTACCTTCTGACTGTGCTCGAAGGGTCTGCTCAATCATGGTTATTAAACCAACCAGTCAAGTCGATCTACTCGTGGCAACATCTCTGTGATCTATTGCTGGCCAATTTCCAGGGTACTTACCATCGCCCTGGAAAGGAGGACAACCTACACAGGATGCGACAAAACAACCACGAAACATTACGCCAATTCATCAGGCGTTTCAGTCAGGTTCGCAGCTCAATTCCTAAGGTTTCTGACTCATCTGTTATTAGAGCCTTCAAGCAGGGAGTCCGCGGCAGAAGGATCACAGATGACATCGCTTTGAACCCTCTGGCTACTGTCGCTGAACTCTTTGAGATGGCTGATCGGTACGCGACTGTTGATGAAGCAGTCAAATGGACCAAAATCATCGATCGAGATGACCAGCACCCTCAAGAGACTAGCGAAGGTGGCAAGAAGAAGGATAAGAAGGCCAAGAAATCTAAAAACAAGGCAAAGGGCCAAAAGCCTCAAGCCAATTCTTCTAAGGAGGTCCTAGCCGTAAGCGATAAGGAGCCACGAACTGCCAAACAATACCCCGATCGAGGCAAAGGTAAGCACCCTGAACAGAAGAATGACAAACCTAGGTGGTGCCCTTTCCATAAAAAGGAAGGACATGATCTTCGCAACTGCCGGGTTTTCCAACGGAAACTCGAAGACTACTACAACGACAAAGGGTCACTTCCTACCCTCGAGGAGATAGGGCAAGCTAGTGGTCGTACACAGTCAGATGACAACGAGGACATGCCATTTCAAGATCCCGAGCACACCATTGAGCACATCTTTGGAGGATCATCGGCATACGAGTCAAAATGACAGCTTAAGGTAGTCGAACGCGAGGTAAACTCCATTGACCCTCCTCTTGTCAATAAGTTGCCGAAGTGGTCGGAAGTCACCATCTATTTCGAGAAAGTTGACTGCCCAATCCCTTCAACTCGACCAGGTCGATTTCCGATCGTGGTCAAACCCACCATCAACAACTGTCGAGTAAATCGAGTGTTGATTGATGGTGGTAATTCGTTGAACATTTTGTTTACGAACACGCTGGACGGAATGCAAGTCCCCAGGACCAAGGTAAGACCGGTAAGATATTTATTTTATGGTATTATACCGGGGTCTTCAGCCAAACCCATTGGCCAAGTTTCTCTTCCTTTAACATTTGGTTTACCAAGTAATTTCAGGACAGAGAAGATCTCCTTTGATGTGGTCGATTTCGATGCGGCATATAACGCCATACTCGGACGACCAGCTTTGGCAAAATTATTAATGGCAACTCATTATGGGTATCAATGTCTTAAGATGCCAGGTCCCAAAGGAGTAATCACAATTCATTGTGATAAGAAGATGGCGCACACGTGTGACCGTCAATCCCTCGAGATGGTGGGTCAGATACCAGCTCGGAAAGAAAAAGGGCAGCCCTCGACCAAGCACTCAAAGCCTAAAGTTGCACCCAAGCCGAACGACCAGGTCAAAGAGGTTCCCCTGGATCAGGAGGAGCCCTCGAAGATTGTTCGCATCGGGGATACTTCCGACCCCAAGTAGGAAGACACCCTCATCACTTTCCTCTGGGTAAACGCAGATGTCTTCACGTGGCAAGCATCCGACATGCCCGAGTCCCGAAGTGATCGAGCACGAAGCTAGCTCTACGACGACAAAGTACCAGTAAAACAAAAATTACGATTTGCCCTAATCGACGAGATGCTATAAGGTCGAGTGGACAAGCTACTTAAGCGGGCTTTATAAGAGAAGTCAACCACCCAGTGGTTGGCCAACCTATAATGGTTAGGAAGTCTAATGGCAAGTGGCGAATGTGCGTGAACTTCACTGATCTTAATAAAGCTTGTCCAAAAGATGATTTCCCTTTACTTCGTATCGATCAGTTGGTTGACTCTACTGCTGGTTGCGAAACATTAAGTTTTCTATATGCATATTCTGGCTACCATCAGATCAATATGTGTCTAGAAGATGAAGAAAAGATCGTGTTTATTACTCCATTTGGTATATTTTGCTATGTCAAAATGCCATTTGGTCTAAAAAATGCTAGCGCTTCTTTTCAATGTTTGATACAATCGACTTTTTCACCTCAGCTAGACCAAAATTTGGAAGCCTATGTTGACGATCTAGTCGTAAAAAGCATCAAGCGGGTTGATCATGTTTCGGACTTGCAGGAGACATTCGACAACCTCAGAAAACACCGCCTGAAACTCAATCCTAAGAAGTGTGTGCTTGGAGCCTCTTCGGGAAAATTGCTTGGATTCTGGTCTCATGCGAGGATCGAAGCAAATCCCAAAAGATAAAGGCCATCGTGCGCGATCGCCCTCAACCACGAAGAAAGAAGTCCAGAAACTCACAGGGTGTATGGTGGCTTTAAGTCGTTTCATCGCACGACTGGGAAAAAAAGGACTAAGGACTACCTTTCTTTAAACTTCTAAGGAAGCACAAGGGTTTCGAGTGGTCGGAAGAGGAAAACGTTGCCTTTGAGGATGTCAAGAGATATTTTACGAGTGCTTCTGTTTTGGTTTCAACGAAACCAGAAGAGACGCTCTTAATTTATCTAGCTGCCACGCTACAGGCAGTGAGCGTAGTACAAGTCGTAGAACGTGAAAACGTCCAATGGCCAGTATACTACGTAAGTGAAGTTTTGCACGGACCTAAGGAGCGTTACCCTTAGGTCCAAAAGCTTCTCTATGCCCTCCTCATGTCTTCGAGGAAACTGCGGCATTATTTTGGTAGCACAAGATAATTGTGCCGTCTGAGTTTCCCTTAAGTGATCCTCTAGAATAGGGAAGCGGCGGGGCGCATGTCTAAATGGTCGATAGAACTTGGGAGTTCGACCTCCATTTCGTGTCGAGCGGACATTAAATCCCAGATCTTGGCAGACTTTGTGGCGAATGGAAAAATCTGAACACATTCGGGATCCTAATCTGATACCCACGACCGATTGGGCGATGTACTGACGGGTCACTTACTTTAAGTGGCTCGGGGTTTGAGTGGTCTGGAATCTCCTAACGGAGAGACCTTAAATTATGCCATACGAGTTAAACTTTCGGGCCACTAACAGCGTGGCGAGATCACAGTTTACTAGCCGCATACGAGTTCTGAAGCACTTTCGCGATTTGCGACTACTCGTGAGAGGAGACTCTCAACTAATCATGAATCGAATCGGAAAAGAGTACCAGTGCTCTAATCCTACCATGTCTCGGTATTTATCGGAGGTTCGAAAGCTTGAAAAGCATTTTTTCGGTTTCGAGGTACAATTCATCCCTCAAAAGGATAATTTCCTCGCAGACCAGCTTGCTCAGATAGCTTCTTCCCGATCACAAGTACCAAAAGGAGTCTTCTTGGAGCAGCTCCAGAAGCCATCTCTGGTAGACACACCAGAGATATCTCCTATTGAGACAGCTTCTCTAGAATACAAGCATACTTAGATGGATTCCATCTACAAGTATCTTCAGACGGGTTCTGTACCCGATGACGATCTCGAAGCAGATTGTTTATCCCGAAAGGCCAAAATGTATACTTTGGTCGAATGAGTCCTCTATAAACAAGACACTCAAGGGGTACTCATGCGGCGCATCTGCATGAGAGAATGACTAAACCTCCTTCACGATATACAGGGGCATCTGTGAAACTCATGCTTCTGCGAGCGTTGGTCGGAAAAAGCCTTTTGACAAGTATTTTCTTGTGCTTGACTCTCTCAATGCCAAAGAGTTGGTTAAGAAATGTGTACAATGCGGTTTCATAGCGAGCAAATACACCAACCGGCTTAGGCATTACAAACAATCCCTCTATCTTGGCCTTTTGCGACCTGGGGTCTCGATATCCTAGGGCCGTTCCCAAGGGTTCTAGGAGCCTTCGAGTTACTTTTTGTGGCTATTGATACGTTCACAAAATGGATCGAAGCCGAACCTGTGACTGGGATAACAACGGAAGCCACAAAATGGTTCATGATAAGAAATGTGATTACTCGGTTTGGAGTTCCAAGTCGAATAATCACAGATAATGGTAAACAATTTTGGCGCAAAATTTGAGAATTTTGCGGCGAGTTTGATACCAAGCTACATTACGCCTCTGTCGCCCATCCCCAAAGCAATGGGGCGGTCGAATGGCGAATGGCGAGATAATGCGAGGAATTAAAACTCGAGTCTTGACCAGACATTTAGCGCTCGGGGCTTGGGTACAAAATTACCCTCGATATTATGGGCGATTCGCTGCTTGACTAGTCGAACAACGGTGAAACATCTTTTTCCTAGTTTTTGGTGCGAAGCCATGCTTCCGCGAACTAAAGATCAGTCTGCGCAAGGGTTCGAGAGTTTCAATGACTCAGCCCAAGAACATCTTGAGTGGATGACATTAACCTACGAAGAAGAGAAATCGAGCCTTAATCCATTGATCTACCAAAGAAGCCCTACGCAAATGCTACGATCGTAAGGTCTAACCTCGCAGCGTTGCTGTAGGTGACTTGGTATTGAGAAAAATTCAATCCCAGTCTAATCGGAACAAACTTTCCCCCAAGTGGGAAGGTCCTTACATAGTGGTCGAAGTTATGCGACCAGGTTCGGTACGACTGGCAATGGAAGACGGCCGGATTCTCTTAAATTCTTGGAATATCGACCAGTTACACAAATTTTACGTGTAAACGACAAACCATTCAATAAAGCATCAGGTTCTTTCTATCTTTATTGTCTTACTTTGAGTGGCGCTTTGACAATTCTTTCAACCATACCATGGTCGAAGGTCCACCCTCTACCAGTTCCTAGTTGTGAACTTTTCCACGACAATACACTGGTCGTAAGACATTCTATGATCAGTACCTAGTTCATTTTTACACTGGTCGAAAGGATGGTAACATCACCTAGTCAAAGCTTTTCCTCTCTGCACGTGGTCCCACCCACTAGAAGGAACTTCCTAGAGTCGATTCGTTCCTCCCTTTTTGCTACCAACACAAAGTGCTTGGGTTCTAAACATAATTAGAAATGATGTCAAGCCGACTCTTAGTACCTTAATTTATTTCTTCATTCATCTTTTGAAAAATAAATTAAGTCGAGTACACTTTTAAATTTGCTCGACTACTTTTGGTAAACTTCGATTCGTTTTAGCGGTGGGAGAAAGTTGTAACACCTAGTAGAAGACTTTTCTCTCTTGCGTGGTCACGCCCACTAGAACGAACTTCCTAACGTCGTCCTGTTTCTAACTCTCGCTACGAGCGAACCTTCTGAGTGTATTGAAAGAAGTTGAACAAATTTTTAAAGGAACTCCAGACGTTTATCTAACTCAAGTTGACCGTTCTCGATTTGATTAATCTGGCCAGAGATGGTAACATCACCTAGTCGAAGCCTTTCCTTTCTGCACGTGGTCCTGCCCACTAGAAGGAACTTTCGAGTGTCGACTCGTTCCTACTCTTTCGACCAGTGCAAGATAATCGTGATCGAAATGCTACAAGTTAGTTAAACATGTCCTTTTCAGAAAGCCCATTTAACACTATTTACTCGGTTTATCTAAATAAACCAAGCAAATAGTCGGGGGTTAGGATAAAGTTATTAACTTGACTTCAATTCTTAGTCTTGCTCTTTTTCCCATTCATTATCTTATGAGTTACTAACTACTCGACAAGATGATTTTCAGGAAGAAGAAATGATTATATATCAACATCAACAAAAAATTGTCTTTACAGGACTCTAGTACAGACTACTCTGGCAAAGGGGATCCTATTTGCATACCCTCCGTAACTGCCTCAGCGATCGACTGCATCGTTGTCATTAATTGCTCCGCCTCTGCTTCAGGGCAGACGAAGTCATTTATGGCAGGTTACATATTAAGGTTGGGATCATGAGCTTTAAGTTTTGCTAAGACAAATCTTATTCCCTCTTGGATCGCATGCTTTATCGAGTCGAATTGGTTAGCCTTCAGAGTAGTCACCAACTCTTGCAAAGTTCCGACTTGTTCACCAATGGCACTCGAGTGGGCAGACAGCGTGTCGTCACAAGGAGTAATCCCCTCAGCGTGAAGCCCACTGAGTACATTGTTCAGGAGTGAAATGTTGTCTTGAAGATTGATTTTCAAAGCCTTCATTTCCTCCTGATTACGAGTTGAAGCCTCGCGGTGTCGTTTTATTTATACTACTTGTTCTGAAAAGAATAAGACCAGTCAGATAAAATGATCTCGAGAGGAAAATACAATCAATCACAGGTAAAGATTTGCTTACCCACTAGTTGAGAATCTAACTTCTTGACTTCTTCGACGTAAGAGGCAGCATCCTTTATGTGGCGCTGCTCCCACGTCTAGACCTCTTGATCTTTCTCTGAAAGGAAATGAGAATCAGAGAAAGAAAAGAAGGTCGAAAACGGTCTTAAGTTCAGCACTTACCGATCAATCGTCCCTGCAACCTTTGGTTTGCGGAGTTTGCCTCCTGAAGCTTATTCTGGAGGTCTTCAACCTTCTCACTTAGCTTTTTCATCTCGGCTCTCTCATAGTCAAGAGAATCAGCTAAGGTCTTCTCGTCACTCTTGAACCTGCAAAGGGGAAGGGTAGACGTCGGCATAGTTCCTGGTCGTAAGTTCTTCTACAACCAGTTCCTTGTCGTAAGTCTTTCTATGACAATACCTTGGTCGTAAGTCCTTGTACGACTAGTACCTAGTCGTAAGATCTTCTACGACAAACCCCAGCAAGTACTGTGTAAGTGGTCAAAACATAAAAGGCTACGAAAAGCAGTTACTTACCACCTCTCCGCTTGCTCGCAGAGTAGCGCTTTGTCTTGTCGCAGTTGGACAAGTTGCCTGTGGTATTCGGCAACAGTGACAATTTGTTCCAACGTGTTCTGCATAAAGAAAGGCAGTAAGAAGCGTGAAAAGGCATATATGTAAATACCAAACTTCAGGCACTTACATTCATAGCGGTCCGAGCAAACGAAGATACCACCCTCGTGGGGTCCCTCAGTTCATCAATCTCATCGACTCGGTTCCACCATACCCTTTCGAAACGTTCGTCATTGAAAACATCTCCTCTGTTGGGAATGTCCTTAGGGTGAGGAACGCGATCACGAGATCTGAACGCACGGGAGCCCACAACAGTGGCAGGAGCGAAGAACCCAAAGGAGTGGTCGAAGAGCTCGAACTCTTCTTCTCCTTCGGAGGTAACGACATCAGTAGCTTGGCCTTGGAAGCTGGGAGGATCATCCATAGCAACTTCCTTCCTGGCGCGGTGAATGGATGTTTCACCTCCATGGCTGGATGTCTCCGCCGCTACCATCTTCACCCCTGGTTCTACGACCGCCCCAGTGGTCGTTGCCACTTCAGCGCTAATGGTACCCTCCACCATTCGGACAGTGGTTGACCCTTCAACCAACGCCACTGATGTTCCTTCGTCTGCTGGAAGAACAGCAGTGGCTTCCTTGACAGGAACATCCTTGATGGTGAGAGAAGCCGGGCTAAGACCATGAAAAGGAAAGCACTATCAGGTAGTAAAAAGCAAAAGGTAAATGTTGTTCTTACGCTTTTGTCTCTTTTACATACCTTCTAGTATCAGACTTTATCTTAAGTTGGGAAAAGACCCTCCCTAAAGAAGGTTTCTTCGACTTTTTCTCAACCACGTCTAGTTGAGACTCAAGTTGAGGAACAGCCATGACCACGTCTGATCATGGGGCTTGATCAAGCGCCATCGCTCTTTGAGCCTCTTAGCTCTCCGGATAGTCGAGACTTGTCTCGACCACCTCAACAGCAGCACTATCCTCGACCATGGGCACTGCTGGCGCAGCAGTCTCCTTCACAAAAGACATGAAACTCTTCCAGTTCTCCTTTTCTAGTCACTTGACAAAACCGCGAGAGGCAGAAACTGCGAAGGTTTTATTGTCATAGTAGAAGGGTACCTTGGTCTTGGGGGCTTTGGGTTTGAATACTTTAGCTATCCCTGCCGCGATTGCTTCTTTCGCCGCAACTATTTCTGCCGCAAGGTTAAAAGGTCTTGAGCAGCTGAAGCTTCGAACTTACACACTCTCCTTGTCAACAGCCTGCGCAAGCCTCCTCCTCCTGGTCTGAGGAGCATCTACTTGCTCAACAGCAGGGCTTGAACTTGAGCCTCCCTTGTCGGCGGCTTTAACGAGCCGACGTCTCTTAGTAGGGGGAGAAACAAACTGCTCTACTGCAGCCGCACCGACGACCATCAGTTTGACTTCTTCGTCGTCCTAACGATTCTCCACGCCTACTTTTTGATAGAGAGGTATTATAAAGCCGTCATAAGTTCTTCTACGACCATCACCATGTCGTAAGCATTTCTACGATAACCCCCTGGTCGTAAGTTTTTCTATGACCAGAACCTGATCGTAAGCTTTCCTATGATCAGTACTAAATTTGAAATCAACAGAAAGAAAGCTAAAGCTTAAGGTTTACTTACCCTCCGCGTAGTCCCTCATCGGGTCCGTTGGGCCTGAGTACCTCCACATCTGGTGAGCCCTCTTTTTCAGAGGGCTGATTTGGCGCGTGATGAAATCCTTCACCACGTGCCATCCGGTAAGCCCCTCTTCCTTCAAGTTTGCAATAGCTTGAATGAAGGGGGTGATCCGACCGAGATCCTTGGGAATCGCATCGCAGGAAGAAACCTTCTCGGCCGGCTTTTCGACAAAGGAGAGACTGTTCTCATTGGTTATCTCCCAATAGAACCACCTCTTCTTCCACCCCGGCCACGACGACCGGGTAAACATTTGAATATACTCCTTCGACTTCCCGTTGTGGAGCTTCAGACTACAACTACCGGCGATTCCGCCTAGTCGGGTCATTCCATAGAAGTACCGGAACAACTCCAAATCAGTCGGAATCCCCAGGTAGGCCTCGCAAAGGTACATGAACACCACTAACGTCGTGATAGAGCTGGGAATGAGATTCACCAACTCCACCTGAAAGTATTCGAGTACCAATGTAAAAAAAGATGAGCGGGCAATCGAAGACCACACTAACAGAATGCTTGGAAGACGAGGATTTGCCCAATCTCCCCAGACGGCCAATGCTGCCCAGCGGTCTCAATCCACTTCACGAATTCCTCATTCGGGATCTTCTTGGAGTCGACCAAAACCTGGATTTTGGCAGTATCCATCTCCGATTCGACCCATTGGGAAGCGGCTCCGGCCATTTCTCCCAAAAAAACTCAAGGTTTAGATTTGGGAAGATTGGGGAAGAAGGCTTGATTTGGTTGGCAGTGGAGAACTCGAAAGATTGAATGGCGAGAGCAATTTGGGGGAAGGTAAAAGGCCTTATCCTTACTCACGGTGAATATTTATAACCGCTTTTGACCGTTAAAAAGACGAGGCTACCCAGCGGTTGCCAGCGCTCAGGAACTACTCCTGAGGCAGAGGTGAGGAGTCGATTGTGATTCTTAAATTTATGCCTTGAGGAAGTCAGTCTGCTTTACACCTCAGCGAAATTACCTTCTTGACCAAGTCTTTTTACGGTCAAATGCAACAAATGATTGGAAAGATTCTATTTTCAACCACAGTACTGCGACCACTCGGTGATCGTAAGATCTCCTACGACCACCTTGAAAGTCGCAAGATTACTCCACAACTTTCTTGACCAAGTAAATTTCTGGTCAAATGAAACACTAGCCGAAGGGTCTTTCCTTCGACCATCTTTCTACGATCATCTACTAATCGTAAGACCATCTACTGCTCCTTTTCCAAGTAAGTTATTTTCACTTAAGCTAGGGGGCTAGATGACGAGGATATAACAATCCTCATTTTATCATTTATCTATAATTGACATTATGGATAATAATGACGTCATATAACTCTTGAGTATACCCCTTAATAGCCATAAGGGAGAAGCTGGAGGTTGTAAGTTCTTCTACAACCACCTAGTAGTCATAAGTCCTCTTCGACTACCCCATAGTCGTAAGCCCTTCTCGACTATCCTATGATCGTAAGTTCTTCTCTGATCGATGCGTGGTCGTAAGATCTTCTACGACCACCACCTGGTCGTAAGCTCTTCCACGACCACTCCCTAATCGACAGGGCTTACAAACATGTGGGCCTAGTCGATCAGACAATCTTCCGCACCATATTTAAGATATGGGCAGTAAACTACGCGATTATTCTCTGGAATAATAGCACGATTTTAACTCCCTTGTTATGGTGATAACTGCCTGGCCACATGGGAACGTTACTACTCCCGTAATAATCTCCAGAAACGGCTCAATAATCTGGGACATTAAGGCAGCCTTTAAATTAGAGGTGCGACGGTACACCTTGGAGACTGTATAAAAGGCAGAAACATCAGGACAATCGGGGCCACCCAGAGAAGATTAGAAGTTCAATACTCTAGTCTTTGGTTCCATCTTGTAATCCAGTATACTCAATACATACACACAGGAATAGGGTTGTTATTTTCCCAGGAGAAGGCCCGAACCTGTATAAAAATCCCCGTATCTCCATCTCTGTGTGATTTTGTGCCTAGAGGAACCCCCGAATCAAACAATCTTTACATAGGTTCGGTCCTAAAACACCGACAAAGGAGATCACTGTCGAACCCGGGATTAAAGGATCCTAGATTCTCTGTGTTTACAACACTAGTCTAGGAACAACTAGTGTACACAGTTCACAAATATGGTAACAAGTCCACGTCACAAATTTTATTGATAATATCAGAGTTTTATTACAAAAGGGCACTTGGCCTAAAGAAAATTACAGTGGAAAGCAAAATATAGTAGTAGGCCAAACGATACACCACAGGCAATCGTTTGGAGGCGCAGCCTAGTCGTCCAAGTCCTCCTCGTCCACGAAGTACTCCTCCTTTGAGATTATTTTGCAATAAGCAAGGATGAGCACTACTACCGTGCTCGCAAGTTACACCCGTCAAGTAACAGATTGAATGCATGCATATAAGGGTATCTCAAAGGAAGGCTTATTGGTTAAATTTGCATACAGTAGTATTTTCTTTAAATACTTGTACTAAGTTCTAAAGCAGTTAATTTATAACTAAAATTCATTTTATAAATTCTCAATTTTATAGTCAGATAACATTCACACATGAATGGTGAACGATACCCTCCTATCATATGGCTTCCTGCCCAATTCCCATTTTGATAAACCATTTGTGTCAAAACATTTTGAAATCAAAACCAAAAGTCTAACTTTGAGTGGCTTTGCTAGCATGTCCAAGACCATGGACATGGCTATTCGAATAGGTTTTACACTCTGCAGAGGTTGTACAGCTTTACCCACAAGACACGAATTCTCTAGTTTGTCCGGCATATATCTATGCCACCGCTCACTACCTTAGGTAAGCGGTCTAGAGTACGTGACAATGCTTTTACAATGCTCTACCCTAAAGTATTCGTGACCGCTAAGGTTTCACTTCCATTGGACTATCCATCCTCCGAAAGCCCCCTCTTGCGCTAGGTGGGAAAACTGTCTAACCAACACCCACATATCAACATAGCACAAATAACAGTAGAGTATTGCAAATTAATAGGCCTAGTCCTGCCCACACAGGACATGTGGTAGTACGGTGGAGTTTAGCAAAAGCGGCTCTCAGGCCGGTCCTTAAACAACTTGGTTAGCATACCAAATAAAAACCCTAGGCCTCAACCCTGACCAGGTTGAGCCCGTGCATAAACCTGCACCAGCCTGACATCCATTTTGCCCAAGTTTAAACCATCTTTGATTTTATTTTGCTTTCAAAATCATTTCCAAGAGTCTATGGTAAAACAATACCATGACTTAATTTTAAACAAGAATTGATTCATTGGCTAAAATTCCCCAAACCAAATACTTTTGGGTCTAAGCATTGCTAAGCATAATTTTTCTCAAAATGATCCCAGTTCATACTATTGTATCAACTAGGTTTTATCTAGGGTGACAAGGTATGAGGATAAATGTCCAAGACTTGTCGAGTACGAGATCAGTATGTAAACCGTCAGTATTGTGATAATCCAATCTCCAGCAATTGTAAAATCATATACTCCAATATCAATTAGTCCAATCTTCACCATATAAGTCTATTTCTATTATCCAACATCAATTGATCCAACATTTAACTATACTCTAATTCTATAATCTGATATCCATCAATCCATTATTCCTTAATAAACTATTTCCACTAAATCAACATCAATCCAAAGACTATGTAATCCTATAATCAAATCTTGAGATAATCGATATCCAATAACAATTTATTTCTAGAATCCAACATCAACAATTCGATATTTGACTATGGTATCTATGTATCATCCAATCTTTATTAATCCAACATCAACAATCATCTACTTCTAAAATCCGATATCAATAATTATCTATTTCTATAATCCAATCTTCGATAATCCATTCTTCAATAACAATCTATTTTTAATAATTAGTCATCTATAAATCCGAAAATGATATATTGTAGGTAATCAAGCAAATATATACTTCTATAATCCAATAAGGATTTATTCTAAATCCAACTTCTCTATTCAATCATATCCAACCAAGATTATTTCTATAATCCAACAAAGATTCATTTCTATAATCCAACCATAATAATCATGAAATCCTAGAATCCAATTTCCAAAAATTATATAATCCTATAATTTAACATTCAACAATTACTTCTACAATCAAATCTTGATAATCAATATCAACAATTATCTACTTCTAAAATCGATATCCAACGATTATCAATCATGTATCCCTATAATCCAATAAGGTATATTACGATAATCCAACAAGGCATCTTCCAATAATCCAATAATAATGTATTTCTACAATCCAATATTCAACAATCATATTTTCTATAATCCGACTCCAACAATTATATATTCTAATAATCCAGATCTTTTCAATTTCTAACTCGAGAATACATCACAATCGAAAAGATTCCTCATCTTTTGTCTTGACAATAAAGGGATATATATTGGAATTGGGAATAACTATAACTTTAAAATAGGGATTTAAATTACTTGAATATAAATCGCATGCAATAATAATTTAAAAAGCGAATTTAAATAATTTTAAATACTAGGCTCAAATATGATCAAAGGTATAACTTGCCTTGCTTGATTAAACAATGTTCTCAAATGGTGTCGAATTTTGATTCTCCGAAGTCGTCAAAATTTATACGCGTAAACGATCCGAATTCAAATAAAATCCAAATAAAATCCAGAAATTATAAAATAAATACTGGAAGTAGAGAATGAATTTAGATGAATTTAGGAGAAGGAATCAACATATTTGGAGTTCGTATGAGAACGAACGAAATTGTAGAAAATAAATCCTCAAAAATGAGATGCATGTGTAAAGCACCATGCATGATTATCTAGCTAGCAGTACTGTTCAAGGTTCTTCCTATAAACGAACAGAAGGCAAAATGGCTAAGCTTCAGCTGAATAGAACATCAGACGAATGGAACACAGCATGCAAATGGCTAGCAGAAGTTGATCATGAATAGCAAGGAGCTGATCAAGAACAAAGCACCATGCAGTAGATTAACTAGTAGCTGCACTAGAAATCAATTCATTCACTTGTCTTCTACCTCGGTAGAACGAAGAAAAATGGAGCATGGCGCATGGAGAAGGTGGTGCTCGTGAGGTTACGGTGAAGAGGAGGAAGCACCGCGTGAGAAGCGGAACAGCGGTGTCGGGAAGTGAACAACGTGGTGAGCTAGCTCGACAAATGAATTACCGCAAAGAAAGGAGCTTTAGTCTAAGATTCGGATGGCAACGTTGTCGGCGAATGACGGCGTTCCGACGGCCGGCGAGGGGTGGAATGGAGAGAGGGGATGACGGGGATGCGGTGCTCACCTCGGTGGGGCGAACGATGTGCGGATAACTAGGCGAGGGCGGCGGCGTCGGCGCAGCTTGGGCTCACGATGGCGCGGATGTTCGGCGATGCTCCCGGCGACGAGAGGTGAGCACGGCGTGACCATGTCAAGACGAAGTGGCGATGGTGTCGAAGCGGAGGAGCTCCACTAACAAAGGCGCTAGAGGCGGAAGGGAGTTCGGCGGCGTTGAGGAAATGCCAATCCGGCGGAGTGCGAAGAGGAGAGTGAGTGGTAGGAGGGTCATGAGTGAAGGAATGCGTGCCGGTGCTCCCTTTTATAGGGACGGAGGGGAGCCGAAACGTTGGGGAGGCGAAGAGCTACGGCCGACAGCTTTCGTTGCAATTGAAGAACGAAATGAAACGATTAAATTAACTGCATGTAGTGGACAAAACATCCAATTGAAGGTGTTGCAACGTGGGTGATATTAGTGCGAACGTTTAGCTTCAGACGGGATCTAATTTAATGCATTGAGTGTGGAGAATGAAGGAGAGAGGTGGAGGTCGCCATTAATGGACGCTAGAGCTTCTGTTGCAAGCAGTTGGAGCGGAGGGAAGGGGAGGGCGGGAGGATCTTGGTGGCAGCAGTGGCGGCATGTGTGGCGGTCGGCAAGGGTGAAATTGGGCAGTTAAGGAGGGTGGTGCTGCCATGAGCACACGGGAAGAACGGAAAATATATGCTCTCGGGTGCTTTTGGGAAGACGATGAATAGGAGGGAGAAAAGAGGAATAAAGGCAAAAAGAGGGCAATAAAGGCAATAAGGAGGAGGTGCTACCATGAGCTGCACGGAAGAAAGGAAAATTTGGATATATGCCACTCGTAAAACACGGTTTTTCGAGATATGCTACTTAGAATCTTGAAATTAGATTTATACCGCTCTAAATCTTGTTGTCTTTGATATATGCCATTCTAGGACATTTTTGCCCCTAACTCTTCTTCCTCCTCCTGTTTTCTTTGTCCCATATATCCAAATTTGCCCTACTATTACGTGCAGTACCGTAACCTCCCGTCTTTCTCCGTCCACCCCACCAGATACGACAACATCGACAGGGTACGCCCGCCACATGGTCTCGCCGGCGTTCTCGTCACGCTTCGGTCTGCGAACAAGGCGTCGTCGACCGCACAGCAAGTGACCGTCATGTACTCGGGCGTCGGCCGGCCGGGCGCTGCGTGGGCCGAGGGACTCGTGGAGAAGTCTTTGAAGGACGGGCGTGGCTGGTGAGGGTTAGGCTGTCCAAGCGCCTCCGTGATCGTGTGGCGTCGGAGTGGCGCTCATCGAGCGCGGTGGAGCTTGGCGTTGACGTGCGGATCTTCAACCATGGCGGCCGTCGTGCTACCAGCGATATCCACGAGAAGGTGGTGATGCTCTGTCATTTGAGGGCGAATGGACGAGGGCGAGCCATCACCTTGTCCATGGTATGTTTTAGACCTTTCCGTTATGATTAACGGGGTGTCGATTTATTGTTGGAGTACATTCATTCATGTGTTGTTTCATTGACTTAACAGATTGTACCATGTCACATGTGTATATGTATTCATCCACGAAGAAGCCTTGGCAGAGATCCAAATCGCCAGAAGAAAATTGAAGAGAGACAAAGAAAACGGGAGGAAGAAGAAGAGCTAGGGGCAAAAATGTCCTAGAGTGGTATATATCAAAGATAACAAGATTTAGAATGGCATAAATCTAATTTCAAGATTCTGAGTGGCAAATCTTGAAACACCGTTTTCGAGTGGCATATATCCAAATTTGCCTATTAGTAATTGAGAAACAAACTTGGCTTGATGGTTGTGCGAACAAGCGGCTTGGAGTTAAGCGTGCAGTGTCGTAGAGCCGCGGTTTGGGATGGGTGACCCGATGGGAAGGAACACTTAGCAGCGTGAGAGAAAAAAAAAAATATTTGTATAACTTTTTTTCTGGAATTACTGTTCACAGTCCGAGCGTAATCTTGATTTTCGGATTTAAAATAAACAATAAATCAAATAGATTTTTAGAAAATAGCAAATAGAGTCCAAAAATTCTAGAAAAATTCACAAAAATTCCTAGAATTATTTTGAACTTAATAAAAATATTTCCAACTTATAATTGGTAATAGTTTTTGCACATAATTTATTTTGGCTTTAAAATAATTAGGAAAAGCTTTTAAATTCGAAAATAATTAAAATTTTACTTTTCACTTTAAATCAATAAAATCTCAGAAAACTCCATAAATTTCTTTTTGACTTTTAAAACTTGAGAAATTCAAAAAAGCAATAAAACTCTTTCAAATTTGGAAAATCCAACAAAATAAT
>JAYEVD010000104.1:0-87541 GCA_036346405.1 Phyllostachys edulis | reverse complement strand
CATGCAAGAGTCTTGACTTCACCTTAGAGACAATCCGGTTGAGTCTCATATTTCGGATCTATGTGCGTGTCACTCGCCAAGCCCTGGCCCAGCCTTTCGCATTTCACGCGTGTCTTGCTCTTGGCTAGATTTGACAACTGAAACATCCATTGCATAGACATAGCACCGCGACAATGGCATCTGCAAGGATGTCTTATCGACAAACATTGAGTGCAACCCGAACCTCCGTGGCATGGTACTCCCCATGGCGATTAAATGCTTTCGTCATGCGTAGATAGACCCTCGGCGTCCAATCTATTCCATTCGGGGATGGGAGCTCGTCCTCATCGGAATTGTCCTCGTCATCTTCTTGTAAACCGTCTTGACCAAGTCCATCCGGTCATCGCTTTCTATTTGATGCAATATGTAATCCCTATGCTCTCCTTCATCGGCACGCCTGTGGGCTCACCATCTTGATGGTGATCTTCCTCTCCTCTATCTACGCGTCGTGGGCGATCACAAAGCAACATTCTCTAAACTCTTAAGTAACCTGACCCTCGGGGTCCTCTTCTTCACCAACATCTTTGGGCACCAGCCTCTACTCGCACCACCCAGATGATATCGGCCGGGGGCTGCATGACTTCTTTTGGCATGGTTGCACAAGTATCACACACTCATATCCTGTGGCCGACATCCTTCTATAAAGGCCTTCCACCTTCTTGAGTCTTGTCAGATCTTCTCAACTCCCATCGATGTTAGGTGGGAGGCGGCTCCAAAAGCCCTTGTATGTCGTATTTGCACACCTCGGGGTTCAAAGAGAGGCTGGGGTGAGCCAATGCTTCACATCTTGATTCATGCATTCTCGCCGTCCGGATGTACAAAAGTGGCTTCTTGAAACTGCTCAAAGTCAACACATTGCGGACCTTTACGAGCAGTGCCAACACCGTAATGCACTTTCAATGTAGTGGAGTGCAGGGCATGACTTATTGTATGGTGCAAATATTTCCAACATTGCAACTAGTCGGATCATAGCGCCGCGATATGCAAGATACGCGCTACATTGTGATTTACATTTCTAAGGCCCTTACGCCTATCGTCCACAACTACGGACAATTATGATCATTCATTACCTCGGTAGAGAGCCACAATGAGCGTCTTTTACGATATTTACATTCAACATCAAAAGCGAGCTATTCCTAGCGGGCATTATCGGGTCGGACGCTAACTTGCAATCAAGAAATGCTATAGGTGGCGTTCGATCTTCTACAAAGCTATACATATTACCTAAGTCAATTAGTTTATACTAATTAACTTCTACTAATTAGTTTATAAAATAATTCATCCTCCTTATGCGCTCGGTCACGCATTATTCACCCAATAATAATCGACCCACGCATGCAACCACATAAGCTGCAATACTTCTCTAAGCAGACACTAATACTCCCTCACGAGACTATTTTTTCTCTAACTAAAGTTTTTTATCGCTGCTACTTACATACAAATCAACAACATTTCGATTTTCCACTTTTTTCTCTAACTAAAATTTCATCTGAGTACTACTTACACTACAATTTGTACTAAATAAACTATTTACCTACTACAAAATTTAAACTACAAAATAAAATAAACTTACCTCATGAATCTTGTTTTCCTCTCCTCATCTATTTTCCTCTCCTCTCCCTCTATTTTCCTCTCCTCTCCCTCTTTCCTCCCTCTCTCCCCACCCGCTTGGACCAAATGTTTCCTCTCTCCTCCTCGGAAGGCGTGCGTGAGACATGATTTTCTTATATAGGCATATAATCGCCCAGCAGATTGGTATTGAATATCAGTAAACTCTCTGATTGTATTCGGCCTACAATAATAGCCTTCTGATTCGGCCTTCGCGCCATAAATGCCCGAATGGTTTGGCGATAGGACTCGATCGCCTAATGGTGGAAGCGGCGGGATCGATCGCCCAATCATTGAACAGACGGCTATTTACTGCAAAAAAAAAAAAGCGAATATTTTTGTAATTTCTAATAAAAATAGATTATTTAAAAAAAATTCCATCAAGAGCAGTCCTGACCTCGTGCTCCACCTCTCAAACCTGCTTAATCTAGTCCATGTCGCGGCGCCTTCCACCCAACGGTCGAGCTCTCTGGCGAGGAGTGCATGGAAGCCGGTACACCTCCGTAGAAAGCTCTGGATGTCTGGCCAGCCGAACCAATAAGCGAGGAGCTACTCTGTGGCAACAAGTCGCGCCCACCCTTACAACCCCTTCACTGCAAGTGCGTGTCAGGAGACCTACCACGCACATCGCTCTCCGCATACGCCACGGCGCGATGTCTCTCTACACCGCAGGTCGCGTCGTTGCGAGAAGGTCGCTAGGAAGTTCGCACTCTGCCTCAGCGAGGCGGCGTGTCCATCTTTGGTGGGGCGCTCGTCCTCATTATTCGGTTTGGCGGCGGACATCCGCGTCGAGATTGGCGGAAACCGCGCTCCAGTACCAAGACCTCACGGGCTACATCTCGACCAAGGCATTGCCATGAACCAACGGCAAAGTACCACTCTAAAACCACGGCGCTTGTCATTGAGTGATCTCGATGGTTCCGTACCGCGAACTCCGTCGATGTGTACCATCCGTTAAATGAAGCGCGTTTGACCAGTCACGTCACGGGGCAAAATTCGCCCGCGGTTAGCGCGTTCGGTACGTGCTACAGCAGCGTAATCATTTGGGCTCGGCAGCGGCTTCGGTACGGTAGCGTCTGCGGCGATAGAACTGATGCTTGGATGGCGGCAATTGGGCGGTGTTCGCGGCAACCTTCGATTGTGCGAGTGAAGCGAAAGGGCGGCGCGTGCCTCGTGTTACCGTCGAGATGAAAGCGGATAAGGTCGGATCACGGTCGGCCCGGCGGTGGTGATGGGAGGGTTCAGATGGAGAACAACTTCTTTGGTGTTGTTGATGGAAATAGCGGCTTAACCAGTGACTCTGGTGGATCGTGAGAATTGCAGACTCGTGAGTCACTTCAATTTTATTTTATTTTTTTGCTGGGTGGCGGAGATGGTCGACCAAATTTAAGAGTAAAATTTGTCAATAGACACAACAATACATCATAGCAAGGAACTACACAACACAACAACTAAAAGAAAAGATGAGTACATGAAAGATTCGGCATACTGGTAACAACCTGTGATGACCCACCCTATGATATCTGACAAGGTCAGGAGGACCTTTTTGAGTTGTAGTACACGCATGGAGGAGGCGGTAGTACTGCTCGTACTTCCCTAGGAGGTCTTCAAGACCTCACGGAGGTCTTGGCCAACATCCATGGTGGCACCTCTAGGTATATCATCGGGAGGTCCGACAGATCTCCCAGGCTAAATCCCGAGGGGACCTCTGGAGGTCCCGCTTACTGTGCACCAGAGCTAGTCCCGGCCATGATTAGCTAGCTCGCACAGATCTAACACAAGTGTAATCAAATCCATACACAAGCTAAGAGGAGCAAGAGACAAAATAATAAATATACTAAAGACCAAACCGGCCAAGCTTCTTACAGGAGTTTGCCTCAAGGGCTACAACAAAAGAGTAAGAACAGCGGAAAGCAATACGTCAACGATAGGTCCAACCGATCGTACCACCGGCTATCAGTGGAGAACGTCCCTAGGTCGCAAGGTCTCCAAAGACCTCTTCTTCAGCGAGCTTTGAGCTCCACTGAACTTCACAAGAATCGCAGCTGGCGATAAAAGCAGAGGGCAAAAGCCATGAGTACATTGAATGTACTCGACAAGCCGTGGGGAGAGCATGCAATAAATAATTATGCAAGGCTTGCCAAAAGAAAGCTGTATGGTTAGTTGTACAAAGCGATGTTTGACAATAAGTAATAAGTAGATTGAAAAGCTCAAGTTAAAACATTAGTACATAGATACATTTGATTTCAAAAGAAATGAGCACCCATCACATCCAAAGCCACCACGAGCACCCACTCGGGACTACCAAAACCAACAGTGAGAGTGCTGGTCACACCCATGACCGGGACCTCAACCACGCCACTCTGGAGCACCCACTCGAGGCTCCACAACCAGCCCCTGACCACCTAGTGAGCCGGCCATGACCCCTCTGGAGCCGGCCAAGGTCTCTTCAAGGCAAAGCCATGACCTCTCACAAAAGTGTCCAGAATAACAAGTTCACAAAGCTACCCTTGCACCATTTTCCTTTGGGCATGTCCATAACCAAGGACTTGGCTATTGAATAGATTTAAAACTCTGCGGAGGTGTACAACTTTACCCACAATCCACGATCTCTCTAGCGGGGCCGGGTTAGGAAAGACCCTTGCTCACTTAGATGGTGAGCGGCCTATAGAGTCAGTCTGACAAGGCCTTTACAAAGCTTTGAACTAGCTCGGAGATGCCCGCTAAGGTTTTGCAATTCCCTCTTTGGTCTAGAAGTCCAGGGTTATGGGGTGCCCTCTTGCATGTGAATCAACACGCTCAATCCACAGCTTGACCCCAAGCCATCTCATTGCTAATTATTCAGCCCATACCACCCCCATAAAGTGATCTTGTGGTTGCACTAATTGGCCCAGGATCAACAGAACACAAAGTTAAATCCTTAATTGTGCTAAGGCAAGACTTTCACATCCCAATGTGCAAAACACCCACTACTCACTTCCTGCCTTCTTGCCTCAGCAAAGCATTTTGTAATTAACCCTGCCAAAAGACCACCCAGTCTTGGCACAACAGATTATTAGGGTGATCTCGCACCACAATCAACACAACTTAGGCATCCTACCATAGCTGCTTAATAGTGGCACCGACCACAGATTCCATAATTCATTAGTCAAGATTATTAAAGATGAGGCATGATCCACGGACCCATGACTCTAAAAGCAAGGCTAGCGATGAAGTATCACGGTCCCATGTAAGGCTATAGCAAAAGATGCCAACTAAAGTATCCATCCTAAGGTATCCAAAGAGTTCATGTCAACATGTTGAGTTCAAGCATACAAATGAGGCATAATGTCAAATAGGAAAGATAGCTACTGCCCAAACCAGTTTCTATAAAGATAGCCATGCAAGTTTAGTAAATCAAAATAGCCTTGCAAAAAGGGATCAAGATGATCAAGGTCCACAACTTGCCTCTGTTGGAGAAAGAAAAAGCTTGGTGATGGAGCTTGATTCACGAGCTCCTCAACGATTCAGCGAAATCTACTTGTTCACGAGAAGAAACCATATAAGCAAAAGAAGCTCCACCTGAAAGCCAAAAGAACTTACTCGAAACCAAAAGAAGAGGAGGTCCACAGGAGGAGGAGGTCAGAGAGGAAGAAATCACGGGAGGGAGGTCCAGCAGTGAAGGCTCGGACTCAAGGAGGTCCGAACCGAGGAGGAGCTTGGAGAGCTCCTCAAAACCGAAAGAGCTAGGAGCAGAGGTCAAGAAATGAAGAAACAGGGGAGGCGGTGGGTGTCCCTAGTGCTCTATTTAAAGGAAAAAAGGAAATAGAAGCACCATTAATGTAAGGTGACCAAATTCAATGTATTGGTACAAAGGCACCTTTGCCACAAGGTGCGAAAGGAATCTGAAAACAAGGGATGTGACAAAAAGTAGAGAAGAGTACAAAGGTAGGTGGCGGCATTTAATGTGACTCAACCCACATCAAATGCACTTAAGGCCAAAGGGCAGTCAAAAGGTGCCAGAGACGGTCGAGAGGGCATGGTCCACGGTCCAAAGAGGAAATCAAGGAGGAGATCTGCGAGGAGGTCAACGAGGAGGTCAAAGGACAAGCAGGAGGTCTAGACCACAAAGGTCTAAACACAAAGAGGAGATCTGAACCTAAGAGAGGTCCAAACACAACCACAGGAGAGTCTGAACCTAAAGAGAGGTCCAAACACAACACGGGGAGGTCTAGACCACAAAGAGGTCTAAATCACAAAAAACTAGACCTCAAAAGAGGTCCAAAGCACAAGGGGTATGGCGCTCAAGGAGGCCCTAAGAGCAAAAGAGGTCTGACGGTCAAAGTCTCCGAAAAGGAAAATCTGACGGCCAAGATCTCAAAGGAGGACTGAGCGGTCAAGATTTAAAAATAACGAGGAGGTCGACACTCGGATCTCAAAGGGAGGTCCGAAGCGGTCAAGATCTCAAACAAAGGAGGTCTGACGGTTAGATTTTCAAAAGGAGATCCAAGCGGTCAAGATCTCAAGTCAAGGGAGGTCCATGGAGACAAGAATCTGTGAGGAAAAGTTGAGGCCATTAGATCAAGATCGGATGGCGCAAAACTAAGAGGCACTTTGGGCCAAGCGAGCAGATCAGCAGAAACCGAACCCGTCCGATTCAGATCAGACGGTGAAAAATAAGAGACGTTCGGACCAAGCGAACAGGTCAGCAGGATCAGGCCATCAAAGCGATGTCGAGCGGTACTTAGGTGATGAGGCAAAGCCTCAAGCGATGCGACCGCAGAGAATAGCAGTGGAGTCGGCGCAAGGGAGGTTTTGGACCTAAGGAGGTCGGGACCTTTAGATCAACAGAGGAAGGATCGGACGGCTAAGATCTCGAGAGGGAGTCCTAGAGTCGAGATCTAACAAAGGGGAGGTTTAAGCGGCTAAGATCTCGGAGGGAGGTCCTAGCAGGTCGAATCGATCACGGGGAGATGCGGCGGTTAAGATCTCGAGAGGAGGTCCTAACGGCCAAGGAAGGTCCTAAAGGACTCGGGAGGTCCTAAAGGATATTGGGAGGTCTATTCGACCACGGGGAGGTCCAAGCAGACAAGGGAGAACTATTTGAGCAGGAGAGGTCCAAATAGACAAGGGAGGACTATTTGAATGCAGGAGAGGTCCAAATAGACAAGGGAGATCCGATTGGGCATGAGGGAGTTCGAGGTCCAAAAGGGTCTTTGGGAGGTCGGAGGAACTCGGGACGTCCCAAATGAACTCGAGGGTTACAAATGAGCGTTGAGAGGTCCACGGGAGGTCCAAAAGAGAAAGGAGTTTAGATCAAGGGAGATCTAGTCAAAGATGAAAGCTTAGACCCAAGGGAAGGTCTAAGCACAAAGAGATTCAAATAGACAAAGGGAGGTCGGACTAAAGAAGTCCAAACAAAGATTACAAGGAGAGGTCCAGGAGAACAAACGAGGTTGAAACTACGGGAGGTCCAGTTGAAGGAGGTGCAGGTGAAAGGGAGGACCCAAGGAAGATATCTCCAAAGGGAGGAGATCTGAGGTAAGAGGTCCACGAAGGAGGAACTCAAGAGAAGTCTGAGGAAGAAGAAGAAGAGAAGGTCGAGAAAGATGAGATGGATCTGGGCATCGGGAGATGTCCAACAAAAGGAGAATGCAGGGCATAAGAGAAATGTCCGGTGAGAGGAGGTCTAGAGAAAGAAAGGAGGTCACGGAGGACAAACAAGGCCAATGAGAGAAAAAGAGTATAAAAGCCAAGAACAACAATAACTCCAGATCAACCAAAAGGGATTAATTGAAGTTTGATTATTTCAAGTTAAATCTTCAAATCTACGAAATCTTCAAATTAAGCTTTGAACTCTTATCAAAACCAAATGGTTATTATTTTCAAAAGCTTTCCAAAACTCCGGAAAAACGGGACGTTACAAACCCCCTCTAGTACTCGACTTGCATTAGCTCATCCTTGTTTCGTTGCATCTTCTCAAAGAGGCCGCCATTCCGCCAAGTTCACAATTCCTCTTTGATCAACCACAAAGTTCTCCCAGCATCTTTTGCTCAAAGTAGAAAATCCCCGCATTCTTTTCTTTCCAAATGAGCCAATGTACGAGGATAACAAGAGAGTCAAAAGCCTTACGAAATTTCTTAGCAAAACCCTTCCTAACCGTGCACCACCAAGACTCAGAGTCAGTTTCATCTGCCAAGGGTAATCGAAATGGGACATTGACCTAATCCTGGACAAGAGTCCGCTCTACGGTGTCGAAATGGAGCGTTGATCTAGCAGCTTCAATTTCTTGTTGCTTCCTAGTCTTTGGGTTGGTTTCGGCCAAAATCAAGAATATCGGTCTTATCGGAAACCCCCCTAAGACTTCAAACCGGTCAAAATTGGCCCAAAAAAATCGGATTTGGTTGAATTTTTCTTGAAGTTGATCTTTTTAATTTAAAATTCAAATTTCGATTTGGAAATTTTGGCCGAATTTTTCTGATTTTCTGCCAAACCGTTCCTACCCTGGTGAAAACCTTGGTTGTATGAGCACTACTGTGGTTTTCCTAGCGATCGTATTCTTTGGACTGTGATCTTGCCATCTCGTAAGAGTTTTCGTGGAATCCATAAATAAAGTGTTCACAGATTGTTATGATCACATTAGTGTACAGTGCACTACTGATAGTAGTATTACCAATTATCACTTTGATCCTTCCGCTTAGTTCAGCTTCAGTGCCGACCGACTTGTTCATCTCTGTGATTAGCATAAATTATTTAATCTAACTGCGACAATTTGCAGTAATTAATCGTAGTTATTGATTAAACAGATCTAGAATCGTAATTAGCAATTAACAGATCTAGTCGGGTTCAAGAAAATTAATCTTCCAGATTAATTAATAGCGAGATTAGTGATTGAAGGAGGGAATTCCGACGACATACCGATTCGAACGTGTAGAGCAATTCGTGTTGATAAAGCTCTTTATTAATTGATTGATCTCTTTCTGTATTCAAGAAAGTCTTATTTAAAGACTAACAATCCAGCATTGATAGTTTCGGTGTTTTGCAATAACCCCTAATCAGGGGTTTCTCAACGCATCGAGCGGGTCCGGACTCCGCGTCATGCTCTCTCTCGGCGGAGTCGGCGCATTTGGATCCAAGCCGTCTGTTTCCGATCTAACGATCAGGAAAGCTCTTCGCCTGATCTAAGAGGCATTTTTTGGGCTGAAACTAGGAGGTTCTACGGGCTCACTCCGTGACCGTACAACATAATAATACCTGGGCCAACACTCCTAGGCCGGACGTTCGTGGGTATTACTTCCCTAGGCCGAAACTACCTCGCGCGCACGGCCCAACTCGCGCACTCGACACACCGGGACCAGCGTCCACGCCGCGCTGCTCCCTCGCCGGCTCACCCGCGCGCCCGGCATCGCCGCCCTGCTCACAGCGCACCGCCTCCCTGCACCGTCGGGCTGCTCGCCGGCGCTTCCTCGGCCTCGGGTCGGGGACGGCGGGGGTTTCGTCAGATCGACCTCCCTGATAGAAGGCAAGGAATGAACCGCGCGCCAATGACCACCCTTGTTAGCGGAGCGACATGCGCCCGCCTCTCCTCCGGACCTGCACCTCAGCACCAACTCCTTCCGGCAAGGTAAATCCGTACACCACAGGATCGTCGCGTCCGCCTCTCCTCCCGTCCTCCGGACTTGCACCTCAGCACCAAGCTCGTCATCTTCTATGCCAAATTCCTGGACGGCCATGGTCTCCGCCGCCCGCGGGAGGCGCTGGAGCTGTTCGCCCTCGTGCCTGCGTCCGGCGTTAGGCCGAACCAGTTCACGTACGGGAGCGTGACGAGGAGGTTGTTCGCAGCGATGGAGAGGCGGTTGTTCATGTCAGAGTGCGCTCATGAACATGTTCGTTGTTCGCGGCGGTTGGTCAGGGGGTTTGCTAGCCGGCGGACGTCCGGCCGGCGCGGACAACCCGTGCGCTGTGAGAGGTGGGGTGGGCCCGGGTCGGACGTCCGCGCCGCCAGAGCGCGCTCCAGAATTCAGTGGGATGTTGGCGTAGGGACAGCAGTCTCGCCTGCAACTTTCTTCTCCCGGCCGTGTCCGCCTGAGCCTGACCCTGATGCGTACCACTGACCGCGGGGCATGAGCGGACCTGTGGCGGGGCAGGGTGCGGCCGCCCCCTCGTCCTCTGGTAGCCGACTAGCCGTCCCCTCCAGCAGCCGACTCGACGCGTGACCGAGGCTCCTTCCGGCGGCCGCGGGAAGGTGACCCTCACTCGCATCTTCTTTGTCTCACATTTGCCGTCTCCTTCCGAAGTCTAAACCTCTTGCGGTGGAGGGACGTGCTCTGCGTTTTGGTTCGGCCACCACCTGTTGATGGTCGCCGGCATCACTTCCGTACCGTCCCCAAAGCAATTCTGGTCAAGACATGGGATAATCACAATCATATTTAATTTATTGTTTTAACAAGAGACCGCCAATTCCACTTTCAGATCACTATTGTGATGCTCCTGCATGCGTGCTCACACAGCCAAGCTAAAATCACTCTCTTAAAAATTCTGCATATGCACTACCTTGCTCTCTTCAAATTGCATACCTGTTAAAGAATGCAGATTGAAGACAGAAAGCCAGCCTGCATTAGACAGGTTTCTTTCTTCGCAGATGACCGAATCGCCCTAATTTGAAGTACTTCCTTTAATTGTCTGATATGTTTACTTTTCCAGAGAGACCACCATATGTCCATCAAGGACTCAACTATATTCCTTTCTTCCAAGGCTGAGACTTGCAAGCCGCAAAGTTGTCTCAGAATCTATGCAGTTCTTCTTCGACACATATTCCAAGCTCTGAACTACACTATACTTCAGGTATCAGTGCAACAGCTCCTGGCTAAGAAAGAAAACAGTACACATATCTATTTTCGAAACACATCGACCTTACTCTACCTACAGGCTTTCTCAGACACCAGACAAACATTCCTGTGTGCGTGGAAGGGCAAGAGCAAGTCTGTAGCCATGAGCGGGGGAGCCGAGATGATCGCAGGGGCAGTTGTGCAGCATGTCGCTGGCATGCTCGGTCAGGTTGCCTGGGAGAGGATGGAGCTGCTGTGGAGTTTCAAAGATGATGTTGAGGAGATGAAGGACAACTTGCTCTCCCTGCAGAATAAGCTGGGCGACGCTGAGAACCGCTCCCGAGGGAAGGAGGCTGCACCGGGCGGCGCTGGCTCAAGAAGCTGAAGTCTGTTGCCTACAACATGGAAGACGCTCTGCAGGAGCTGGAAGCCAATGCCATGATATGGAAGAATAGTCCATGCACGGTATGTACCATCGTCCTGAGTCCTGCCATGTACGGCATGTGTCAGTTTTTTTTAATTATATGGGAAAAATTAGGAATTGATAATATGCATAGCGTCCGGAGATTTTTTTTAATAATCCTTTTTTATTAAAATTATAGAAATAATACCATCTTTTTTTTGTCAAAATAATCATCGATCCGCATCACGCATTGGGCGACATAGAGCTAATCGCTCAACCACTTGGCGATCGGACAAAGTCGTCCAATGAACGCGAGCGACTTAGAGTCTGTCGCCAATCGAGAAGCGACTTAAGTCCGTCGCCAATCGGTGGCGACTTGAAGTACTGATCGGATGGTTCGATCGGCCCAAAAGATCGGACGGTCCGAACGTTACGAGGATAACTGTTTTAACTTCAAACCCCCTCAAGTTTGGCTGAGCTAAAAAAATAGAAATAAATTTCTAAAATTATAAAAAATTCAGAGGTGTTCTGGGATGATGCAATGCTCGAGATAAAATTTGTAACCTCGCTATTCAAGATTTATTTTTCTTATTTTAATTCATTATGACAAGGGCTTTTAGAACTTGGTTTGAATTTTTACAATGTTGAAGTAAGCTCTAAAAGTTTGGGAAAAATTATATTTATTCATGAGTCATTTATTCTCCGCCATTTTTCTCCCCAATAGAACTTCCCAAAAACATGAGCTAGCTCATCTCCACTTCTCCTTCCAATCTCTACTAAAAATCACAAATCCTCTCATGCATGATATACCATTTCAATCGTCATCATGAGTGTTCCATTTTCGCAATCGGTTCATCCGAGATGGTTCAGACGTTTGGAAGAAGAGGGAAAGAAGCCGATGGTAGTGGTCGGTCTTAGGGGAGGCGCAATGACTCCATGCGCCGGGCGTAAAGCGCCAAGGTGGCGGCATGCACGGTGGTCGAGACACGATGGTTCCAAAGCGTGGCAGCGGCGCCCACGACTCCGGCGGCTTATCTGCAAGAAGTGCGGCGGTGCTGGCGCCCAATGATGGTGGCGATCCACCCGCCGGCCGGCGAGAGGAGAGAAGAGAGGAGCGGAGTGAGTGGAGAGATGAAGGAGAGCTCGGAGGTAGAAGGAAGAAAGAAAGAGGCAGAGGAAGAGGAAGAAGAAAAAAATTTGGAGGATTGCTAGTGTTGAGTCAATTGCCGGATATCAGGCACGCATATCCGGATAATCCATATCCGTGATTCGACGGATACTAGGGCTACTGAGTATTTGTATTTGTTTTCGACAAAAAAATCAGTATTTGTTTCCGATCCGAGAAAAATCTGATCCGAGACAATCCGAATTCGTTTTCATCGAGATCGATCGAAAACTATCCGATCCGTTTTCACCCCTAGTTAACACTCCTATTTTGATGTTCTACCATATATTAGAGTTGTATAAATATAAATATATATTCTACCATATATCACAAAATCCTTATATTTGACATGCAACCTTAAACATGACTAGAAAAAGGGACTGACTAGCGCCCACACATATGATGGTTGCGTTCCCATCATACGCTCCCCCAGCCATCAGATCTCATTTAGATGGACCGCAATAAAAATTCACGATTTGGCGCAACAAAAATTGATGAAGCACAACAATCAGTTCTATGGTTGCAATAAAATTTCCACTCCGATGCAACAAACACAAATGCAAATTAAAAAATTGAGCAACAAATAAGAACAATTGTGGCAACAAATACAATAATCTGTTGCAACAAAATTGAAACAAGGTTGCAAGAAAAAAAAATAAAAAACCACTAAATCAGCCTCAACATTTTGGAGAGAGTGTTGCAACATTCAGAAATAACCACTGCAACAACTCGACTTACTAGTGTCAACATTTTAGATAGGCTCGGAGTAGGAGGCAGCCAGCCCACACCGCCACCTCGTTGCCGGACAGATCTAGCGGCCCTTGCACCACATCCTGGTCGCCCTCTCGCAGTCACAGTAGCCTCCATCGCGGCACCACCGCCTCCTCACCCCCAATTGCGCCATCCTCTACTCGACATCTGCAGCTAGCCCCAACCCCTTCGGCCTTGGTCCCACCAAATCCGTCGAGCTCCGTCCACGACGGCAACAGATCCGGCGAACTCCTGCCACTCCACGGAAAAAACCTCCACACGAGCTCCAGCCATAGCGGATGGCCTTCCTCGAGTGCAAGCTGCCTAAAGAGAGGGGGGGGTAGAGGAACGTGGCTCCGTTGACGGCTTTGCCGGTGAGTCGCCGGCAATCACATTTGTGTGCGTAGGCAGTGTTGAGGAGCAAGCTGTTGGGCCCTGAAACAGTGAGGAGATATAGAGACCTTGGAGGTGGTGTGTCGACCGTTGAGACTTGGGAGGATAAGGTGAAGCGGTGTGGAAGTGGAAGCAGAAGGCGTCCGATTTTTTCTCGTATCAAACGCCCGGGCACAAGCATTACCCTAGAAAAAATAGTTCTGCCCTTCTCCACATGTGCTCGGACAATTTGTGCAGCGAGCGATACACGATCCTATCGAGTTTAGATGCCAAGACGATCTGATCGAGTCAAACAACCAGTGATCCTTTTGATCTGATCGAGTCCAGCAGTCAGGACGATGAGTTTGACAACATTGTTTCTGCATAAATAATTGAATATTAGAAAAATCAAAATTGCAAAAACGAAAAGAAATATGCAGACTATCAGTACATGCACAGTCGAAGAGCTTCGATCTACAAGACGCACCATCGTTTCATCGGTGCCAATCACAGTCAGCATCTGCAATACCGCGGCATATAGGATCACACTCTTGCAGTACGTAGGTCCAGTCTAGGAGTGGGCATTCGGTATTTTGTTCAGTTTATTCGGTAAAAAATATTCGGTTTTGAGGGTTAGCAACCTAATTAACGGGTCATCGGTTTGTTTTTGGTTTTGATAAACCGAACCACACGCAGTGCAGTGGCCATGGCGATGGAGGCATCGGCGACCAGTGGAAACAGCGGCGAGACGGCGATGGAGGCCCGATGGAGAAGCAGGCGGTGGTGGTAGTAGAGGCTGTCGGCGATGGCGGTGGAAACTGGTGGCGGTGAAACGGCGAGCGGGCGAGATGGCGGCGTGGAGAGACTGGCGGCAGTGACATCGGTAGGAAACGGGTGATGACGGCGATGGGATGTGGCTTGCAGCTTGCATGCGAATGAGAGATAGAGAGAGAGATAAATTTGAGATTGCTAGGGTGGTGTGAGTTAGGTCATTAGGGTTAGGCGGTTATTGGGTGGTGGCACAGTGGGCCTTGGGCCTTAGAGTCGAGTGGAGTGGGCTTGTTCGGTAATTTGGTCTATTCGGTTTATGAGAGTTAGAAACCGAACCAAAACCGAATAGAACCCCAAAAACCCATCTTGAATAATGACATTTTCGATTAATTCGGTTCGGTTTGGTAATGCTAAATAAATTTTACACAAAAGGTCATATGTCGGACCCGGTTTGAGAATCCAAATCCTCTGTGAAATTCTTGTGCTATTCACGGATCAATAGCTAGCACTTTCAAGACACATTCTTTGAATCATTCATACAAGCGTGAATGAAATATTAAATATTACAACCAATCGAGTGACATAGACCACGTCGGGTCAAGTTTACAAAAGGGCCGAAGCGTGCCAAATGGATTACATCACATAAGAGCAACGTAAACTACGTGAGTAAAAGGCGAGGTAGGGCTCATCTCACACGAACAAGCGATGGGGTAACTCAGTGTCTGACGGATATTAACCAAGAGTTGGATAATATCGGTTGTACTGTGATACCAACAAGTCTACTTAGGCTGGCGAGACCTAAACTCTGAGAACTATACTACTCCTCGTCAGTAGCCTTGTCCATCATCTCTGGGCCGTCGTAGAAAGCGTAGTCTCCGCTCGTCTTCATTATCTGAAGGGTTGGGGGGAAGCGAGAATGAGCACTACTACCGTGCTGCAAGCCAACACACAATGCAATTATAAACATGCAAGGCTTAACAAAGATGGCTCGAGGTTCTTTTATTTGCAAAGCAACTTTTCAATATCATACTTACAAAGTCCTATAAGCAGCATTTTAACAAATTGCGGTTTATTAAAGAGAGCATGTGTAATAATTATTTTAGTAGAGGTTCTATCCAAATGAAACTCTACCAATGCATCCTTTTAATTGGAGCTGCCTCCAATGACCACACCCACTGAGCTCGACGGCTCAGGAAAAAAAATCCAACACAGGGCTAGGTGAGCCCTTCCACCATTTTTATACCACCCACAAAGTTGTTGAAATAGAACTAACTCAAGTTATGATTCCCATGTCCGCCTTTGACCGTAGGCACGACTGTTTAAACAATTTTAGACTCTGCAGAGGTTGCACACTTTACCCACAAGAGATAGTCTACCCGTTACCCCACATGATTCCGTAGTCATGTGGTAGGCGGCAATCACGGTAAACTTTCTAGATATCTCGCCCCTTAGTCATTCCACCCATACGGGTTACGCCTATATGTTGTGCGGGATGTTTACCACAACGACTAGTGCTTGTGACCCGACCACAACGACTAGCGCTAGTAACTTCACCCTTTTCGGTGTCCTTCCAAGCCGAGTATCTCAAGACTTGTATGCTCTTCGTTCCCCAAAGTGAGATGACTTTCAAGGTTCAATAACTTTACTAAGCCAAGTTGCACTTTGCAGACTTGTGGTTGTACTTATTTAACACGGGGGTCGTGACAAGATGAAGTCCTTAGGGTTATCTAGGCGGTTCATTCCACAAGCCAACCAACCATGTACTCCCTGAGCACCCACCACCTCACCATCCGCCCAGATAGAACTAGCAATTGGGGTTTTGATGAGTAAACCAATTTATTTTCACACCTTTTAGCCAATGGACCACCAATGGCTACCCAAATCATTTTATGTTTGAGGAAATGATGATTGGGGTATTTAATACCCCGGTACTTAAGCAAGACTAGCATGTCGCTTAAGTACAACCTATAACTAGTATTACCCATAGTTACTAAGGTGACAAGGATTAATGGACTCAAGTTATCAAGGATGGCATATTAAATTAATTATTCAACAAGTGGGTATTTAACTACCTTAAGCTTTAACATACATTTGATAAAGAAATAAAGCATGCAATTTTGCTAATTTAAACGAATATAATTTGCATAAAATGTAGGATCAATATGGTCAAAGTATTGACTCGCCTTGGTGAAAGGCAAGGGTTCTTGATACTCTTGGTCTTGATCAACTTGAGGATCGCCGTCTTCAAATCCTAATCGAGGCGACAATACCTAAAAAAGACACAACGCAAAGAGAGCAAATAAATAAATAAAGAATAATAAATAAACTCCAAATTGAACAAGACCTATGCCATTAGCAAGATCTTGAATTAACAAATTTTAGAAATTTAAATCATAATTTTGGAGTTATAACGGAGGAGAATGGAATTCTGAAGATTGAACGGGAATTAAAAAGGGAGAGAGAGGGTTGGGTGCACAGAACCGTGCTTGAACAGAGTCCATGTGAACAGGGGGCTCCAGTCCACCAGAACAGGGAGGGGGGGACCCATTTGGCAGCCAAAAGGGAGGGGCTCAAGGCCTTATGACAGGTGGGACCTCAACACAAAAATCCCCAAATTGATTCCCCAATTTTGCTTTGCTCTCTGCTCTCTTTGAGAAAGAACAGGGGAGGGGCAGAGGAGCGCTCGAGCGGCATGGTGCGGCGGCCCGCCGAGAGAGGCACGGAGGCGCCATGGATGGCGAGCGGGACCTCCGAGGCGACCTGATGGGAGAGTGCTGGCGGTGAGAGGCAAAGCGGCCTGGTGGTGGAAGCGGCCACGGCCACACGAGGCACCGGCGGTGGAGCGGCGCCATGATGAAAAAGCCTTGCCGGCGACGCGAGGGCGCCGGACGGGTGGTCGTATGCGGATTAGCCCGCTGACAGTGGCCCCGAGGCGAGAAGAAGAGGCGCAATGGCAGCACGGCCAGCCGAGGGACAGGCGAAGGAGGTGGGATTAGCTTCCTTGGGTCTTGGGGCTCACGGTGACGGTTCCCGGGTGAGAGCTCACCGGGCAGTGGCGAAGTCGGCGAGGCAAGACGGCCAATGGAGGAGCAGCCGGTTGGGGGTTTACCAGGCTCGGGGCGTGGAAGCTCAAGCAAGGAAGGGCTTTATAGGAGTCACTGGCCTTGGAGCAAGGGGGGCCGAGAGTCCGGTCCTTGAGCCGCGATCCCGAGGCGGCAACGACTGTGTGCGGGCTTGAGGGAAGCGCCTTGAGAGACGAGGTTGCGGGGAGTCTCATGATCGTGGCGTAGCGTGTGTGTGTGTGTGCCGCAAGACAGAGCAGCATGGCGTTACGCTGATGGCGCTGGCGCGACGAGACGTCGAAGCGAGGCGCGTTCCGGTCTGTGGCGTCGGCCTGGAGTCCTCTAGGGCAGCGGCGGCGGCATGCAGCGATGTGGGGCGGTGTGGCGTCAACCAGGCAACAGCCAAGGCAGGCGGTGGCGTCGATCCGAGGAAAAGCAAAGAAGAAGATGACCGCCGTCGCAAGGAAAAAGGGGAGGAGAGAAAGAGAAGGGGCCATTGGGAAAAGAAATCAGTCAGGCGGGGAAAAACGGGTTGGTAGAGGGCTTGGCCCAGAGAGAAAAGAAATTTGGGCAGGAAGAGCGGCACAGGAAATTTGAAAAGGAGAAACTCCATTTTTATGAATTGAATTTCAAATGCTACTAATATTACATTTGAAACACGACCGAGAAATAGAGGATTTTTCAAAATTAGCTTTGAAGTTTTGAATTACTGCGAAGAACGGCACGGACGGCAATACTATTGTTCATCCGAAAACAGACGTTACATCATACTTCAATTACAATTCCTCACATGTATTTGGCCAAAAAATAAATTTTATTAAGTAACTAAATAACCTAAAAATATGCTAGATGTTTAGATTAGGAAAAAAAAAGGCATAATCTGAAAAAAAGAAGTTTGATAAGAACACAAGTGCAAAAGCAGAGGGTTGAAAAATAAAGAAAATCGCATAAAATACCTTTTGGATCGGACGTCTCAAAAACACAAGAAATTTGTAATAATAAATTGTAAAAAATAATAATTAAGTCTCCGACGCTGCCTCACTCCTCCGCCAATAAGTGCTCAATCATGTGTTCGAATGGTAGAATACTATCAAATACTATACTATTATTTTCCTAAAAAGTTTGAAATTCCTTCAATTCAAAAGGGTCCTAAAGATTTGTAAACTGTCTAGCTACGCAAATGTGCGGGTCATCCCGCTAGTTATATTATTAAGACAGAGGAAAAAAAAAGTCACATTGTTCACTCTTAAGGGTTATAAATTACCACGTTAATTAGAAGAAAAAGAGATAGATCTACACTGTCTATTGTGGTAGGTCTATATTATAATGGTGCACATTAATTAGGTGCATCCAGAGCTATTAAACTTGTATGAAAAATACAATTTAAAAAAGAGAATAGTAATCTTGAGTCCTGCCATGTACGCATGTGTCAGTTTTTTTTTATTATCTGAGAAAATTAGGTAATTAACACTCCTGTTTGGATGTTTAGTATTTGAAAACTAGAGTATTAAAAAACCACAGTTTTTAGGTGCTATGCATGAAATACCATGGTTTATGATTATCACAATTTTTAACGGTTTTGGGGAAAACTATAACGTGTTTGGTGGTTGCAGTATTCGACATAGTATTTTGTTCAAACGCAAAGTTTTTATGCTAATTAGCCATTATTTACGAAAAGTTTAATAAGTTAGACATGAATGTAAATTTTTGTTGTAGCTATATTTAGAAGGCCATCTGATTGTAATCAATGCATAAATCTGGCAACAAAATCTCATCAATGCTCCGTTAACTAAAGAGATTCAGAGCAATACCCGCGGAAGCTGGAGATCGACGTAACCACGTACGAGCCATGGAGTCGTGGTACCTCAGTTTTTACTAAAAAGTGATCTTTCAAAACTTTAAAAATACCATTCGGCAGTCATGTGAGATCACTGTGGAGCCATCATGGTCTTCGGATCTTGCGGCTGCCTCCAGGACGCCAAGAGAAACCTGCAAGATGAAGATGTAGAGTTTTGCATGAGGTGTTGCTGAAGTTTGTGAGGCGGCGACCTAGTTCGGCTACGACGCGACGACCTGGATCGGCTACGACGCAGCGACCTGGTGCTGCTACGTCTGGTGCGGCTGCGGCCCCGGCTGCGGACGGGCGACCTGGTGTGGCTGCGATGCAGGAGCCTGGTGCCGAGGTTGTGGCCACGTCCATAACGGCCGAAAGGGGAGCGGGATCTGGGATACCCCCTGTGACCTTAGCGGGAGGAGCCTCCTCCCTGAGCCGCAGGCCTGCCGAGCATCTGGTCGCGCCCCGCGAAGTAGGACCGGGCGCGCTCCGCTCTGTCATCATTGTAGTCATCATCTCCATCATCACGCCGTGGCCCCAAACGCAGGTGAGCATCAGGTGGAAGTCTCCTTGGGCGCCTCTCCACACCATCAGGAATGCCCGCTGTCAAGAAGAAATGTTCACGCTTGGGGTATTCCTCTTCATGATCAGCAGGGGATCCGCTTCTACCATCGCTGGAAGTGTGGTACACCTGCGGTGAAAAATCCTCGAGAATGCTGAGATGAACAAGTACTCGGTAGCGCCTGCCTTCCTTGGGAGCACCTATGGATGCAGACGCCCTTTGAGAGGATTGGCCTGCCTCCAACACAGGTGCCGCCGGAGGATCAAGAAGCGTCAGGTGAGAGGTCTTCGGTAATGCATCTGGGTCGCGAGCCCATACCCACACTGCCCAGATGGACGCATTTCGCTCCCTCTCCCTGGATAACTCATCCACTTGGTCAAATTGACAATTACCTCCCTTTCTGGCTGCCAAGCAATGGAAGGTCGCCGTGCAAAGAGTGGAATTCCTTCCAAACAAAGCAATGCACGGTACCTCCAGAGGTTGCGGTGGGAGTCAGCCGCGTAGTCCCAAGCTTGAAACTCAAACTGGTAACCGTCGATCGAGCATCCTCCTGCCCCCAGTGCAGCATCATGTTGTCGTCTAGACTCAAACTCAATGAGAAAATCTTCTTGAAGGCAGCACAAGACATGAATATCTCTCAGTGGAATGCGAAGACGCACTTGAATGGATCTTGCCACCAGGCTTGGCAGGGGGTTGCGTCGATGTCCAACCACCTTGACAAGGATAGCCGTGTCACGGAGACGTAGAAGTTCCGCCTCCATCTCTCGGGTGATGGTGTGAGCGCAAAACCCTTGATTGGCTTTGTTGATGGCTTGTCCTGCCGAAAGTCTCCCATTGCGTAGTCTTGTGACCCACCGTGGTGTTTGGGCGATGGTTGTTTTGGAGAAAAGGACGAAGGTGAAGCCGGGGCTGAAGCTTTTTGTCTTGAGAGGCGATTCACGGGCAAGATGGCCACTTGCACGGCAGCGGTGAAACAATGGACATGGAACATACATTGTGCGATCTTGTGGTTTTTTGCCAGGCATCTGAAGCAGTGGCAAGATGAAGGAAGGTGAAGACCAGGTTGCTGCCCCCTGCGATAAGTGCCATTAAGACCGCAGTGGGCATCGGGACTTGGCAAGAGTGTTTGTTCTCCACCAATACCGTGGCCTCACCAGATTCCAGCCCTCTGCATTGAAGTCGACTTTAGTTGTAGCATCTTGATTACCAGCAGTTCGTTTCCAACTACCCGAATTAGTGCGGACCTCCCGGTTGTGGGCAGCCTGTCTTGCCTTCTGCACCCACACAGAAGGTTGCTTTGCCACCTTGGAGATCAGCATTGAAGGATGGCACTCCGGTTGTCCAGCGGTCCCAGTATCCTTACTGCAAATACCTTTCTCCAGGATCGACATTTTGTCAGAACAAGACAACAAGCGGATTGTTGTCGGATCCCTTAGCATGTCAATCCTGGAGAAAAGTGATACACCTTTCTCATTTCTGTCGCTGCTCAGAGACAAAGCAGGAGCAGTAGGGCCAACTGGAGTACCTGAAGATAAGGATTTCCGGGTGTCTGATGAAGCCAATTTGTCAGCGCTACTAAGCTCCAGTTGCAGCCCAATCTGACCAGCCATTTCCGAACACTCCTCACCAGAGGACTCGTAGTCGAGTAGGTCGACGCCATGGTTGGGGGAAGCCATCTGAGGAACTGAGGCCAAAACCATTGGGGGAACTGGAGCCAAAAACCAATGGGATGGGATGCGTGCACCAGGTCTTGCCAGGGGGAGCTGATGGCCCGGGTGGGAAAACGCGATTTGGGGGATCTTGCGATGTGCGGATGGGGAGGTGGATGGTGGGGGTGGATGGGGAGGAGGGGGTGGATGGGGAGGAGGCGCGCCATGGAGGGAAACTGCGAAGGGCGCGACGCGGCGGAAGGGGTTGATGTGGGTGGCCGGTCTTTGGAGTGGCATCAAGGGGCTAAGGGGGGTTCTCGTGGAGTCGCCAGAGTTTCAGGGCGAAGAAAAACATTGTATCTGGGAATTATAAGTTGCGTTCTGTTTACAGTCGAAGAGTTCGATCTACAAGACGCACCATCGTTTCATCGGTGCCAATCACAGTCAGCATCTGCAATACCGCGGCATATAGGATCACACTTTTGCAGTAGGTCCAGTCTAGGAGTGGGCATTCGGTTTTTTTGTTCAGTTTATTCGGTAAAAAAATATTCGGTTTTTGAGGGTTAGCAACCTAATTAACCAAATTAAATCGGTTCGTTTTTTTGGTTTTCGGTAAACCAAACCACACGGTGTAGGTGGCCGTGGCAGTGGAGGCATCGGCGAACGACGGTGGAGGCAACGGCAGACGGCAGTGGAGGCCCAGTGGGGAACGGGCGGTGGTGGTAGTAGAGATCTGTCGGCGGTGGCTGGTGGAGGCCTGGTGGCTGTGGGGAACGAGCGGGTGGGCGGATGGCGACGTGGTGGAGGCCTGGCGACGGTGACATCGGTAGGGAACGGGTGATGACGGCGACGGGATGTGGCTTGCCGCTTGCATGCGAATGAGAGATAGAGAGAGGATAGAGATGGCTAGGGTGGTGTGAGTTAGGTCATTAGGGTTAGCTGGTTATTGGGTGGTGGCCTGGTGGGCCTTGGGCCTTAGAGTCGGGGTGGAGTGGGCTTGTTCGGTAATTCGGTTTATGAGAGTTAGAAACCAAACCGAAAACCGAATAGAACCCCAAAAAAAACCCATACCGAATAAACTGACATTTTTGGTTAATTCGGTTCGATTTGGTAATGCTAAATAAATTTTACACAAAAAGGTCATACTTCAATTACAATTCCTCACATGTATTTGGCCAAAAAAATAAATTTTATTAAGTTACTAAATAACCTAAAAATATGCTAGATGTTTAGATTAGGAAAAAAAAAAGGCATAGTACGAAAAAAGAAGTTTGATAAGAACACAAGTGCAAAATAGAGGGTTGAAAAATAAAGAAAATCGCATGAAATACCTTTTGGATCGGATGTTTGAAAAACACAAGAAATTTATAATAATAAATTGTAAAAAATAATAATTAAGTCTCCGACGCTGCCTCACTCCTCCGCCAATAAGTGCTCAATCGTGTGTTCTGAATGGTAGAATACTATCAAATACTATACTATTATTTTCCTAAAAAAAGTTTGAAATTCCTTCAATTCAAAAGGGTCCTAAAGATTTGTAAACTGTCTAGCTGCGCAAATGTGCGGGTCATCCCGCTAGTTATATTATTAAGACAGAGGAAAAAGAAGTCACTATGTTCACTCCTAAGGGTTATAAATTACCACGTTAATTAGAAGAAAAAGAGATAGATCTACACTGTCTATTGTGGTAGGTCTATATTATAATGGTGCACATTAATTAGGTGCATCCAGAGCTATTAAACTTGTATGAAAAATACAATTTAAAAAACGAGAATAGTAATCTTGAGTCCTGCCATGTACTGCATGTGTCAGTTTTTTTTTATTATCTGAGAAATTTAGGTTAACACTCCTGTTTGGATGTTTAGTATTTGAAAACTAGAGTATTGAAAAACCACAGTTTTTAGGCGCTATGCATGAAATACCATGGTTTATGATTATCACAATTTTTAACGGTTTTGGGGAAAACTATAACGTGTTTGGTAGTTGCAGTATTCGATATAGTATTTTGTTCAAACGCAAAGTTTTTATGCTAATTAGCCATTATTTACGAAAAGTTTAATAAGTTAGACATGGATGTAAATTTTTATTGTAGCTATATTTCGAAGGTCATCTGATTGTAATCAATGCATAAATCTGGCAACAAAATCTCATCAATGCTCCGTTAACTAAAGAGATTCAGAGCAATACCCGCGGAAGCTGGAGATCGACGTAACCACGTACGAGCCATGGAGTCGTGGTACCTCAGTTTTTTTACTAAAAAAAGTCATCTTTCAAAACTTTAAAAATACCATGGCATTTGACATACTACGGTTTACAAAACTACAATATTTGTTACACCTAAACAGACAAACACATCATTTTTTTCCCGACTTTGGACATGTAACTAACTATTTTAGTAGTTGTTAAAATTTTAGTTGAGTAGATGACTAGATTCCGCAGTACAAGTGTAGTACAATATAACAACATAACGACAAATTGGCACCAAGCGTTCTGTAATATTGTAGCTTAAGTTTACTGGTGTTAAGCTGAAAATTTAACATTATTAGTCCAATACCCGTACATTGTTACGAATATCTATGCACTTGATCCCACCAAACTTTACTTCAATAGCGATTTCTCCCTATGCTAGGCTTTGTTTTCTTAGTTTTGTTCCTATACAAGTCTAAGAAGAAAACCTACTATACATGAGGAAACAACTTCCATAACCATCGATATACATGATCCCAACAAACTTTATATTAAAACCAGTGTACTTTTGGATTGTTTTATGAGCAAATTCACTCCTAACACTGCACTTGGTTGGCTTTTGCCAAAACAAACCTCAAAGCCGTTATTTAGTTCAGGGATATTGCAAAAATCATGATCATTTTCCACTAGACATTGGATCAATTCAAATAATACCACTATGATTTAGGAGAGAAGGGTATATAACGAGTCATTTTTGCCCTTGAGCTATACCGAGCCAGTCAGTCAGTTCCCTCATACGTGCTATAGGACACATGCATACATAGGTCTCTCCACAAAAGATCCAACAAAACTGCACACAAATACTATCCACCACCAGGTGTTGCCACAAAAGGTTAAGCCATATAATATAATCCTATTAAAATTCACGAAAATACCCAATGTCCCCCTCCAACTCTTCTCTCCCTCCATCCACTTGAGCCCTTACCGAAGTTCGCCAACCATCAAGCTTTTCCCACCGTGTCTTGCACCCAAAGTCCCAAACATCGCTTGCCATCGCCAACGACCGCGTGCGTGCCTTCGTGGTGCTACTCGTGCCTGCCAAAGGCACCGTGTAATGCATGTGCTCACCGCACCGCTCCTCGCCAGGCCCACGCCAAGCACACCGCTGCCACCGCCTCACTCTACCTAGCCATCCACCAAACCTGTGCGTGGCACGTGCACACGGTTGTGAACTTGTCTTCACGAGGCAGGCTAAGTTGAGCTCACCCTGCATACAGTTGCACCCTACCTCTTGCTTGGCTGGTGCCGATCATTTCACATTGCGCGCCATTTCCTCGACACAAATGATGAGAACCAAACATGTTGTTCCAGGTCTTGATTAAGTAGTGAGGAAGAAGAGAAAGAGAGTCACATGCTTGGGAAGGCCGAGAGGGCGAGAGCAAAGAATAGGAGGAGGAGAGAGAGAGAGACCTGATGTAGTAATTTTTTTAACAAAAGGTGGAGCCGCTTGCCTTTTCCTTTGTTTGTCTGTTGATTCACACAATCTAGGATCTTCTATGGTTGGCCTATTCCTTTGCTTCTCCTTGTTCATTTTTCTTTTCCTCCCTTTTCTCTTTTCTTTTCAAATATTCTTAGATTACATTATAACAAATGGCTTTATAATTGGGTCATCAACTCGGACTCTTCGAGGTCACGTCCCTCATCCCGAACTAGCATCCCAAATAACACTACCCCCTTCGACCCACATTTTTAGCCACCTACGACCCGCGTCCCTCGACCCCGTTCCTCTCATCTACTTCCTTTGATTTGCTCTTCTACTCTACTTCTTGCTTGTGTTCATTTAATTGTTATCTAGAGAATTTAGAGTATATTCATTTAATTCCCTGCCATTTGAGGTATTATATGAGGTATATTTATTTAATTCCCTACCATAAGAAATATTATTTATCATTTTTATTTCCATCGTCTAACTCTCGCCATGGCAGGCGCTAGGACGCCTAGACACCTAGGTGTCCTGGCGCCCTGGGGTCTCCGCGACTTGCGAGTGCACCGTGACAACCTTGCTATCATCACCATGATGTATGCTTTGATCAATGCAAACTTTCAAAATTCGAACCAGCATCTCTTCTTCTAATAGTTTTAACATCCTTGCACAAATCTCGAAGCACTTTGGATGGATAGAATAGTACATGGATATCCATATAGATGTGGACTTTCATTTCTCGACAAGAACTCCCCACACCCATCCCCTAATAGAGGGGGAGGGGCATTCTCATCCTAATTAGGATAAATAGCTAGCTAAAGCACTTTCATAGTAGATAGTTTATGATTTTATTTATGTCGAAATATTCTCTTTTACAATTTTTGCAACTTTCTTTTATATATATATATATATATATATATATAGATTCCGAGAGCAAAGGTGGTTTCACTTTTGACTGACTAGAAAGTTACTGCAGGTCAAATTGTTCTTCTCATCATTCAATCCACTCATTGTCCGCATCACCATGTCCAACAAGATGAGAAAGATTAGGGCAGTTTAGATAAGATCACTGACCAGCACGAAAAATTCAATTTTATGGCAGTGTCTGACTCAACAAGGCAAGCTAAGGACGTAAAGTCCCGACAAACATTTGTGGGCCACAGCGACAAAATTGAGATTGTAGGAAGGGTAGATGAGATGAAAAAGATACTAGATTTGGTGTTGCAGAAAGATGGCAACAAAAAATTTCTATCATTCCCATTGTTGGCCTTGGTGGTATGGGTAAGACGACACTTGCAAAATATGTTTTCACTGCTAAGGAATCAAATATGTTTGATGTGACAGCGTGGGTCCATGTTTCAACGGAGTTTGAGTTGAATAAAATTGTAAGTGCTATCATCACCCAGGTCACCCAGGTCGAAGGTGGCAGTCAAGCTAATGGCATCAACCTGCAGTTTCTGAAGTCTCGCCTTGACCGCATACTTGGTGGCAGGTGCTATCTTATTGTCTTGGATGATTTATGGGAGGAAGACAGAAATAATTTAAAGATGTTAATGGAAATGTTACAGTGTGGTAATGAAGGTAGTAGGGTAATAGTAACAACCCGTAATGAAAAAGTTGCTAACGTACTATCTACCATTATGCCTTCAATTGTTCGTACTGTAGCACCGATAAAATTGGAGGGTTTGTCAATTGATGATTGCTGGTCTATTATGAAACGCCAACAAGTTGATGACCTTGAAGACATTGGAAGGAGATTGCAAATAAGTGCAGAGGAGTACCACTAGTTGCTAACTCTCTTGGTTATATTTTATTTACAAAAAAAAATCGCACAAGAGAAAAATGGCTGGAAATCAGAGATAGTAATACGCTGGGTATCAGTGACGAAGAAAATGAAAATTTGAAGGGCTTGGTGCTAAGTTATATCCACATGCCGTCACAACTAAAACTATGTTTCATGTATTGCTCGATCTTTCCTAAGAGCCATGACATAAATCATGACTGCTTGATACAGCAATGGATTGCTCTTGGTTTTATTCAAAATACTGAAGGAAGATCACTGCAAACAATTGGAGAGGAACATATTGATGATTTCTTGGGGATGCACTTCCTCACGCTTTCGACTACTCCTGTGGTGAGTATAATCACTCTTTTGATGCTAGTTGTAAATGCACACTACTATTTGATAAAAATATCTAACTTCATACTCGTCTTTCAAGGTCACTGAAGCACGGAGATTCAAACCCACACAGAATTTTCGTATGCATGATATGGTACATGATCTTGCAAGATATGTTGCTGGCGATGAATTCTTACATCTAAATGCGGTGGCAAAAAGCAAGAAGAATGACAATCGGAATTGCCTCTATCAACTATTGATGAATCATAATGAGCCATCATCTACCTATAAGGCCTTGCCAACTAAGGTGAGGGCTCTGCATTTCAGGGGCTGTGATAAAATGCATCTTCCAAAGCAAGCATTCTCACATTCAATATGTGTGAGAGTTTTGGATTTGAGTGGGTGTCCTGTGTCAGAGCTACCAAGTTCCATTTATAAACTGAAGTTGTTGAGATATCTTGATGCTTCTAACCTTCATATCTCAAACTTACCTAAGTCGTTGAACCATCTCCTGAACATGCAAACCTTGATACTTTCAAATACTTCTCTTAAGACATTGCCCTTGAATATTGGTTGTCTCCAAAAGCTGCAATACTTTGATCTATCAAGGTGTGTCAACCTTCACGAGCTTCCCACCTCTTTTGGAAACCTTAGTGATCTTCTCTTCCTAAACTTAGCAAGCTGCCATGAATTGCAGTCACTTCCAGATTCCTTTGGCAATCTGCACACGCTTCAGTTTTTGAACCTATCCGATTGCTACAAACTCCACTCAATACCAGAGTCTTGCTGTCAACTCCATGGTCTGTCACATTTTGATCTGTCGGATTGCCATAGCCTTGGAAAGCTCCCAGAATGTATTGGTGAACTTTCTAAGCTTGAGCATTTGAACATGACAAGCTGTTCCAAGGTTGAAATGTTGCCCGAGTCTCTGTGCAAACTTGTGATGTTGAAGCATTTAATTTTGTCCTTCTGTGTGAAGCTTGTATATCTCCCCGCCCGTATTGGTGATTTGCAACTGAAAAGTTTGGATATTCAAGGCTGTGTCTGGCTTTGCGAGTTGCCGGACAGCATTTTTAACATGCGTACACTTGAAAATGTGGAGGCAACACTTGCAGTTTTATTAGACGATAGCATCGATAAACTCAAGGAGCATCTAGAGCTGCAAGGTTCTTCTCAGCTTGATGGAGGAAGCGGTGATCTATGGGGGCAAATTGTGGATCTCGAGAAGACACAGTACCATGGGCTAGTCATCAACAGCCTTGAGAGTGTCAAGCAGTTAGAAGAGGCAGAGAAAGCCAAGTTATCCAACAACTCAAAGCTTAGGAAGCTAAAACTCACCTGGGAGCATGATCAAGATAGCCTGGAGGAGAACACAGGTGCAAAGAAGGACAAGTCAATGCTGGAGAAGCTCGTGCCACCTAGAAGCCTTGAACACTTTGAATTACATGGCTATATGAGCGTAGACTTCCCTAGTTGGATGTTCGACGTTACCTCCTACCTGCCTCATCTTACCACTGTAGTGCTTTACGAATTGAAATGGTGCAGCTGCCTTCCTCCACTTGGCCGCTTGCCGAGCCTGAGGGCATTGGTGATGGGTGGAATGCCCAATATCAGGAGCATCGGCAAGGAATTCTACGGAGAGTACGGGACTTGTCAGAAACTAAGAATGATTGTGTTGGGGTCAATGGACAACCTGGAAGAGTGGTGGACAACGAGATCGTCTAATGAAGAAGGGAGTTCTTAATCCTAATTTACATTATTTGTATGCTGTCGACTGCCCAAAGTTGAAGTTCATGCCATATCCCCAAGGAGTGTGTACTGGATGTTAGGGAATAGCGACGATGTGTTGCCAGATCGTGGGTTTGGGAGCCTCTCATCTACCACTTCTCCATTTCATTTGGGGATCATTGGGAGCACACCCTTGTCTTCTAAAGTGTGGTGCAGGATGCAGTACCTCTCCTCAATCGAGTGGCTTGATCTTGGCCCCATCAGTGGCCTTAGAACCTTGCCAGAGGCTATTCGATGCTTCACCTCCCTCCGGTGTCTCCAGCTGGCGAAATGTCTCGACTTGGAGACACTACCGGAGTGTCTCGGGGACCTTTCTTCTTTAAGACGATTCGAAATCATTGATTGCCCAAAGCTGTCTTCGCTGCCTGAAAGCATGCAACGCCTTACCGAGTTGAAGGCACTTTGGATCGTTGGCTGCCCGACACTGTCAGAGAGGTGCCAAGGAGAGGATCAGCACAAGATCGCTCATATTCCACATGTCAAATTCGGATAACACCTAGCGTGGTGAGTGAGATCCTTAATTTCCTTTCAGCCGCTGTTTTCTTTTACATGCCGCTAAACGCTACTATATATATCCCTTCTTTTCCTGATTCCTGTTACTTGTTTGCTTTCGGTAGTGAAGGATAAATCTGTGCTTACAGTAATAATTCATATTTCGCTTATGATATTTAACCAGAGCTGCGAGCAATTGGTCAAGGTGAAGCATAAGGTACGCTCGTACACTGCTACATTGGTTGCATTATTTTGGGGCAAACATTATCATTTGCGAGTGCTTTGATCTACACGGATTGATCGGCGTTTCTTTTTCCCCCCTTTTCGGCAGGACGTCATGCACCATCAGGTGGAGGCTCTCCCACTGGGTCATATATTAAGGATAAACCCACTCATAATTAGTGGTTTTAATCTCCATTTTCAAACTTCTCTGCAATTTGTAGCCTTTTCTTCTACACTAGCCGTATGCTAGGTTGTGACTGCCATTTTCTTACATAATTGTTCTCTACATGCATAGAGAGTTCAATAGCTACATGTATTTCTACATAAAAACCCGCACTGTGTTTTCTTTAATTTGTTACCAGAATCTTGAGTGCATTTTGTGTACTTCTAGCACATCATGCACAAACAGTTACGGTGTGAAGAAATTCTTCAGAGTGATCAGTTTAACTAGAACATTGCGTCCTTATTGGTGCAGGTGAACCCAATTGTATGCACAACTTTACAAAGCTGTAGTTGTGATATAAATAAACATAATCAATCCTTTAGAATTCAATTTAAATGCGTGCAGATTTTCTTGAGAAGTTCTCTCTTGTATGTAAGTCAATATAGTTATTTAAACTTACATGGTACCTAGAGAACACGCCTTATGCCATGCGCTTGGCATCTCATTCAGCTCTCCTAGCGTCACGGCCATGCCCTGCTTACCACGCCCCCTGGTCCCGGAGTTCATCTACAACACCTTCCTACTGCTCTGTATGTGGCGTTTGTGGAATCATCGACATATTTAGGGCGCGTGATCCATCGCTACATTACATCATCAAATCATGTAATGAAGATGTAACACTATGAGCAGAGATAATGCTACCTAGAGATCGGAATGTGATCTCCGCCTAGAAATCTCTCTTCTCATCCCTTCACGTATCCCACTAAATTTTGTAACAGTCAATGCAATTCAGGTGGGGATCCTCCCCCGTTGACTCCAAAAAAAACTTCATGGTACGAGCGCCTCACAGGCTTCGCTCCAACATGGCAGTCGTCGAATCAACCCGTGCATGTACCAGTTGCTTATACCCCTCCAGCTAACGAACCCACCACCATCTCCTATCTTGATCCTTCATTTCATCTCTAGCTCGATATTTTAAGCAGGTTCCTCTGCTCTGCTCTCCAATACACATAGATTAGCCGCTCCAATCTACTGCTGCTGCTGCTGCTGCTGCTAAGGCCTCCCGTCTTCTGGCCAATCTCGTCGGCTGCTCCTTTCCTTGGCGCCGCCAAGCCCATCCCTGCCGTTGGGTCTCTGTCCCTTCACGCGAGCTTTGATTTGTGAAACTTAGTAGATTGGAAGAAAGGATTTGCTTCACCCGGATAAGCTACAGCCAACAGTTTGATCAACCGACAATATACAGATTGCAGACTACAGAGATTACAGAATCAGTATTTCAACAAACTAACTACCGAATCTATCTCAAACCAAACTATGTCGTTTAACAGCCTCCCTCAATCCAAACTTGTGGACACAAGATTGAGATTGTGTTTGAAGTTGGCAACAGCTGATTAGACAAAGGTTTAGTGAATGTATCTGCTACTTGGTCTCGAGACGAAATGAGCATGGTATCAAGCATCTTCTGAGTCACTCTTTCACAAACAAATTGAAAGTCTATTTCAATATGTTTTGTGTGAGCGTGAAATATCGGATTTGCCGATAGATAGGTGGCTCCCAACTTGTCACACCAAAGACTAGGTGGTCTTGCTTGATATATCTCTAGCTCCTTCGGTAGGGATTGTATCCAAATGAGTTCTGCTGTCGCATTTGTTGGCTTTGCCCAGGAGAAAACTCACACAGTTGGGGCAATTTTCTGAATTGTATTTTTCTCTTGTTAACCCACTTAACAATTGATCAAATAGGCTTTATATAGCCACTAACAAACACATGCAAGCACTACGCCACTACTCCACGCATGCATTTAATGCGGTTACATGCAGCAGCCATGCAAACATATACTCACACATACACTTAACTACTTTGCATACAGACTCCTCATCTTCCTGCGCTGAAGACTCCTCATCTTCCTGCACTGAAGACTCCTCATCTCCACTCGCGTAGTCTAGCACTCACCACCGAAGACTCGGCCAACTACTAGGCCAACAAATAACATGTATGACTAATTCCAAGTAACACATACGTGCACTCAATTCCTGGCTGCTGATCAGCTCACTACGCACTGCCAATCACCCACTACGCCATACTACACGTTTCAACTAACTTGGACTCTAGCCACTATACATGTTACACTCAATCATAAATAAACAAAGAACACATAAACAACAAGATTAGTTCCAACAGCATTCGCCGGAGACTTATACTCTACTTCTGTGCTAGAACGAGATACGGTTTGCTGTTTTCTGAAGCTCCAGGAGACCAAGTTCTTTCCAAGAAACACCGCGTAGCCGCCGGTTGAACGCCAATCGTCTGTACATTCGGCCCAATCAGCGTCAGAGAAAGCGCTGAGTACTGAAGAGAATGACTTCTGTATTTCTAAACCGGTTCCTGTAGTCAGCTTGAGATAGTGTAAGATGTGTTTCACTGCACTCCAGTGAGAACTTGTTGGCGATGCAAGGTACTAACTGTTATGAATATTATGTGTATTGTATATAGAAGAGGCCCAATGAACAATATATACAGGGTACAAAGGGACACAAGTCTAAACCCTAATACAATAGGAAATACCATAAATACCCTTATATCCTTAACCCCCCCTCTCAAATACAAAGCGTATGCAATAGTATTGCATTTGGAAAGGGTTGACACTAAAATAGGAAAAATCCAAAATCCGAGTCTTGATAATATCATCATAGCATACAGCTCTTGGAAAATATGCCGATAAAAGATCTCCCTCCATCCGAGGTCGTGTGACAGCCCATAAAGTACAAGATGTGAGAGCAAAGTCGACCGCGGCAACATGACGAAGAAGATGATGAAACCAAAAAATAGAGAAAACTGTCAAATCAAGCCGAATAGGAATAGATAGAAGCATGGTGGCACAGATCGAAACCCAAGACGATGGCAGCTCAGTGCACAAGAAGCGCAATAGAGACGCAGTGCACATGAAGCGCAATAGAGACACAGTGCACAGAAATCACAATAGAGATGCAGTGCACAAGAAGCGCGGTGACCTTAAAAGTTTGGGGCGACGGATCTGCGGTGCTCGAAAAAAGCAATGTAATACCGCCATGCAAAAGGAGAATTCCTATACGTCTATGACTGACAATAAATTTATGGACTCGCATAGTTTATACGAACTCAAAGATAAAATGATACGGACTTGGATGGACGCAAAGGAAGAAAAAGACTCAAAGAATAAAAAGACTCAAAGGATAGCTAGCAGTAGATACTAGCAAAACTAGTTTTTTTATTTCTCTCTCCGTCTCCACGGACTCCCTTCCTTCCTCTGTATTCTCAATCGCAACCGAGGTACCAATCTCCCCCTTTTTATCCATGCCCATCGTAAACGCCAAAGAACTACAGCTACTTCTGCAAGAGAGTCTGCCATCTTTTGAAAACCCGGACTTATGTCGCTGCTCATTCTTAACAACTTTTATGCCAAGGAAGTAATTTAACTCACCAAGATCCTTTACTGCAAACTCTCTCTGCAATTGTTCAAGAATAACCTTGACTGCTTGTGTTGAGGAACTGGCAACAATCATGTCATCCATATATACAAGTATACACACCGTGATTCCTCCTTGATGAAAGACAAACAGTGATGTATCAGTTCTTGACAGCACAAATCCTAACTCTTGAAGCTTGAAGCTGAGTCGGGCGTACCATTCGTCTGGAGCTTGCTTAAGTCCATACAACACTTTGTCAAGCCAATAAATGTACTTGGGATGATCTTTACTCTCATATCCAAGCGGTTGTCTCATGTACACCTCTTCTTCAAGAAAACCATGCAAGAATGCATTTTGAACATCAAGTTGTCGAAGCACCCAACCTTTGGACACAACAATGGATAGTACGAGTCGAATGGTGGCAGATTTCACTACGGGACAAATGTGTCTTCATAATCTAGTTTGTAGCGTTGTTTAAAACCTTTGGCGACTAATTAATCGGGCCTTGAATCGATCCACACTTCCATCTACCTTCTTTTTCATCTTGAATACCCAGTTGCAATCTATGATGTTTGCCTTCAGGTTTTGTTCCTGATAAGTGCATCATACTCCACACCCATGGCATGTTTCCATCTTGGATCACACATAGCATCATGATGATTTGTGGGCTCGGCCGGTTCATCCATACTACTGATAAGAGCTTTGTGTCTGCTGTCATAACAAACAATGCCATCATTATACACCTTAGGGACTTGAATGTCATCCCGTAACCGTGTACGTATGGGATGATGTTGCTGATGTGGTCGCAATGCAGGAGACAATACAGCACCAGTCAAGCCAGTCTCACCAGTGGCATCATCAGGATGAGGACGACCATCAAAGCTGAGACTAGATACTGTTAGTTCATCACCAGATTTCCTCCCTTACTGAGGAAGTCCTCCATCATCAAACACATCAGACTGTACGACAGGGGTATTGCTTTTTTTAGATAATGGAAGAGAAAAAATCTCTCTCGGCCTCTACATCCAGGATGCACATAGCCTATTTTATTAAAAAGGCAAGAGTACCAAAAGTAACCAAAGCTGTTAAAAGCGGCTTAGAGCCTTACAACCAAATGATGAATGGGAATACAACCAAATGACGAACAAGCTCAATCATTACAAATCCTGTGACTAAGCTGTCACTCGTGCATATTGAAGAGTTGCTTCGCCACAACCTCTAACCTTAGGCTTCCAGCCAACATTGACTCCTTCTGGGTAGATTTTTGTAAATTTTCCCAAGCACTCAGCCAGTGCCCACTCAACAAGATAGCCTGCAAGGGATTAGTGACACTCTTTTTGTCAAAAACAACAACATTCTGACATATCCAAATAGACCAACATAAAGCACTAGCTCCCGTTAGGAGTTGTGACTTTAAATTTTTTAGACTACCATTTAACCAATTCCCAAACATATTTGATATACTCTGTTGGCTCGACAGGGGTATTGCTAATCATCTGTTGGTCATTGGCAGGGGACAAAGGCACAAAATATACTGGAAGAACAGGAGACAGGAGAACAAACTCTTGTGTGAGAGTTGGAGAAGGTGTAGACTTGATGGAATTTGCACAATTAAAAGGGAATACAAACTCATCAAAGACGACATCTCGGGACAGATAAACACGTTCGATAGATGGATTGAGACATTTGTATCCGTTGTGCATTGTGTTATATCCAAGGAACACACACCTTTGAGATCGAAACTGAAGTTTCCTAACATTATAGGGATGGAGGTTTGGCCAACAGGCACACCCAAAAATGCGAAGGAAATTGTAAACTGGCTTTATACCGAACAATCATTCTAGAGGAGTACAGTTGTTGATTGTTCTACTTGGGAGACGATTGATCAGAAAACAAGCCATTTGGAAAGCATGATCCAAAAAACGTACAGGAACTGAAGCATGTGCTAGCAGGGCTAAACCTATTTCAACGACATGTCTGTGTTTGTGTTCTCCTGACCCATTTTGCTGATGAGTATGCGAACATGAGACACGATGAGATATTCCAATTTCCTTTAAATATGGGCTCAGTTTCTAATATTCTCCACCCCAGTCACTTTGAAAGTTTATGATCTTCTTGTTTAGAAGTCTTTCAACATGGAATTGAAAAAGATGAAAAACCTTAAGGACACCAGCCTTGCTTTTCAAGAAATAAAACCATGTGAATTTACTAAAATCATTGACAAAGCTTACATAGTATTTGTAGCCACCTACAGACGTGTGAGTAGGACCCCATATGTTTGAGAAAACAAGTTCAAGAGGAGCTACAGAAATACAAATGGAAGACTGAAAAGGTAGCTAACAACTTTTAGCTTGCTGACATGCCTCGCAAACATGTTTATTCGGATTCTCTTAACATAAGAGACTATCATACTTCAACAGGAGTACATTTTTTTGTTGGATGAAAACAATATATACTCTGTAACATTCTGTTTACAAAGTTCTTCAATTAAGAAATTAGTGTGGTGGAGGATAATATTATATAGACTCCAAGTCTTAGGGCTGAAGTTATTATGTACTTATTTGAGGAATATGGTATTTTTGAGCCAAAGTGATCCATCAGAGGTCAACATATGACTAGGCTTGGTCTGGTGCCACTGAGAAAAAAATAGTTTCCCCTTTGCCATCTGGGCATCTGTGCACTATAAGCTAGTGAATTGAGACTTATTAGATATCAAGAGCATATGTCCAATATTTTGTTAGCAAGGCATGGCAAAGTATTTTCAATTTTTAGGCATACGGTTTACAAATTTATTCCATGCAAGATTAGCTTACTACAAGTAAGGTATGCTACTGGCAATATGTTCTATTAAGCAAATTTAATCAATTATTCAGCAGGAGATAAGACTTTAACAGAACAACTTAGACCATTATTTTATTTATGGTATATGGGAAATAGCGATCTAATACATAAGGTTCAATCCTAAAGCAAAAGATAAGAGATGCTCATCAAGAGCAGGACCAAACTCGACATGAGCTGAATCTATACTAGTAATGCAACTCGTGCAAGAAAACGACATCTTTACAAAGTTAAGGGATAACTAGGAGATTGCTATAGGTACCCATAGAGCATAATATGATCTTATCATTACTGTCATCCAGGACAAACGAATATTCCACTTAGTGATGTCAACCATGTCCTACATAATTCATGCAATTTTCTATGATTACAGCTCGTAAAACATTTTAAATACATGAAACGAGTGCAAACTAGTAAAGATTAATTTTATCTATTCAGTAGATAATTTTATATATTTCACATAATTTTCATAGTATTTTTAGGATTTTTCTGATAATTCTTAAGGTCTGGAAACAATTTTTAGAATGACCCATTAATTAATTTTCCAAACACACAATACGGGGAAAATAAACCATAAAAAATATTATGCTTCCAACTAGGTCTATGGTTTCACAATTTATGGAAGCTCATATACCTTAGAAATTCATTCCTAGGTTTAATTTAAGGTTATTGCACAAAAAAGAATAATATTAAAGCAAATAACCATAAGAAATGGTCTAGATTTTAAAAATAACCATAAAACATATTAAACTGCCACAAAAATCAGATTCTCAAGAGGTAATTATGCAACAATATATAAAAATATGAAATTAGCCAAATTTCCCAAAACTCGTGGGGTTTTTCACAAATTTTAGGCCCTTTTGCAAAGTTTTCGGTTTTCCTTTTTTTTTTCTTATTTCGGGAAAACATGAGCCGAGCCTTTTATTTTCGCCCATCATGGCCCAAATTGGGGCTACAAAATGGGGCGCTAGAAACCCCTACCGCTTTTCTCGACGGTGGCGCGCTTGATGGGCGTCATGAGGCATCTTGCGGTAGGCGCGTGCAGTGCACAAGCGGCACGACGGTGGCGAGCCTGCACTGGCGACGCAAGACAGCAATCAAGCGGACGACAGGCGGTGCAAGGGCACGCAATGCACGTAGCGATAGCATAACCTCTTGCGGATGCATCCGTGGTGGCGCGTGATGATGGTGGCGGCGTCGGGCGTACGGCGACATCGATCGACATGTCGCCATTTTTTTTACGTATGAACAGTCATCTTGGTTGAATCGTTCATATTCGATCTAATTGCGACGATTAGCACTAATTAGTCGTAGATATCGATTAAACAGATCTAGAACCCAAATTAGCAATTAGTAGATCTAATCGGGTTCAAGAAAAATTAATCTACCAAATTAATTCATAGTGAAATTAGAGATTGAAAGATGGAACCCCGACGACATACCGATTCAGCTGTCTAGAGCGATTCGTGATGATAAAGAACGTAGTAGTTGCAGGGAACAATCAACCAATCACCAAACAATAGTCAAACAACAGAAAGACAAATAGATGGAGACACAATATTGAGAATCTCTTTATTCATCGATCAATATCTTTCTATGTACATGGAGGTCTTATTTATAGACTAAAACCTACCAAGGGTAGTTTCGGTATTATGACCATCACCCCATAATCCAGGGTCTCTCGACAGACACAACTAACAGAGTACTCTGCAACACTTCAACTAGAATTCGAGTTGGAACTTAGCCATGACACGTCAACAGGACAGAGGAGCACCAGAACGACGCCAAGGAAAACGTTGCATCACAACACAAGCTCACTGACCACCACGGAGGCGGAGGGCAAGGGCAAGGTGGACTCCTTCTGGATGTTATAGTCCGAAAGAGTGCGGCCATCCTCGAGCTGCTTGTAGGATGCCCTCCTGGATCTTGGCCTTCACGTTGTCGATCATGTCGGAGGTCTCTACCTCCAAGGTGTCTTGCTGGTGAAGGTCTTCACGAAGATCTGCATCTGCAAGAGGAAACAAAAGTTTAGATCAACATCAACATCACAACTACAAATAATTTCAAAAAACATCAAAAGTACAAATCATACAATTGGGGCATAATTTTGACATCGGAATCTACAAGGATTAGTATGGAAACACTATTGACCGCAGGGACGAACCCACCATTCTGGCGAGCTCTAGCATCCGCCAAAGCTACCGCCGGCCGGGAACCCCCACTCCTCCGCCGAGCGCCCAAGACCTCAGATGAACGCTGGAGAAGACGGTTGTAGGCTCACAGCGCTAGGAGGTTTTTGAACTGAATTGAAGATCCAAGCTTCGTGGGCCGTTTCAACCGATGGTGGGCTTCGCTGGTAAGGAAGGCACATGGCCACAAAAGCCCAAGAGGCAAGAGCTAATGCATGCCCTTGCCCTGTAGTTGCCCAGACCAAACGCCAGGTCGCGAGCAAGAGCTCGACAGCTCAGGTGCGGGGCGGCGGCGAACCCTAGCACGGACGCGGGCACGGGCGGGGCGATCAATGGAGTAGGGCCTTGCCGTCGCTGTCGTGATCCTGCAATGTCGTCGTGGCTGCGGAGTGCAGTGAGCAAGGCCGTCGAGGCCAGCGGCCTTAGCCCGCAGTGGCATCGCCCGCGCCGTTTTGCGTTATGTCGACGCTGTCACCCACCAAGTTGGCCAGGCCATCGCTGAGGCCCATCGAGGCGGGCGGCCGCAGCGGCGTTGCCCGCGCCATTTTGGGTTATGCCGACGCCGTCGCCCACCAAGCTGGCCAGGCCGTCGTCGAGGGAGCCAAAATCATCAATGACCACATGGTGAGCGGCCTCTGCTTTCTGCCCCTCCCACTCCCAAACCCCCTTCGATTCGGTCGCAACTTTTGCTGTTGGGGAGGTGCGAATAGGGAATATGAGTCAAATGTGTGGTTTTTATGTAGACTGGCCAGGTTTAAACATAATTCGAGCTGTCCCGAGACTAATTCAATCTTTATGAATTGAGATCTCCCAACAATGGGATGATTCACGTCCCACATGTTATGGCACAGTGTCATATGTTCTGAGATAGGAAGTGGTTGCCACAAGGGGGGAGAAAGGTTAGCAAGCTCAGGCTTTTAGGTTTGATGTTTGGTGCAGTGTGTATGCACTGCCCTTAAGATATCAAATGCCCTGTTTCTGAATCCTGATGATGGTTTGACTCTTGGTGAAATGTTTCCTAAGTTATCGATGTGTTTTATATGATTTTTTTTTGAACAACACCAGGCCAGCTACCCGGGAATACTGTTAAGAAGGTGGTGGGCACCGGGTTCGAGCCTGGGTGGCGTCGCGCTCTACCAAACGAGCAAGCGCTCGTTCCCTGTTTTATGTGATTTGCATAACACTCAAAACTACAAAAATGTCAAACAAACGGCGAAACGTTTGGAAGAAGCTGCGGTTTTATCACACGTGGACGAAAGAGTTCAGGTGCTAAGGCGCTAGCTCAAGTCGCTACAGGAGATCGAGGCCAAACTGAGAGGTACAGATTTATCTGTCAGACAGAATGTCCCTTTAAGTGAACTGAACACCTCGAAAGCACCGTTGACAAGAGTATGTGGGCCTTCACGTTGTCGATCATGTCGGAGGACTCTACTTCCAAGGTGTCTTTCTGCATCTGCAAGAGGCAACAAAAGTTTAGATCAACATCACAGCTACAAATAATTTTTTTTTAAAAAAAACATCAAAAGTACAAATCATACAATTGAGGCATAATTTTGACGCCGGATTCTACAAGGATTAGTATGTATTGACCGTACGTGCACAGATCAGATGCCTGCTATCCCAATAAAGGCTTGTATGGTATTCCAATAAACGCATCCATGATTGAAGAGCTGTTTGTTGTTTCAATAAACACCTCATCGATCAACCGGCAACTACAATACTAAATTAAAGAACCAAACGAGCAATAAACATGTTGGAAAACTATTCTTCACATGAGTAGTTATAGGACCAGGCAGATCCATGAACGAAGAACAGTCGTCGCAACTAGACATCTAGTTCGAGTATCCAATAGATTAACAATTGCACATGAGTGGAATAAATCCAACGGGCAAAGGCAAACACACAGCATATATATATCAGTCCTGAGTAGGCGATTAGGACGCAGAAAAAATTACCCAACATATCACAACGGAATTTGCTAGCCGGCGGAAGAAGGTGACCCTCGGTCGCATCTTGTTAATCTCGCATTTGCCGTCTCCTTCCGAAGTCTAAACCTCTTGCGGTGGAGGGATGTGCTCTGCGTTTTGGTTCGCCCACCACCTGTTGATGGTCGCCGGCATCACTTCCGTACCATCCCCAAAGCAATTCCGGTCAAGACATGGGATAATCATAGTCATATTTAATTTATTTATTTAACAAGAGATCACCAATTACACTTTCAGATCACAGGTTTCATTCTTCGCAGATGACCGAATCGCCCCTAGTTTGAAGTACTTCTCTTTAATTGTCTGATATAGTGATATGTTTACTTTTCCAGAGAGGACACCATATGTCCATCAAGGACCCAACTATATTCCTTTCTTCCAAGGCTGAGACTTGCAATCTGCAAAGTTGTCTCAGAATCTATGCAGTTCTCCTTTGACAGATATTCCAAGGGCTGAACTACACTATACTTCAGGTATCAGTGCTACAGCTCCTGGCTAAGAAAGAAAACAGTATATATATATATCTATTTTCGAAACACATCGTCCTTACTCTACCTACAGGCTTTCTCAGACACCAGACAAACATTCCTGTGTGCGTGAAAGGGCAAGAGCAAGTCTGTAGCCATGAGCGGGGGAGCCGAGATGATCGCAGGGGCAGTTGTGCAGCATGTCGCTGGCATGCTCGGTCAGGTTGCCTGGGAGTTACGTCAAAAAAACTTTTTTTCTTACGTCAAAAAAAAAGGTTGCCTGGGAGAGGGTGGAGCTGCTGTGGAGCTTCAAAGATGATGTTGAGGAGATGAAGGACAACCTGCTCACCCTGCAGGGTGTGCTGGGTGACGCTGAGAACCGCTCCCGAGGGAACGAGGCTGCATCGGAGCGGCGTTGGCTCAAGAAGCTGAAGTCTGTTGCCTACAACATCGAAGACGCTCTGGAGGAGCTGGATCTCGTAGAATCGAGAATGAAGTTTTCATTCTGTACATGTCAGATCATGAATTAGTAACTGTATCCAATCTCCGAAAAGTCCCGATTGTTTCGATTTTTGGACTGGAATATTTATAGAATCCCCATGAATAGGATCAAACCTTATTCCATACTATTTCCATAAGATTCCTCTTTCTTATTCTTAAGCAAGCCCCCGAGAGGGCTTAGTTGATCATGATTTCTGTTTTCTCTTTCTTTTCCTTTTTGTTTGTTTTGAGAAAAATATCATCCGATTTTCCTTCTATTGATTCTTTTCTGATCGAGATGTATGGATCCATATGTCTACGTACTTAGATTCTGTTCATGGATTAACGAAAATGTGCCAGAGCTCTATTTGCCTCTGCCAATGCCATGCTATGGAAGAATAGTCCACGCACGGTATGTACCATCGTCCTGAGTCCCGCCATGTACTGCATGAGTCAGTTTTTTTTTATTATATTGGAAAAATTAGGTTAACACTCCTGTTTCATTGTTACATCTATATGTCTTCTATCTATCTATTATTATCTTATTAAAAACAAAGTAAAAAAACCACCCCGTTCGCTCTAAAAGACTAAAAATTACTACGTAAATCGGTAAAAAAAGATAAAGACCTTCACCGTCGATTATAGCATGTACTAATTATAATGGTGCAAATCTATCTGTCAAATTTGAACCGAAGTATCACATAGCAAGCTAAGAGTACGAATTCTAATTTCATACTTATCTCAAAGAAACCTATTATAAAATACACAGCAAGGAAGCCCACACAAGATGTCATGTTTGGCGAGAGTCAGTTGCAGAAGGTACAACAAACTTAGGGTCTGTTGAATAGGGGGATTTGGAATTTGGCTTCAAATTCTATATTCTATATTCCCAAAGAAATCAAAGAATGATATACAGGTTCAAATATAAATAGTTGAACATCTCGTACATGAACTATAGTCAAATTGAAGGTCCAATCCACTTCATGCAAAAGCTTTTCAACAAAGAGAAGAGGTAGCCCGTGTCAAGCCCGTTTTGGTGTCTTGCTGCACGATCGAGGCAAATAAAAAGCAAAGAAAGATCAGGGTCAAGATTTTTGCCTTGCAAACTGCTGAATTCAGAAACGCGGAAGACGCCGTTTCCAAGTCAGTAGTAGGGGAAAAAAATAGTAACTAAATAAAAATAAAAAAAGATGTTCACTGCTTTCCCCGAATAATCTTTTACTACTACATTTCTGTAACCCCATTAGTGTGTTATGCTAAATAAATTTTACAGAAAAAGATCATACTTCCATTACAATTCTTCACATGTATTTGGCCAAAAAAATAATTTAAATTTAAATTTTCTTAGGTAACTAAATAACCTAAAAATATGTTAGATGTTTAGATTAGGAAAAAAATGACGTAGTACGAAAAAAGAAATTTCATAAGAACACAAGCGCAAAACAGAGGGTTGAAAAATAAAGAAAATCACATGAAATACCTTTTGGATTGAACGTTTGAAAAACACAAGAAATTTGTGATAATAAATTGTAAAACCAAAGTAATTAAGTCACCAACATTGCCTCACTCCTCCGCTAACAAGTGCTCAATTGTGTGTTCTGAATGCCAATCGGTCAGTTCCCTCAGGCATGCCACACAGACACATGCTTACAAAGATCTCTCCACAATAGATCCAACAAGACTGCACACAAATACTATCCACCACCAGATGTGGCCACAAAAGGTTAAGCCATATAATATAAGAAAATGTCCATTTGACCCTGTGAAGTATTGCTGTCTGGCCACTTAACCCTCTGACCTAAAAAATCGGCCCTTTGACCCCCTCAAGTTGCAAAACCAGTGCACTTAACCCCCTGATGTGGTTTCGGAGGCGGTTTTGCCATGTGGCAACTGACATGGCTGCGACGTGAGGGTGGCTCGGTCGGTTTCAGTCAGATTCAGGTCGGGCTCGGTGGCTGGCTTGACTCAACCGAGTGCACAGTGTCGGCTCAGCACTATGCTTCTTCTCCCTCGGTTGGTGGTGCACGAAAAAAAAATAGAGGCGGCGACAATTGCGGGCAACGGCGAGTTTCAGAAGTGGAGATGTGTTGCGAGCGCGCGCACGACATGTTCTCGGGCCTTGAAAACCCATTTGAGGTGACGTGGGGTGGCAGGGAGAACTATGACGGCCGAAACGGGTGGGGCGAGGCGGCGGCTCTGAAAAGAGGAGTGGCGCTGATGATCCTCCGACCTGTGTTGGGTGCGCAAGAGCACCATGTGGATGTGTGGAAGCTTCTGGTGGCGACAGCTTGGCTTAGGGCGCAATGGGGAAAGCTGGCAGCGGCGGTGCCATGGGCGAGAGGAGGAGCTCGATGACGGCTAGGGCATGGGCACAGAGAGATTTAGGAGGGGTGCACGATTGCGGTGACGTGGATGCCATGATTCAGGACGGCATGGAGTGGTGGAATGCCTACGGCGGTGATAGAAATTAGGGCACGGGCGGCACATTGATCGCCGACGTGATTTTGGCGGCCATTTCGTCGACGGATTGGCTCTGTGCGGCCGCAGGGAGGCAAGGAAGGTTGGGGCGGCATTGATTTGGAGGATGGGACGGTTTTCTTGGCGAATTTCAAAATGGGAGGGTGAGAAGGAGCACGGCCGCGGCGGCGTGGGGAAGGGAAGGGGGTGCATGGTTCGTGGAGGAGGTGGTTGTGGTGGCGTTAGCGTTGGTGCGGGAATGGACGAGGCGCGCGGGGCTGGGAGTCTCAGTTGTCATCGATGAAATCCATGGCCGGCGGCGAGGTCGGAGCTCTGCCTAATTGCGTGTGTGCTCTATTTTTGGGTCACTGGCGAGCGGGCCCTAGCTGTCAGCAGCCTCAAACTCCCTCCTCCTGCCACCTAACCATGCCATTGCCAACACAGCAGCCATGTGGCGAAACTTGGCTGACTGAGTGCCACGTAAGCAAAACCACCGAGCAAAACAGCCATAGGGGTTAAGTGCACTGGTTTTGCAATGTGCGGGTGTCAAAGGGCCGGTTTTTTTGGTCAGGGGGTTAGGTGTCCATACTGCGATACTTCAGGGGGTCAAATGGACATTTTCCTATAATATAATCCTATTAAAATTCACGAAAATACCCAATGTTCCTCCTCCAACTCTTCCCTCCCTCCATCCACTTGAGCCCGTACTGAGTTCGCCAACAATCAAGCTTTTCCTAGCCAGGTCTTGCACCCAAAGTCCCAAACATCACTTGCCACATCTCCCACGAATGTGCCTTCATGGTGCTACTCATGCCGCACACCGGTTTAATGCATGTGCTCACGCCGCACTGCTCCTTCTCGCCAGGTCTGTCGCGCTGCTTCGCCGCCTGACCTCACTCTGCCTAGCCATCCACCAAACCCATCGTGGCACGTGCACACCAATTGTGGGCCTAGTCTTCACGGGACAGGCTAAGTCGAGCTCGCCCTACACGCCTGTGGTTGCACCATGTGCCTACTGTGCACGCTAGTGCCGATTGTTTCACATCGCGCTGTCTTTTCCTCGCACACCAGCGATGAGAACCTAACAAGTTATTCCACTGCTAAGGTGAAGGAAGAAGGGATGGCAACGAGCCCAAACAAGAACTTAAATTCGAATAACATTGAGGTAATTTCACAAGTTTATGATACAATTATTTAGAAACAAGTAAATTTGTCAGTACAAGAGATGGTGCAATAATACTAAACGAGTTATATACTATAGAGTATACAAAATTATATAGGGCTAGAGAGAAAATACCTATGTGTTTAACTGGGGGTGAGGATGTGGGAGGCATTCCCGTCTCCAACCTCATATAAAATAGTAGAGACAAAAACGAGAAAGGTTTTCCCACATGTACACAGACATGTACATGAATCCTCCCATGTCCATGTACTATCATCATCATGAAGTATGCTATGATCAATGCAAACTTTCAAAATTCAAACCACCATCTCATCTTCTGAAGGTTTTAATGTCCTTGCACAAATCTTAGAGCACTTTGGATTGATAAGATAGTACATGGACATCCATATAGATGTGGACTTGCATTTCTCGACAAGAACTCCCCATAGCCCACACCCATCCCCTAATAGAGGAGGGGCATTGTCATCCCTAATTAGGATAAATAGGTAGCTAAAGCACTTTCATAGTTATGATTTTATTACCTGAATCCGTCCTCAATTGTTATATACCAACCGGATGAACACAACGAGCACAACTCAATATCTGAAGTACTCAATCCATCAAGTCTTTGGAGATACAAATTGGGAGAATGGGAAGAAGTAACTAGCAATTAGACTGGGAATACAGGAATCCAAAACTGGGAAGTAGAGAACTGAGATTGGGAATCTAGAGAAGAGGGATTGGGGGAGAACTGAGAGAGGCAGTTGGGAAGAAGGAAGAGAACCGAGGCATGCTTCGTAATTTTTCCCCTTTTCCTCTGGCCAACCTCGGCGTATTTGTATTGCTTGATCCCTTCTTTGTGAGCGTGACTTGGGCTCAAACCCATTTCCATTACTAGCGACAGGCGGCCCAACTAAGGGATCATGACATTCTTCCCCCGATGAAATTCGGCTTGTCCCCAAGCCGATTCTATGCTTGTTTGGCCTCCGGGATCCCATGGTAATTGAAGAAACCTCAAGACTAAAACACCTCTTCCAATGTATCCATTGGTGTCTCTTCCAATGAAGTGGCCGTGGTGTGTGCTTGTCCTCACCAGTTCTTTCTTGATTGCTTCTTTCTCTTTGTATAGTCCAGCATAAACATACCCCATAGCGGCCTCTTGTTGCTACCGACTAGCTTAAGAAGATGCACAAGTGGTTCGATGATGCGAACCATCAGTAGCACAAGAAGACCAAAAGCGCAAAATACTAACAAGATTGTCCACTTCTATCCCTCCAGTTTCTTTGGCGACAGCGGTGTATCCATTCATCCGAAGTGACCATGGCTTGCAAAGCCTCCTTGATCTGTACATGTTCTTGGCGTGACAAAGTTCATAGCGAAGATGAGTCTCTGCAGAATTAGCATATCCTTCTCATGCGAGATATTTCTTCATCGATTCAATGAAAGTGCACTTCTGTAGATAAATCCCGTGATGATCTTCGCGTTGCTTATGATTTCACTGATTGCCCCCACCTTACTGAAATCTTCAAGCATTCCATTGATGCACTGGTAAGTGCATGGGGACCGGAACAATGTAGGAAAGGTTTCACCTAGCCTTTTTCCTACAGCTGCATGAATCTCAGAGTTGTTTGTGACTACTTGGACAACACTTTCCTCTTCCTCCACAACATTCTTCATTAACTCATACAGTACATCTGACAATGCGACAATGTTTGTTGCGTCGATCGATTTCAGAAACAGAGTACCTTCTGGGCGATACCAAGTAATGCAATGACGAGTAAACTGTGTGTAGCCCTTCTGCTCAAGTATCTGCCTCAACTCCACAGTAAATGGTACCAAAGAGCACAAACACCGCAGTATAGCAACAAGTTTTAACAAATTCTCGATGAATAAATCGGCCATGTACAATTTTAGAGCTGTAATGTAACAAGGAAAAATTTTGTAGTGCTCACCAAATGAATTTAGCGTTGTTATTTCAGTTGCAGCTGTGCTCCTTGACTTGAATCGTGCCCCCTTGTTAAACCACAGAAGAACAGCGGTATAGTTCATCTTCTTGTTAACACATGCATAAAACCTTGAGTTTTCAAATTTTACAAACTGAACAGTATAGTCGCTGGGATCCCACATTATGTGCTGCTCCTTGACTCTAGATGTAAACAAGCCATCAACAAGAACTGTGGTGTGCAAGAACTGAAACACATCATGTGCAACCTTAAGGCACTCCCTGCCTGTGTAATGGCCAGCTATATATATCCTTCCATGAGATTGCCTGCACAAGAAATAACTTGGCCCCAAGTTGAAGCCCAATGAACCCTGTGCAACCAGCAACATTTCTGAATTCCCTACCACTGCCAACTTCTGTAGGTTAGAAGAATTCTCAATGTGCACAAGAAGACCAGTCATCTGGCTGAAATACCCGAACATGACATGCCTGATGATCTCTGCGAGGCCCTCGCTGCATGCCTTGAGGGTCTCGGGGTCGGTGCACGACTTGAATGAAGCAATCCTCCCACTCACCTTCCTCTCTCCAATGCACGTGCACTAGCAAACATGCTAGCTGTGGTCAATGGATCCAAGCCGAAGGACAACATGAGAGTGGGCGAACAGGGCCCTTGGCGATGGGCACCGAGCCATGGGGTATGGCGCCACACGTGCCATTGCGGCCGGCGTGCACCTTGCTTCCACCGACAACCCGGCTCGATGTACCACATCTCAGAGCCATCTGCCACAAAGACGAAGCGGCTTTGGCTCGGCGCAATGAGCGGCGCCACGGTTCTTGACAGGCGTGCGGCGATCTCAAACTCGATGGCCACCATGCGCACCTTGTCCATGGCGTAGGCATTGCACACGACGCCAGAGCTTCGCCACCGAGAGGCCGCCAGTATCGCCGCAGCGAATGTCTTTGTGCCAACGAGGTCTCCTTGATCGCTTGTCCTTGTGTAGGTGGTAGCCACGGTGGTAGCGGCGATGATGCATGTGGATGCTCGACTTGAATCGAATGAGGCCTCTACCACGCTTCGCCGCTCAATATGGAAGGGTGGCGGTGGCCACGGCCGCTGGATCATGAGTCACCTTGATAGCAGATGAACGCCAGCCATGGTGTCAATCGTAACTCTGCATCTTTTCCCACGACCTCCACATGCACAGGCGGCGTACATGGTTGTCGCTTGTCCATCTTCATCGGTGGTGGCCACAGTACCATCATACTCATGTCCAATCCTTCTTCGAGTACCTTGTGAGCAGCGGAGTCCTGGTCAAGCACTGAGTCGGCGATGACTAGTGGCACTAGGTTGGAGACAATAATGTCGCTCAACTTGACAGTGGCGGCTGGTGACGTGGGGCTAGAGACGATGATGTCACTCAGCTTGAAGATGGCGGTCCGTGTCGGCGAGGAGACCATGGAGTGACCAGTGGGCTCTACGGCATTGGAGGTGGTGTTGAGGTTGGCGTCACGGCCACCCTCGATCATGCGGTTCAGCGTGGCGAGTATCTGCTCGCACAACTCCTGGACCGTCTTCTTCGGCTCCTCCGATGCTGCCTTGGGAGCCAATTCCTTGGACTTGTCACCCAGGGCTTCCCGAGCTCCGGTGGCAAGGGAAGTCGTTGTCGCGGCCGCCGAGGTGGTCGAGGTTGTGAGTGCCGTCGCTGGGGTACTCGCGGCCATCGGCACGTCAGTATCGTGGCTCGGTCCCAGAGTCGAACACGTGGCAGGTGTTGCCACGACGCTATCACTGGGGGTCGGTTGCATGCAATGGATGTCCAACTAGCAACAACCCTCGTAGATGCAGCGCCCATGGGTGGCATCTCGAGCTCGCTCCGCGTCGTGGCCTGATCGAAACCGAACGAGCGCCTCGACATGGTCCGCCCTCTCGAGCACCACCACTTGCTCTGCCCCATAAGCATCGAAGACCTGGTGTAGCACCTCTTCATTCACCGGATACAACACATGACTCACCGTGACACGAAGAACACCTCTCGGTGTGGCCTCCCGGTGGCTCGGCATTTCGTCGAACAGGTGTCGGGCGCCTCCTCCATAAACACCTCCACCGTACTGATCCGGGCACCAACCACAGCTACTACCACCATGAGTTGCCCTCACCATCTTCTTGCTCGAAATCCCACGAATCGATGCTCTGATACCAATTGTTATATACCAACCGGATGAACACAACGAGCACAACTCAATATCTGAAGTACTCAATCCATCAAGTCTTTGGAGATACAAATTGGGAGAATGGGAAGAAGTAACTAGCAATTAGACTGGGAATACAGGAATCCAAAACTGGGAAGTAGAGAACTGAGATTGGGAATCTAGAGAAGAGGGATTGGGGGAGAACTGAGAGAGGCAGTTGGGAAGAAGGAAGAGAACCGAGGCATGCTTCTGTAATTTTTCCCCCTTTTCCTCTGGCCAACCTCAGCATATTTGTATTGCTTGATCCCTTGCTGTGAGCAGCGACTTGGGCTCAGCCCATTTCCATTACTAGCGACCAGGCGGTCCAACTAAGGGATCATGACATCAATCCTCCGCATTCAGTTTGATAGTTATATACTGTGCATGCTTGGTTTAATATTTTATATTTTTGTCGTAATATTCTCTTTTGCAATTTTCTGTTTTTTTAACTATAGATTCCGAGAGCAAAGGTGGTTTCACTTTTGACAGACTAGAAAGTTACTGCAGGTCAAATTGTTCTTCTCATCATTCAATCCACTCATTGTCCGCATCACCATGTCCAACAAGATGAGAAACATTAGAGGCAGTTTAGATAAGATCACTGACCAGCACAAAAAAATCAATTTTACGTTAGCGTCTGACAAAACAAGGCAAGCTAAGGACGATCAACAAACATTTGTGGGCCACAGGGACAAAATTGAGATGGTAGGTAGGGTAGAAGAGAAGAAAAAGATAAATTGAGATTTGGTGTTGCAGAAAGATGGCAACCAAAAAATTTCTATCATTCCCATTGTTGGCCTTGGTGGTATGGGTAAGACAACACTTGCAAAATCTGTTTTCACTGCTAAGGAAACAAATATGTTGATGTCAAAGCATGGGTCCATGTTTCAATGGAGTTTGAGTTGAGTAAAAATAACTGCTATCATCACCGAGGTCGAAGGTGGCAATCAAGCTAATGGCATCAACCTGTAGTCTCTGAAGTCTCGCCTTGACCGCATACTTGGTGGCAAGTGCTATCTTATTTTCTTGGATGATTTTTGGGAGGAACACAGAAATAATTTAGGGAGGTTAATGGAAATGTTACAGTGTGGTAATGAAGGTAGTAGGGTAATTGTAACAGCCCGTAATGAAAAAGTTGCTAACGTACTATCTACCATTATGCCTTCAAATGTTCATACTGTTGCCCCGATAAAATTGGAGGGTTTGTCAATTGATGATTGCTGGTCTATTATGGAACGCCAACAAGTTGATGACCTTGGAAGACATTGGAAGAGAGATTGCAAAAAAGTGCAGAGGAGTACCACTAGTTGCTAAGGCTCTTGGTTATATTTTATTTGCAAATAAACATTGCACAAGAGAAGAATGGCAGAAAATCAGAGATAGTAATATTGTAACGACTGATTTAGGACTTACCTCCAGGCCCCCCCTTCCTTTCTCCCCTCCTTCTTCCCCAGACGCTACCAAGACGTCGCTCTGATGGTCGTCGCCCACCGCAGCCTTCGCCTTGTCTTGTCGCCACTCCGTCCGGCCCCATTGCGCTCTGCTTGCTGCCCCCAAGCTGCTCCCTGACTGCTTGCCACACAAGACGCCGCTCAGACGTGACGCCGCCGCACAAGCTCTCGCCCCCGGACCCCCCTCCTCCTCCATGCCACGGCCTCCCTATAAAACTCCTCCTCCCTTGCTTGAGTCCCCACGCCGCCCGAGCTCCGTAGCACCACCGAACTGAAGCCACGCGCCTCGTCTAGTTGCCGTTGTGGTGAGTCCCGAGCCGCCTCCGCCACCGCCCAGCCTCCTCGGTGGGCTTGTGCCTGCCAGCCCGCTCCACACCGCCGTGCCCGCCGCCATGGCCGCCATGGACCGCCCTGCCCGCCTGAGCGCCATGCCATGGCCCCTCCTCCTCCGCGACCTCGCGCCTCGCCACGCCCGCCCGCCACCCGCCTCACGGCCGCCTCCTCCAAGCCGCCGCGCTCCTCTGCTCTCCCCTGTTCTTCTCAAGCTTTGGAGCACAAAGCAATGGGGAAATTGGGTTGATTTTGGGGCTGAATTGGGGATTTTAGTGGGAGTGGTGGGCCCCACCTGTCATTTGCTAGACCTCCCCTCATTTGGCTGCCTTGTGGGCCCCCCCGCCAGCCCATTTCTCCTTTTTCTCTTTTTCTGGTTTTCTTTTTGGGGTTTAACTCAAAAGAGAACTTCTAAAATTCATATCTTCTCCATTTTAACTCCAAAAATTATGAAATAAATTTCTAAAAATTTGTTAAATCAAGATCTTGCTAACGGCATAGGACTTGATTAATTTGGAGTTTATTTATTGTCCCTATTTATTTATTTGCTCTCTTTGCCGTTGTGTCTTTTTTCCCAGATTCTCGCTCGATTAGGATTTGAAGACGCGACCATAAGTGATCAAGACCAAGATCCCTAGCCTTTAACCAAGGCGAGTCAATACTTTGACCATTTTGCCCCTACATTTTATGCAAATTATGTTCTTTTAAATTAGCAACTTGCATGCTTTAATTCTTAATCAAATGTATGTTAAAGCTTAAGGTAGTTAAATGCCTACTTGATGTTTAAATAATTTAATATGCCATCCTTGATAAATTGAGTCCAATAATCCTTGTCACCCTAGTAATTATATGGTAATACTAGTTATAGGTTGTACTTAGCGACACGCTAGTCTTGCTTAAGTACCGGGATATTAAAATATCCCAATCATCATTTCCTTAAACATAAAAGGTTTTGGGTAGTCATTGGTGGTCCATTGGCTAAAGGTTGTGAAAATAAATTGGTTTTACTCCCCAAAAACCCCAATTGCTAGTTCTATCTGGGCGGATGGTGAGGCGGTGGGTGCTCAAGGAGCACATGGTTGGTTGGCTTGTGGAATGAACCGCCCAGATAACCCTAAGGACTTAATCTTGTCACGACCTCCGTGTTAAACATGTGCAACCACAAGTCTGCAAAGTGCAACTTGGCCTAGTACAATTATCAAACCCTGAATGTGTCTCGCACGGTGGAAAAATGTATCATGCAAGCTTATGTAAATAAGGCTTGAAAGGGACACCGAGGCAAGGGTGAAGTTGCTCATTGGGGTAAACTAACTACCGGCAGCGGGGGTAACATCCCACATGAACGTATGGGCGAACCCCATATGGGTGAGATGACTAAGGGCGAGGTAATTAGAAAAGTTATCGTGATTTGCCGCCCAACTACATGACTACTAATCATGTGGGTAACTGTATGACTATCTCTTGTGGGTAAAGTGTACAAACCTCTGCAGAGTCTAAAATCATTTAAGCAGTAGTGTTTACGGTCAAAGGCGGACATGGGAATCATAACTTGAGTTAGTTCTATTTCAAAAAACTTTGTGGGTGGAATGGAAAATGGTGGAAGGGCTCACCTAGCCCTGTTTTGGATTTCTCCCGAGTCACCGAGCTCTGGGGTGTGGTCTTTGGGGCAGCCCCAATTGAAAGGATGCATTGGTAGAGTTTCACGGATGGAATCTCTACTATTATAATTATTGCACATTAATCTTTTAAAATTGCAAATTTGTTAAAAATGCTAAATCATAGGATTTGTAATTATAATATTGCAAAACCGGCTTTCATAAATAAAAGAACCCGAGCCATCCTTGTTAAGCCTTGCATGTATATAATTGCATTGTGTGTTGGCTCATGAGCACTGTAGTAGTGCTCATTCTCGCTTCTCCCCAACCCTTCAGATAATGAAGACGACGGAGACTACGCCTACTACGATGGACCGAAGATGATGGACAAGACTATGACGAGGAGTAGTGTAGTTACAGAGTTTAGGTCTCGCCAGCCTAAGTAGACTTCGTTGGTATCAAGCGTATAACCGATATTATCCAACTCTTGGTTAATATCTGTCAGACACAGTCACCCCATCCGCTTGTTCTGTGTGAGATGAGCCCTACTCGCCTTTTTGCTTCCACAGAGGTTACGTTGCTTGTATGTGATGTAATCAATTTGGCCTGCTCGCCCCTTTTGTAAACTTCGACCAGACGTGGTCTATGTTACTCATTGGTTGTAATATTTTAATATTTCACCACGCTTGTATGAATGAATCAAAGAATGTGTACCGTGAAGTGCTAGCTACTGATCCAGGGAATAGCACAGTGATTTCACAGAGGATTTGGACTCTCGAAATCCGGGTCCGACAGAGCTGGTATAAGAGCATACGACTGTAGGAGCCTTAGCTAGATTGGTCGAGCCCTAAGGACTTGCGTCCTATTTTCAAAATTAAGAAAAGTTTTGCCAAAAATATAGAGTATTTATTGCTTCTACTCATCATTCCTAGTTCCATACTTATCTCTATTCTCTTTAAGTGTTACTAATCTTTTCTCCTGTTTCAAAATTTGTAGATGGCTTCTCCTCCACCGCAGCCCATGGGACCATAGCTCTCATGGAGTTAATGAAGCGCGCTAAATTAACTCCTTTATGAAATGATGCGCTTAGCTTCCCCCCTCCGCTCTTCAGAGGACGGAAGACGATGGTCATGGCTCACGAGTATTGGGACATGGAGGTTTTCCTCTATGCCAGACCGGCGAGTTCACGACCCACGTGTTCTCAGGTTGAGGCACCCCCCAGCCAGCAGCTCCGACGCCATCCAGGATGCAGCCCGTGTCGCCGTCACCCGCTTGTGTCAGAAATACGAGGTCCTCCTGCAAGAGTCACCGTACTGCTTCTTCCCATGTCTCTACGACGGAGAGAGCTTCCCGGAGTCCTTCGTCGCCATGACAACGAGCCCCGCCTCGACCCAACAGTGCAAATGACCCGGCGATGATCCACAACATCCACTCCCACACCAATGAGATCGAGCAACGGATGCTTCTCACCGACAATGAGGCTCACTCCGACACCCTTCGCACCAACATGATCGAAGCGATGAAGCCCACCATGATGCCTTGTGGAGAGAGACACCATCGCGTGGGCGAAGACATCATCAAGATGGAGAGAGACACCGCCTTGCAGAGGTAGCATCGCCTCACAACCTGCCTGCCGCTCAGCCGGCCGGCTCGGCTCCAGCTTCCTCCTCACCGCAGGGACTCCGCACCAGTGGACGGCGCAAGAGCGTCACGGCGCCCGATCGCCGCCCGCCGACGACCTTCCGGTGTCGGCGTGGGCGCAGCCCCGCCGTTCCGCCACTTCGCACAAGATCACTCGAGTCACTCTCGTCACGAGCTTTAGTCGAGCCGCCTCCCTCCGTTCCTCGATGGAGTAGTCAGATAGGCTAGGATAGCTAGCGAGGCTTGCTAGGCGCTTTTGGGTTGCAAGCACTTTTGTTTCTCCCTTTGTAGACGATGTGTATCTTGTGTTGTGGCTTAGCATAGCCTATATGCTATGTTCAGAGTCATGTAACACCTAACCCCCCCTTAATATATTGTAGCCACTCTAGGCCTTGTATTGTATTTGATCGTTTCTCCTCGTTGGTTTGGAGTTCTTTTGTGGTGCTATAGGGGCGGTAAACCCTCATATATCCTCTCTAGTTCTTAACCTCTTCGCTCGCTTTAGATGGCACCAAAGAGAGAAAGATCCCAAGAAAGTGGTGCCACGTGCAAAAGAAAGATGACCACGATAGACCACAAGACAATTTGCCCCAAAGAATACTTTTTCTCTCAGCTCATCTTTCAATCCGTCAAGAATTTCACCACCAAGAGCTCCAACCCCAACTCTGATTCCAATGGAAATGGTCTCTGCGACTCTTCGTCTCCGCTTAGGCGACAAGCAACAAGCAACCCAAAGAATTAACCTTCATTGCTTCAAATTGTGGAGAAAATGGCACTTCGCCAATAGGTGCCCCCAAAGGAAGCAAGGCCAAGAGATCGATGTTTTATTGTGCCAACCTAGGACACCACATGAACAATTTGTCCCCAACGGAATATTGAAGAACCAAGAACAATGTCATCATCACCAACCTCAACCTTGACAACGAAGAACTTATCATGGACCCCAAAGAAAAGCAAGTCAGGCTCGCCAAAGTTCTATCATCGAACCGAAGCTCGCCAAAGGTTTGCTTTGAATGTGGCAAGACAGACATGTCGCCCAATCATGCCCTCCATCGCGACAAGATGCAAGAAGAGTATGCTTCACATGTGGGCAATACGGACACTATTGCTACACGTGCTCAGCTTCCCTCATCGTCCTATTGTGAGGAACACCATCAATCGAAGATTGTCCTATGAACTCGTAGCATGCACGCATTGTGGGGAAAAAGGACATCGAGCGGATAAATGCCGCTGCGATCGCCCCAATCGCGATAAGGATCATCGGCCGGTGAATGCCCGATGAGTAAGGTTACGTGCTTTTTGTGAAGGACAAGACCACTTTGTCCAAGGATTGTTTCTCGCCCCAATATTGACCAAGGCAATTGAGCTACAAAGAACCGATCTTCAAGTCGCCGTGAGACTCGTCACAAGCAAAGTTGGTAAAGATAATCAACATCGACACCCTCCATCTTAAAGGAGAATAGCCAGATGGCACCGAAATGTCAGAGCACCTCAGTGGAAATGAGAGGAAATGGGAATGTTTTCCGCATTCTCCGCCTATTTGGACAACTCCGCCTCGCTTAACCCAAAGAAATTTCACCTCCATTGCTTTGCTTATGAGAGAAAGGACACTTTGCTAACCAAAGGCCCCCATCGCCACCACCCCGCTCCAAAGAACAACCCAGAGCCGCTCCAATTCAAGGATCTAACCTCACCCCTGTGCAAGAGCCACCAGACTTCCCAAGCTTCGAGGTCTACCCCAACACAGAGCCGTGGCCAGGTGAATCATGTCACCGCTGAGGAGGCACAAGATGCTACAGGAGTGCTAATGGGTACGTTCTCTGTCAATTCAGTACCTGCACAAGTTTTGTTTGATTCCGGAGTTTCGCACTCTTTTGTTTCAAGAAAGTTTGTTGAAAGGCTTAAGTTGCCGACCTATAAGTTAAAGAAACCCGTGGTACTTAGTTCACCCGGGGGACCCCTATATGCTACCTCAGTTAGTCCCAGAGTAGAGATTGCTTTGAAAAATTTCGATTTCTAGCCACCCTTCGGTGCTAGAATCTCAACGCTGGATATCATCCTAAGGATGGATTGGTTGAAGCAGATCATGGGCTAATAGATTACGCCAACAGAAAGTGGTACTTGCCAAAGACCTGAAACCACAATAGGATTAGTGTGGATCGCTCCTCTCCTTTGGTTCGGACAATCCACCATCTTGGAGAGATGTCTCTAGAGACAACGCCTGTAGTCCAAGCTTACCCCAAGGTTTTCCTAGAAGAATTGCCAAGCATGCCCCCTGATAGAGATATCGAGTTTGTGATCAACTTGAAGCCAGGGATGGCCCCAATTGCCAAGAGACCACACCGAATGACCACGAACTTGAAGAGTTGAAGACACAACTTGAAGATTTACAAGAAAAAGGATTCATTAGACCTAGTTCTTCTCCCTGGGTTCGCCATTTCTTTGTGAAGAAGAAAGATGGTTCCGCCAGATTGTGTGTGGATTGCAGAGCCCTCAATGAAGTGACCCTAAAGAACAAGTATCCCTTGCCCCGCATTGATGACTGCTCGATCGGTTGACAGAGCTTCAGTTTTCTCCAAGATAGACCTACGGTCGATACCACTACCAAGATCGGGAATGAGGACATTCCCAAGATGCGGCCTTACCACCCTAAGTATGGCTTGTTTGAGTTCACAATATGTCGCTTTGGCTTGACCAATGCGCCACCTATTTCATGAATCGATGAACAAGGTATTTATGGAATACCGGACAAGTTGTAGTCGTGTTCATAGATGACATCTTGATATATTCCAAGACCAAGAAAGAGCATCTTGACACCCGCAATTGGTCCTCGAAAGCTTAAAGAGCATGAGCTCTATGCCAAGTGATAGAATGTGAGTTTGGCTTCGTAAAATCGGTTTCCTCGGACATATTGTATCCGCCGGAGGAATAGCAATTGATCCACCAAGGTAGAAGCCGTGATGGATTGGAAACACCCACGTCGAGAATGAAGTTCGTAGTTTTCTCGGTTAGCCGGATACTACAGACGCTTCATAGTAGGATTCTCAAAGCTCTCCAAACCAATGACCCACCTAGGGATGGCAATCGGGCGCGGCGGGTACGGGTAGTGCTCGCCCATACCCATGCCCGCGACCCCAATTTTCCCCCACGGGCATGCCCGCGAAGGACGACGGCGAAGATCTCGCCCATGCCTGTCGCCCATGGTACCGTCGCCCATGGCATGCCCACATTACCATGAACAGTGCACTACAGCCCATGAGTACCCATCGCCATGGGTACCCATCGCCCACTTATAGTTCATCTCAATTCACATCAATAGTGCATCACACATTCAACAACTAAGAAATTTTATCGCAAATCACACATCAAGTAAAGTCAACTAATATACACAAAGAAGATGTAACATATGACAAAATGCTAATGCGGTAGAAGTATTTCATAGCTAGCCAATACACGCACGCTACAACATGTTGCACTCGGCAGCCTTAACTCTTAAGTTAGAAGTCGCGTGTGGTAAGACTCCTCAAAGTAATTAACCACCGCCTAATCATAGACGTGAAGTAACCCACTTGATGATCAACAAGTCTAGGGTTGGTGGGCGAGAGCCGAGATAGCATAAAGAAAAATCACTATATGTATCAAAGATAATCAGCAGAGATAACAAGTCTACCACCATGATCGAAGATTAGGGCCCCGCAAAATAGACAAAGACAACCATACGCTCCCTCCACTTGCTGCAAAATAGACTCAACATACACCCTTTGCAAAATAGACAAAGACAACCACTTGTCGCAACTTGATAGGAGGCATAATCACTAATGCGGTAGGAACTATTCTGCAAATCAGACACAAAGAAGAAAAAGACAAAAATCGACGACGGCAAAAATCACGACGGCCGGAGGGGGCGGCGACTGGAGGAGGCGGCGACCGGAGGGGGCGGCGACTGGAGGAGGCGGCGGCCGGGAGGAGGGCGACGGCGGGAGGCGGGGAGGAGGGCGGCACGGAGGCGGCCGGGAGGAGGGCGAGAGCTTGGCGGCCAAGGGATTTGGGAGGAGGTCGAGAGCTTGTGGCCAAGGGAGGAGAGAGCGATCATGGGAGGGAGGAGGGCGGCGGCCGGGAGGCGCGGGACGAGGGCGAGAGCTTGTGGCGGCTGCGGGATTTGGGAGGAGGCCGAGAGCTTGTGGCGGTCAAGGGATTTGGGAGGAGGCCGAGAGCTTGTGGCGGCCAAGTGGAGGAGAGAGAGCGATCATGGGAGGGAGGAGGGCGGCGGCCGGAGGCGCGGAGGAGGGCGACGGCCGGGAGGTCGCGGAGGAGGGCGAGAGCTTGTGGCGGCTGCGGGATTTGGGAGGACCGGAGGAGGCCGAGAGGGAGAGAGCGGCTGCGGGAGGGAGGGAGCCGAATGGCGAATGGGTATATAAGCATTGTGAGTTAGGGTTTTGGGCCCACCTGCTGGCGTGGGTTGACGGAGTAACCAGGCGTGGCGGTGCAGGTGGAGCTTACCCATGCTCAGCCTGCTACCCGATGGGCAGAGAATTACCCCCATTTTCATACCCATGGGCGGAGAAAGGCCCCCATACCCTGCTCCATTAGGGTATTTACCCACGGGTACGCGGGTAATCGGGTACAATTGCCATCCCCTAGACCCACCTGCTTAAAAAGGAAAAGAAGTATGAATGGACCGAGGCTTATGAGAAAAGTTTCCAGGAATTGAAGAAAAAGTTAACTTATGCACCAGTATTGACCCTGCCGGACATTCATCAAGACTTTGAAGTCTATTGTGATGCATCGCGCCAAGATCTTGGATGCGTGCTTATGCAAGGAGGAAAAGTTGTAGCTTATGCATCCAGACAGCTCCGTTCGCATGAAGACAACTATCCAGCTCATGACTTGGAGTTAGCAGCAGTAGTGCACGCCCTCAAGATTTGGTGGCATTATTTGATTGGAAATCATTGTAACATCTACACGGACCACAAGAGTCTCAAGTACATCTTCACCCAATCCGATCTCAACCTTCGGCAAAGAAGATGGTTAGAGTTAATAAAGGATTACAATTTGGATGTCCATTATCATCCCTAAAGGCTAATGTAGTCGCCGATGCATTAAGCCGCAAGTCATACCGCAATAATGTTATGATTCAAGAACACCAACTTTGAGCTCTATAAGAATTAGAAGCCCTAAACCTTTGTTTGATAGAACAAGGTAACCCGAACGCCATGGAAGCACATCCAACTTTGGAAGAGCAAATCAAGACCGCTCAAAAGGAACATCCGGAGTCCAAAGATTCAAGCGTCTCATGGCTAAAGGAAAAGCCCCCAAGATGATCGAAGACCAACAAGGAATTCTATGGTATGGGACACGTCTCTTTGTTCCCCACCAAAAGGAACTCAAGGATTTAATTGTGAAAGAGGCCCACAGCTCAGCATATACCCTACATCCAGGCAGTACAAAGATGTATCAAGACATGAAGATTTTGTACTGGTGGCCACGCATGAAAAGAGACATCGCCGAGTATGTAGCTTGTTGTGATGTATGTCAACGAATCAAAGCCGAACATCGGCCGCCAGGATTGCTTCAACCCCTGCAAATTCCCCAATGGAAATGGGAAGAAATTGGAATGGATTTCATTACCGGTCTACCCCGAACCAAGTCCGGATGTGACTCAGTATGGGTTATAGTTGATAGACTGACCAAAGTAGCCCATTTCATCCCAAAGAAAGACAACCTACAAGGGAGACAAGTTAGCCGAGAGCTATACATGGCTCGTGTCGTCGTGTCTACATGGAGTACCCAAGAGGATAGTCTCGATCGAGGATCTCAATCCACCTCACATTTCGGGCTAGTTTGCATGATGCCCTTGGGACACACCTTGATTTCAAAGACAAGATATCATCCGCAGAACCGATGGTCGGCACGTAAAGGACAAACCAGATTTTGGAAGACATGCTTGAGCTTGTGCTTTGGAATTCTGATGGATCGGGAGAAATGTCTGCCGTATGCTGAGTTTGCCTACAATAACAGTTATCAGTCAAGTCTAAAAATGTCCCCATTTGAAGCACTTTATGGTAGAAAATGCAGAACCCCTCTGCATTGGTCAGAATCAGGTGAAGGATATATATTTGGACCGGATACCCTCAAGCAAGCTGAAGAGAAAGTTCGACTAATCAGAGATCGCCTTCAAGCTGCTCAATCAAGACAAAAGAGTTATGCCGACAACCGTCGAAGGAAATTAACTTTTGAAGTTGGAGACGCTGTATACCTCAAGGTATCTCCACTTCGTGGAACTCGAAGATTCAAAGTAAAGGGCAAGCTCGCCCCAAGATATATAGGACCGCTTCGATTACGCCAAGCGTGGAGAAGTGGCCTATCACCTAGAGCTACCGGAACATTTGTCGAGGTTCTAACGTGTTTCACGCCTCTCACTCAAGAAGTGTCTCAGTACACGAAGAGCAGACGCCGTTGAAGCCATCGCCCTTCAAAGAAGATCGACTTATCGAGCATCGATCAAGATCCTCGGCGTCCATCGAGAAGCGAACAAGACGCCAAGTCTTCCGCCTTTGCAAGGTCCAAGGAGTCACCACTCGGCCAAGGAAGCCACCTGGGAACGCGAAGATCAACTGAAACAAGACTACCCGTTCTCGTTGGCGGAAGCGACCGAATCTCGAGGTCGAGATTCCGTTTAAGGTGGGTAGGATTTGTAACGATCGATTTAGGACTTACCTCCGAGCCCCCTTCCTTTCTCCCTCCTTCTTCCGTCTGACGCGCCAAAAGTCGCTCTGATGGTCGTCGCCACCGCAGCTTCGCCTTGTCTTGTCGCCACTCCGCCCCATCCCATTATCGCTCTGTCTTGCCCATGCTCCCACCCTCAAGACGCCTTGCAAGACGCCGCTCTTACGCGACGCCGCCGCCACAAGCCTGCTCGGGACCGCCCCTCCTCCTCCTCACGCCGCCTCCCTATAAAACTCCTCCTCCTTGCTTGAGTCCCCGCGCCCCGAGCTCCGTGCACCACCGAACCAGCCGCGCCTCCTCGTCTCATTGCCGTTGTGGTGAGTCGAGCCAGCTCACGCCACCTGGCCTCCCCCTCGCCGGTCTTGGCCGCCTGCCGGGCCGCCACAGTGCCTTGCCGCCATGGACCGCCTGCCTGGCGCCTCCTGCCCAGCTCCCCCGCCGCCATGGCCCCCTCCTCCGGCGACCTCGCGCCGCCCGCCCGCCGCCACCCGCCCCCGCCATGCTCGCCTCCACCAAGCCGCCGCGCCCTCTGCTCTCCCTGTTCTTCTCTGAGCTTTGGAGCACAAAGCAATGGGGAAATGGGTTGATTTTGAAATTTGAATTGGGGATTTTAGTGGGAGTGGTGGGCCCCATTGTCATTGCTAGACCTCCCCTCATTTGGCTGCCTTGTGGGCCCCCCCGCCAGCCCATTTCTCCTTTTTCTCTTTTTCTGGTTTTCTTTTTGGGGTTTAACTCAAAAGAGAACTTCTAAAATTCATATCTTCTCCATTTTAACTCCAAAAATTATGAAATAAATTTCTAAAAATTTGTTAAATCAAGATCTTGCTAACGGCATAGGACTTGATTAATTTGGAGTTTATTTATTGTCCCTATTTATTTATTTGCTCTCTTTGCCGTTGTGTCTTTTTCCGGTATTCTCGCTCGATTAGGATTTGAAGACGCCATGACCCATAGTGATCAAGACCAAGATCCCCTAGCCTTTAACCAAGGCGAGTCAATACTTTGACCATTTTGCCCCTACATTTTATGCAAATTATGTTCTTTTAAATTAGCAACTTGCATGCTTTAATTCTTAATCAAATGTATGTTAAAGCTTAAGGTAGCTAAATGCCTACTTGATGTTTAAATAATTTAATATGCCATCCTTGATAAATTGAGTCCAATAATCCTTGTCACCCTAGTAATTATATGGTAATACTAGTTATAGGTTGTACTTAAGCGACACGCTAGTCTTGCTTAAGTACCGGGATATTAAAATATCCCAATCATCATTTCCTTAAACATAAAAGGTTTTGGGTAGTCATTGGTGGTCCATTGGCTAAAGGTTGTGAAAATAAATTGGTTTTACTCCCCAAAAACCCCAATTGCTAGTTCTATCTGGGCGGATGGTGAGGCGGTGGGTGCTCAAGGAGCACATGGTTGGTTGGCTTGTGGAATGAACCGCCCAGATATTAATCTTGTCACGACCTCCGTGTTAAACATGTGCAACCACAAGTCTGCAAAGTGCAACTTGGCCTAGTACAATTATCAAACCCGGAATGTGTCTCGCACGGTGGAAAAATGTATCATGCAAACTTGCGGTAAATAAGGCTTGAAAGGACACCGAGGCAAGGGTGAAGTTACTCGTCACCGGGGTAAACTAACTACTGGCAATGGGGTAACATCCCACATGAACGTATGGGCGTAACCCCATATGGGTGAGATGACTGGAAGGGCGAGGTAATTAGAAAAGTTCTTGTGGATTTGCCGCCCAACTACATGACTACGGAATCATGTGGGGTAATCTGTATGACTATCTCTTGTGGGTAAAGTGTACAAACCTCTGCAGAGTCTAAAAGCTGTTTAAGCAGTAGTGCCTACGGTCAAAGGCGGACATGGGAATCATAACTTGAGTTAGTTCTATTTCAAAAAGCTTTGTGGGTGGAATGGAAAAATGGTGGAAGGGCTCACCTAGCTCTGTTTTGGATTTCTCCCGAGTCGAGAGCTCGATGGGTGTGGTCTTTGGGGCAGCCTCAATTGAAAGGATGCATTGGTAGAGTTTCACGGATGGAATCTCTACCATTATAATTATTGCACATTAATCTTTTAAAATTGCAAATTTGTTAAAATGCTAAATCATAGGATTTGTAATTATAATATTACAAAACCGGCTTTATAAATAAAAGAACCCGAGCCATCCTTGTTAAGCCTTGCATGTATATAATTGCATTGTGTGTTGGCTCATGAAACACGGTAGTAGTGCTCATTCTCGCTTCTCCCCCAACCCTTCAGATAATGAAGACGACGGAGACTACGCCTACTACGATGGACCAGAAGATGATGGACAAGACTATGACGAGGAGTAGTGTAGTTCTGTAGTTTAGGTCTCGCCCAGTCTAAGTAGACTCGTTGGTACTCGCGTACAACTGATATTATCCAACTCTTGGTTAATATCTGTCAGACCTGTGTCACCCCGCTTGTTCGTGTGAGATGAGCCCTACTCGCCTTTTGCTTCCGCCAGAGGTTACGTTGCTTGTATGTGATGTAATCAATTTGGCCTGTTCGCCCCTTTTGTAAAACTTCGACCCGACGTGGTCTATGTTACTCGATTGGTTGTAATATTTTAATATTTCAGTTCACGCTTGTATGAATGAATCAGCAATGTGTCTTTGTGAAGTGCTAGCTATTGATCCGTGGAATAGCACGCTGATTTCACGAGGATTTGGACTCTCGAAATCCGGGTCCGACAAATATGCCGGGTATCAATGGTGAGGAAAGTGGAATTTTGGAGGGCTTGATGCTAAGTTATAACCACATGCCCTCACAACTTAAACTATGTTTCATGTATTGCTCGATCTTTCCTAAGAGCCATGACATAAATCATGACTGCTTGATACAACAATGGATTGCTCTTGGTTTTATTCAAAATACTGAAGGAAGATCACTGCAAACAATTGGAGAGGAACATATCGATGATTTCTTGGGGATGTCCTTCCTCACGCTTTCGACTACTCCTGTGGTGAGTATAATCACTCTTTTGATGCTAATTGTAAACGCACAATACTATTTGATAAAAATATCTAACTTCAAACTTGTCTTTCAAGGTCACTGAAGCACGGAGATTCAAACCCACACAGAATTTTCGTATGCATGATATGGTACATGATCTTGCAAGATGTGTTGCTGGCGATGAATTCTTACATCTAAATGCGGGGGCAAAACGCAAGAAGATTGACAATCGGAATTGCCTCTATCAACTATTGATGGATCATAATGAGGCATCATCTACCTATAAGGCCTTGCCAACTAAGGTGAGGGCTCTGCATTTCAGGGGGTGTGATAAAATGCATCTTCCAAAGCAAGCATTCTCACATTCAATATGTGCGAGAGTTTTGGATTTGAGTGGGTGTCCTGTGTCAGAGCTACCCAGTTCCATTTATAAACTGAAGTTGTTGAGATATCTTGATGCTTCTAACCTTCGTATCTCAAACTTACCTAAATCGTTGAACCATCTCCTGAACATGCAAACATTGATACTTTCAAATACCTCTTAAGACATTGCCCTTGAATATTGGTTATCTCCAAAACCTGCAATACTTTGATCTATCAAGGTGTGTCAACCTTCACGAGCTTCCCACCTCTTCCTAAACTTAGCAAGCTGCCATGAATTGCAGTCACTTCCAGAATCCTTTGGCAATCTGCGCACACTTCAGTTTTTGAACCTATCTGATTGTGAAGGACCGAAATGGCGACAGAGGGGGGGTGAATGTCGCTTTCTTTAAAAAAAACCCCCGAGAAAACGTACACTAATTTTTTTTTCAAGAAGAAGCAAAACAAAGTAATTCACAGAGAGTTAATTCTGCTGAAACCTGGAACGCATGTGACACTGAAAAATTCAGCATAAATCAGAGACCAGCCAGTAAAAAATTCAACTGAAAATACCGCTGTTTGATCTGCATGCAAAATGGTTGAAAATCAGCAAAGAGAAGAACGCACTGTAGATCATCTCATAGTATGAAGCAAGGATTTGGTGATTCTACCACTAGATCCGACACGCATCAATGATGGGAACCAATCAAACAAATAAAAAAAAAAACTTCAGAAGCAAACCACAGTATCAATTCCATGCAAGAGATTTGGTTTCACACAACGAGAAATCAAAGCATTACAGAAAACAAGGACTCGGTGCTAGCAATTAAAAAACGAGACTGCATCAAGACATTAAACCAACCAGGACATCAAATCATTTCGATAAGCACCGACTGGATTTCTGTTTTTCAGGAGGGGGGCGCCGCCACACTGTGCTCCGCAATTTTCTCCAGACCAAAAACAGCGAGCACTGCAGCCGCAGCCCAGGGATCCGGATTTTGCGATCAAATCAAAACGAGATTACAGATCGGCACAGGAGGGCTCGGTCACAGCAGCAAGCAATATCGTCACATCACCGATGGCCTGCAAGCCACCAGGAGCTCTCCAGATTTTTCTTTGTCTACAGAGCAGACCAACAAAGGCAAATAAACAAAAGCGATCAAGGAAGTAATCAAGACCACAACGGAATCTGCAGTCAATAAATAATCGATCAAAAGCAAACTGCTGGGAGTCAAAGCATCACTCGGCAAGCTGCCATCACAAGGGATCAAAGATAATGCTCCAAGCCGCCGCCAAGAGTCTCTGCTATTCTTGCGGACGCACAGGGTGCCGCCAGGCTCGGCTTCTCTTACCAGCGGTCACTGCAGTAGCAGTAAACAAAAGGAAAACAACTACTTGCTGTCTTACAGAAACTTGGATCTAAACTCGATGCAAACTGATAAAGCAATCAGAAGATAGAAACAAGATTCAGTCAGATCAAAAAGAAAACAGCCAATCAAACATCAGATCCAAAATCAAAACCAAGCACAATCTCATATTGATCTAGAGGAAGAGAGATACATGATTGATACAAGAGGAATGATTACAAGCAATCAACTCATCCTCTCCCCCTCTCAAACCTCAAGAACATTCAGCCATCTTGAAGAAAAGGAAGGGGACAAGCAAGGAACAACTCTCAACAACTAAAGCCTAAAGCCAAAACAAACTCCAAAGCCTCTTTTGACTAAAGGAAACCCTAAAAATCATTGAAGTATTCAGATTTGGGCAGCACCCCCTCCATCCTATTTATAGCCCATGGCTAACGGGTCTCCACCCGTTCGCCCGCTAAAACCAACGGAGCTCCGCTTGTGCAGACCTTTTGCGAAATTCCCGTTCGCCCCTCCCGCACCTGCTCAGGAAGCTTCAAGCTCCTCGTCTCGCCGCCTCGCAACCACCTCGAGTCCACGTCGTCTTTGACACATCCCGACCGTTCGACCTCGGTGCCACTGCACCTAGTCCGGTCCACCGTGTCTCGCCACGACTCCACCGATGTCCTGCAATCACACGCACAAGAAACACATCAAATAGCACCGCCGATACATGAAAGCGTAAATACCAACATACTTACCATGACAAAATCCAAACTTGTCGAATCAAAGAATATGCATCCTAATCCCATACGACCAAGTTTGACCAAACCGACCGAGCTCGTTGCACCACGCAAGCGACATGGTCCAAACCACCCAAACCAAACTCGACTTCCTAAACCTATGTCAATTACTCATCACACACACGGACGACCTCCACATGGTCTCTCAATCTCCCCTTGATGAGTATATTGACAAACTCAAAAAAGCGCAAAGTTGAGTTTGAGGTTGAAGAAACCAACATGGTCCAAAGAAGAAGAGTGAAACTAATGACCATATCGATGTAGGAACACTAGAGCAACAACTAAAAGAGCAAATTGATCTCCAAAGCTCTAAACTGTTCCCAATGAGACTTTTTCTTCTCTATTCTCCCCTTTATAATAAACGCATCAAGATGCAATATAGAGAATATGACATGTTAATGGATGAAAATGGTGAAGTGTGTTTATTTAAGCATTTTGAGCCATGAGAATTATCCATAATGACCAACATGTAATACACCAAGCCATAACTCAATAAAAGGCTACCTAGATCATGACAAGATATGTATAAGCTAGCTAGAACACATAGATGACAATCTGAAAATGAGGTACATTATGTGAGCAAGTCAAGTCATCAATGAGCAAAGTCTAGCTAGAGATATCCAAGGATGATGCAGGCCATGTCAATAAGCTAAGCGTAGCTAAGAAGCTTAAATTGAGACCAAATAGAGTGCTATGCTCAAGAATGAAACATTGGTTAAAGTACTTGATACTTTTTGTAGCTTTAAGCACATTGAACACATAAAACATATTTTCTTTTGAAATTCATGGTGGTTTCCAACCAGATTTTTGTTTTATCATGTGCTAGGTCTCAAGCCTTATGCGACTACTCCAAGCGAGAAGCTTAAGAAGATAGTCTAGGTCACCCAAAACTCCCCCTAAGTTCATGCCAAGTGCAATGGCAAGCCGTCTCATAGGAGAGAATTGGTGAGATCAGTTTTTCGCACAAAAGAGATCTTTTGCCTTTTAACAAGTTGTACTAACTCATGCATCATCAAGAGACTAAAAGCAAATCTTTCTAAGGCTCAATATAGATTCATCACTCTACCCACCTATTTGACATGGCATGAATCATAAAAGGATAGCTCAAGAAAGACTAATCTCGAGTGCTAACAAGACAAGTTTTAGTTTAAGTTGAGCAATTTTAATTAACTTATCATGGCAAAAGCTAGGCTACACATATGAAGTCATGATAAATCTAGCAAATAAGCACAAGTCATGGCAAGATGTAAAGCATTGTAAACATGTCATAGCGAGGATAATAATCAAGGCTCAATGTAGTTATATTACAATGCGAGAATGCTAGAAATGCGAAGATCCAGCTCCCTCAACATTAGATGCAACTTTTAGTTCAAGTTGAGTTAAGTCAATATTAAGCTCGAAGCTCCCAAATGAACTCCTTGAACCAAAACAATAAATCGAGAAGTGGCAAAGAAAAACATAAAACAATGATCCTTAAAGCATAGATAAGATATAGAGAATACTATGGCTCAGATGACTCTCATCTACCCCATATGACTCTAGGACTATCAACCGCCCACTTAACACACCTAGGAGCAAACCGTACCTGTCTGCAGGGTGGCCCAACCCTCGCTAGAACCTACAAGAAGTGAGTGAGCTCAACCTAGTGAGATAAGTAACAGACTAATAAGCGACATCCTAGAATCACAAGATAAGAGCAAAATCTAAACAACTAGACAAAAGAAGCACTCTAATCTATGCTAGGAGGACTAATCCCAAATGCACCCAAAATGCAATGCAATAGTAAGGAGCAAGAGCATAAATAATATAGTAGAGCAAGAAACCCAAAGCTCCCCTCACTCACAGGTCCATAAGGACAGACCACCCCAAGCTCTCCCAGAGTGAAAACCTCGAACTATCCAATGGCTTGGTGAAAATGTCGACCAACCGGTGGTCACTCTCCTGGCCGGAGCACTATATCGCCCTTCTCTACATGGTCTCTAAGGAAGTGGAAGCGGATATCGATGTGCTTGGTCCGAATCTTTGCCTGGGTTCTTGGCAATGTTAATCGCAGAAGTGTTATCACAAAAGAGTGGAACAACGCCGATAACTAACCCAAAGTCCTTGAGGTCGAAGTCATCGAGCACTTGGCTCTGACAATCGGCTGCAACAACGTACTCGGCCTCTGCGGTGGGTCATGCAACACCGATCGCTTCCTCGAAGACCAGAAACAAGAGAAGTGCCAAGAAATTGGCGGTCTTGGAAGTGCTCTTCCTATCTATCCTCTGACCGTGAAGTCTGCATCAGAAGGCTCTCAAGGAAAGACAGATGAGGAAGAGTACCAGATACCATAGTCAATGGTAGCTCGCAGTACCGAAGATCGCTTCACCGCTGGCGGTGAAAACGCGAGGAGAAGCTCAAACGAGCGCACAAACACACGTAAAAATGTATGTCCGGTCTCGAGCGTTGAGGTACAAGAGGGAGCCAATCATCTTTGCGAAACTCCTTTTGATCAACTGGCTCGCCATCCTCATCTGGGTCAAGATAGGTAGAAGCCATGGGAGTCGACAGAAGCTTACCATCACTCATATCGAGCGTCTCAGAGATCACGAGTGTACTTGCCTACGATGAAGAAAAGTACCCTCCAGAGTCCGCTTGATTTGGAAGCCAAGAAAGAATGTCAACTCACCCATCATGCTCATCTCAAACTCGGTGCTCATGACATCCGAGAACTGTGAAACGAGCATGAGAAGAGCTGCCAAAGATGATGTCATCGACATAGATTTGGACGAAAGCAGAAAGTCATTACCAAGCCTACGGATAAACAAGGTCTTGTCTACTTTACCCATTTCAAACCCATGACGCAACAAGTAGGACTTAAGCCTCTCATACCAAGCTCTGGGAGCCTGCTTAAGTCCATCTGGTGCTTTAAAGCTTGAAGACATGGTTAGGGTATTTGGGGTTCTCGAAACACGGAGGTCATCGGACGTAGACTTCCTCCTCAATAAGGCCATTGAGGAAGGCACTCTTCACATCCATCTGGTAAAGCTTGAAACCCTTAGAAGCTGCAAAGGCAAGCAGGATTCTAATGGCTTCAAGTCGAGCTACAGGGGCAAAGGTCTCCTCGAAGTCTAGACCCTCAACCTGTGAAAACCCCCGAGCTACCAATCTCGCCTTGTTTGGGATGACTACCCCATCCTCGCTCTGCTTGTTCTTGAACACCCACTTGGTTCCAATGATATTGTGGCCTCGTGGGGGCTCAACAAGCGACAGACCTTGTTTCTCTCAAAGTTCTCTAATTCCTCATGCATGGCATTGACCCAAGACTCATCGAGAAGGGCGTGACAAACATCCTTGGGCTCGAAGGAGGCAATGAAAGCGAATGGAGACAGAAAAGAAAGTGCAGATTTTGGCGTGTGACACGCTCAAAAAGATCTCCAATGATCTGCTCTGAAGGATGCCTTTTCTGGATATGACGGGAGGTCTGGATGAGAAGAAGAAGTGGCCTCTACCTCGTGTGCAGACGAGGCGGGGGCAGAGCCACTAGCTCCGGAGGAAGCGGAAGGCAGGGTGATCACCTTGAGGTGCCGTGGAAGAAGGCATCTCAAGGGAGGAAGAGGAGCTGGATCGGAGTAAACAACCATCGTCTCCCTCATCCTCATCATCCACAAAGATGGTCTCGGATTGCTCTAAAGAACACGAGATATCTGGCCTAGTCCCGGACTAGCCTCGTCAAAAGTCACCTCACGGTTTCTACCATTCTACTAGACTCGCAGCCTGCACCCTATAAGCCCGAAGAAGTCGAGTAGCCTAGAAAGATACCGCCACAGAACGTGACTCGAACTTATCTAGGTTCCCGGACTTCAAAATAAAGCACTTGCAACCAAACACACGAAAATGAGAGACGCTGGGCTTTAGCAGTATCTCGACTCATAAGAAGTGCGGTGTAGGAGTGCAGAAGAAAACTCGATTGAAACATGGCACTTGCAATGCAATGGCCTCGGCCCAAAACTTCCTCGGTGTAGAGTACTCATCAAGCATCGTCCGGCCATCTCGACCAAGTGCGGTTCTTCCTCTCCTAGCGCCATTTCTTTGAGGGCGTATGGAGAAGAGAAGCGGTGCTCTACACTGTCTCACATGAGAAACTCTCAAAGTAGGAATTCTTGAACTCCGTGCCATTGTCATCGCGGATCGCTCGTAAGGCACCGGGAGCTCAGCAGAAAGCCTACTAAAAGACCTCGGAAATGTGTAAATGTCTCGTCCTTGAGGCTAAGAAAAACACCAAGAGTACCTCGAGAAGTCATCGACCACAACAAGAACATACCACTTCCCTCCTGCCGATCAAGATTTGGTCCAAGCTGTGTCCATGTGGGCAGTTGTCTTGCATCGGTCATAATAATCTGTGGGAGGATGAGAAGCGGCAACCATCTTCTTGCGTCTTGGCATGGAGTGCAAACAAGATCTTTGACCATCTTGAGTTTGGCGGACCACGAATGAGATCATGGTACGCTAACTTTCGGGTCAAATGGTCAAATCAATATGACCAAGTCTCCTATGCGAGAAGAGAGATCGCGGGACTCGAAGCAACTAAACACCTGAGAGGATCGCGAGAAGACTCAGAGAAATCAGCACGAAAGATCCTCCCATAACGAGAAATCCCTCAAACCAGACTACCCGAAGAGTCAAGAATTTTGCAATTGTTTTTCTTAAAGCTCACCTCGAAACCGTCATCAATAAGCCGGCAAACTGAAAGCAAATTGTACTGCAGCTTACTAACCAAGGCAACATCCTTAAGAATAAAAGAAGCATTAATACGCACAGTACCTTTGGCGATGACGCGCCCAGACGAAGCGTCTCCGAAGGTGATCGTCTCATCACCTGGAGCGCGGGCTAGGGAGGAGAACCAACGGGAGTCTCCGGTCATATGACGAGAACAACCGGAGTCTACAAGCCAAACCTTCTCCTTCCCTACCCGTGAACCTGAGTCAAACAGAGAGTAAAGTCTCAGTACTGGGATAAATCAACAGTGATTTTGGCACCCAATACTGAGTAACACGTCGAGCAGATGAAGTAGTCAAGCCCGACTGACCTCTATCTACCCTACGCTCTCTGTCACTCACAGCAGAAGGTCTAAGAGCAGACCGAAAAATTCTTCTTGAGTCCGATCCCTCTGAAGGAGCGAGTCGAACACACCGCAACATCTTGAACACGCCATGAGTAGCTATCTCGATGGGAAAACGAGATCTACCCTCGGACGGCGGAAGTCACGATCGAAAGCGACATGAGGGCGAAAACCGAAAACTTCGGAAAAACCAAGTCCTCGATCTTTGCACAAACCCATCGAAGAAACAAGCCTAGACCTCGTGTTGGTCTTAGGTGCACTCAAGGTCCAGGGCCGACCACAGATGCGCCTAAGAGACTCAACATGGTCTCTACGTACGATCTTGGCGCGCTGAAGCATCGATCATTGTGTGTCCATCCTTCGACGAAGGTGCAATGATACTTCACCTTACGAGAGGTAGAAGCGGCATGTGAAATTACCTTCTTGTCGAAATCCCGGACATAGCCCGCTGACTTGAAATGGACTTTCTCGGTCACAGGCTCGATCTCGATCACACACAGTGCTATGGAGTGCGAGCACGGCGGTGGATGCTTCCTCATGTCCTCAAAGAAGTCATATCCTAGACCACGATTAAATCTGCGAGATCTTAGATTGGTCTAGAATAAGATTGAGCTTCTTCTTGCCTCCTACAAATCTCTCGAGAGTGTTCATAAAATCTTGACACTCCCGAAAGAGAGAGGTGCAAGAAGAGCAGGGGGAAGAAGAGACAGCAGAAGGTAAGGGAGCAAAAGAAGAACCAGCAGCAGAGGGAAGAATGGCTTGTGCACGCACAGCCGACTCTGAAGGGACAGTCCTACTGCTAGCCAGTTGGTTCACGTCGCTAAGCGTCTCAACCTTACCCTGGGGCTTCTCCCCCTTCTCCACAATCATATTGCAAGCACAATGTGACTTCTCTAGAAGGTCCTTAGTTAGCTTCACACATTTCTCATCCAAAGCAATCAAGTCAGATTTTAGTTTGTTACACTTAATGCATGGTGAGCTAACAGGGTCCTTAGAAGCAAGCGAGCCATCTTCCTTTCATGATCAATCATATCTTGAAGCTGTTTAGAGACGACCTCAAGTTCAAGCAGATTAACTTAGGACAGTTCAAGCATGAAACAATCGGCTCAAGTAAAGAAGCTTGTAGTTGACAATTTTATGATCTGCCTGTTTAAGTTCATCTTCAAGTTATTGCAATTTTCACAAGACTCAGGCAGATCAAGAAGCATGGCATAAGATCCTCTAGCAGCAATGTTCTTACCCTCACATGAGGTGGGAGAAGTAGTCTCATCAGTAATAAGTAGGGTAACAGCCATCCTACTCAACTCTAACTCGACCAGCGGACTAACATTCTCCACCTTAACACTATCAAGTTTGGAGGACACACTATCATGTGAGGTCCTTAACTTCTCCATATCAACTTGACAAAGAAAGCGAGCATGTATCACAATCATCACTAGAAGGGCGGATGTAAGAGCAATAATCTCTAGTGACGACTATCTATTTCCTTCTCTAACTCAAAGCACACCTAGCCTTAGCTTTAGCATGAAAACCACCTAGCTTAAGAAAAGCATGATTGAAATTTGTTCGTGAGGTGGGATCTACCTCGTCCGAGTCGGATCTGTTCATTGTCGCCGAGTTCGCCCTCGAGGCCATGAAGCACATCTTGGGAGAAGTCGTCGCCGCCATCCTTGGGCTCTTGGTCACCCGTCCAGTCATCGTCGCTCCATCCCTCCACCTCGTGAGGTCGAGATCGTCGAAGGCGGTGAGGACCTTGATGGAAGAGCTTCTTAGCTTTGTCGGTTGGAACTTCTTCTTCTTTGGGCGTCTGAGTGGAGGCTTCTTGTTGCAGTTCTTGTCGGTGTAGTCGTTCTTGCCCGAACCGCCGTAGTCGTTCTTGCCCTTCTCCGGCTTAGGGCGGTTGCTCGGATGTGGTTGGGGCCACCACACTCGAAGCAAATCACGGGTCCTCCTCTCTTCTGTCCCTCCTCCTTTGTAAGCATGGGAGAATCTCTGAGCAAGGAGGGCAAGCCGCTCATCCATAGGTGGTCTAGCGATCATCGATTATGTCACAGAGAGCAGCAAGGGAGAAATTGCAAGAGGACTCAGAAGAGAGACCAGAAGCTGAACTGGGATCGGTGACCAAGGCCATCGACTGTGACTTCGACCTACGAGAGACAACGTCAATCTCGTGAGTCTTGAGGCGTGAGTCCGCCGCATCAAGAGTCAAGGTCGAGAGGTCTGTCGTGTCTTTGATGGTGGTCACTTTCATCTCCCACACGCGCAGATCGAGTGCCGTAAGTATCTGACGAGCGTTGTCCGAGTCGGGGTATGTGAGACCGACCGCTCGGAGGTTGCTCAAGATCTTGTGAAAACGTGCGAAGCACTCATCTAGGGACTCACCGGCACGCATCTCGAATTTGTTGTATTCTCGTTTGAACCGGTCTGTCGAACCGTCTTGATCCGGTGGTGCCCTCATGGTATCGTCGAGGTCATCCGGATATCGTAAGCGGACGGCAGTGAGATATCTTGGTCAAACTCACTCGACTCAAACCACGGATGATGATGTTCCTTGCCTTTGCATTAGCCTCAACATCGGCCATGTTCCGGCATTGATGTTCTCATCGGCGAGAACAAATAATCGTACCTTGACCTTCCGCGGATGGCATACCCACAGGCACGGATGTATGTCTCCATTCGGCTCTTCGGAAGGGTGTCGATGCCATCGAAGACGAGCGACAATCGAGTACTTGTCCGTCGCCATGGCTCTTGAGACCGGTTAAGATCTATTGAAAAGAGCTAACCGGCTCGATACCAATTGAAGGACGAAATGGCGACGGAGGGGGTGAATGTCGCTTTCTTTAAAAAACGCCCCGAAAACGTACACTAATTTTTTTTTCAAGAAGAAGCAAAACAAAGTAATTCACGAGAGTTAATTCTGCTGAAACACGGAGCGCATGTGACACTGAAAAATTCAGCATAAATCGAGAGACCAGCCAAGAAAAAATTCAACTGAAAATACCGCTGTTTGATCTGCATGCAAAATGGTTGAAAATCAGCAAAGAGAAGAACGCACTGTAGATCATCTCATAGTATGAAGCAAGGATTTGGTGATTCTACCACTAGATCCGACACGCATCAATGATGGGAACCAATCAAACAAATAAAAAAAAAAACTTCAGAAGCAAACCACAGTATCAATTCCATGCAAGAGATTTGGTTTCACACAACGAGAAATCAAAGCATTACAGAAAACAAGGACTCGGTGCTAGCAATTAAAAAACGAGACTGCATCAAGACATTAAACCAACCAGGACATCAAATCATTTCGATAAGCACCGACTGGATTTCTGTTTTTCAGGAGGGGGCGCCGCCACACTGTGCTCCGCAATTTTCTCCAGACCAAAACAGCGAGCACTGCAGCCGCAGCCCAGGGATCCGGATTTTGCGATCAAATCAAAACGAGATTACAGATCGGCACAGGAGGGCTCGGTCACAGCAGCAAGCAATATCGTCACATCACCGATGGCCTGCAAGCCACCAGGAGCTCTCCAGATTTTTCTTTGTCTACAGAGCAGACCAACAAAGGCAAATAAACAAAAGCGATCAAGGAAGTAATCAAGACCACAACGGAATCTGCAGTCAATAAATAATCGATCAAAAGCAAACTGCTGGGAGTCAAAGCATCACTCGGCAAGCTGCCATCACAAGGGATCAAAGATAATGCTCCAAGCCGCCGCCAAGAGTCTCTGCTATTCTTGCGGACGCACAGGGTGCCGCCAGGCTCGGCTTCTCTTACCAGCGGTCACTGCAGTAGCAGTAAACAAAAGGAAAACAACTACTTGCTGTCTTACAGAAACTTGGATCTAAACTCGATGCAAACTGATAAAGCAATCAGAAGATAGAAACAAGATTCAGTCAGATCAAAAAAAACAGCCAATCAAACATCAGATCCAAAATCAAAACCAAGCACAATCTCATATTGATCTAGAGGAAGAGATACATGATTGATACAAGAGGAATGATTACAAGCAATCAACTCATCCTCTCCCCTCTCAAACCTCAAGAACATTCAGCCATCTTGAAGAAAAGGAAGGGGACAAGCGAGGAACAACTCTCAACAACTAAAGCCTAAAGCCAAAACAAACTCCAAAGCCTCTTTTGACTAAAGGAAACCCTAAAATCATTGAAGTATTCAGATTTGGGCAGCACCCCTCCATCCTATTTATAGCCCATGGCTAACGGGTCTCCACCCGTTCGCCCGCTAAAACCAACGGACCCGCTCCGCTTGTGCGACCTTGCGAAATTCCCGTTTCGCCCTCCTGCACTATACAGGAAGCTTCAGCGCTCCTCGTCTCGCGCCTCGCAACCACCTCGAGTCCACGTCGTCTTTGACACATCCCGACCGTTCGACCTCGGTGCCACTGCACCTAGTCCGGTCCACCGTGTCTCGCCACGACTCCACCCGATGTCCTGCGATCCCACGACAAGAAACACATCAAATAGCACCGCCGATACATGAAAGCGTAAATACCAACATACTTACCATGACAAAATCCAAACTTGTCGAATCAAAGAATATGCATCCTAATCCCATAATGACCAAGTTTGACCAAACCGATCGAGCTCTGTTGCACCACGCAACGACATGGTCCAAACCACCCAAACCAAACTCGACTTCCTAAACCTATGTCAATTACTCATCACACACACGGGACGACCTCCACATGGTCTCTCAGATTGCTACAAACTCCACTCAATACCAGAGTCTTGCTGTCAACTCCATGGTCTGTCACATTTCGATCTGTCGGATTGCCATAGCCTTGGACAGCTCCCAGAATGTATTGGTGAACTTTCTATGCTTGAGTATTTGAACATGACAAGCTGTTCCAAGGTTGAAATGTTGCCGGAGTCTCTGTGCAAACTTGCGATGTTGAAGCATTTAAATTTGTCCTTCTGTGTGAAGCTTGAATATCTCCCCTCCCGTATTGGTGATTTGCAACTGAAAAGTTTGGATATTCAAGGCTGTCTCTGGCTTCGTGAGATGCCGGACAGCATTTTAACATGCGTACACTTGAAAATGTGGAGGCAACACTCGCACTTTTAGTAGAAGATAGGATCGATGAACTCAAGGAGCATCTAGAGCTGCAAGGTTCTTCTCAGCTTGATGGAGGAAGCGGTGATCTATGGGGGCAAATTGTTGATCTCGAGAAGACACAGCACCATGAGCTAGTCATCAACAGCCTTGAGAGTGTCAAGCAGTTAGAAGAGGCAGAGCAAGCCAAGTTATCCAACAACTCAAAGCTTAGGAGGCTGAAACTCACCTGGAAGCATGTTCAAGAATGATTGTGTTGTGGTCGATGGACAACCTGGAAGAGTGGTGGACAACGAGATCGTCTAATGAAGAAGGGGAGTTCTTAATCCCTAATTTACATTATTTGTATGCTGTCGACTGCCCAAAGTTGAAGTTCATGCCATATCCCCCAAGGAGTGTGCACTGGCTGTTAGTGAATAGCGACGATGTGTTGCCAGAACTCCCCTTCTTCATTAGATGTTTTGGGTCAGTTTTGATTCTTGTCGAGATACTTCATCTGCGTCCAACGATTAGGATACTATTTGGGCCGAACAAGCAAGCGTAAAACAAAGCTACTGAACCAGGCCGTTCCCCCCGGCCCATTCAGGAAAGTTTTGGGAGGCGCCGTACCCGTACGCCGTGGACCAATCAACCGGCTGCCTCCGTCGACGAGCGAGCAGACTGAAATCATCCAGCCAGTCACCATCCAACGCCGCACCGGCCGGCTGCTCCACCGCGACAAATACGTACAGCAGCCAACACGCAGATGCGGACTCCACCCGTCGCTGACCGGTGGGTACTTCTTCCGCCGTTCGACGGTGGACCGTCGTGCCGCCGTTACACATCTGGCTCCGGCCGGGGCTGGAGGACTAGATCGCACCGCTGCCACGCCACAGTGGCTGGTCGGCACGCGGCTTGGCGACATCGTCGTCGATACAGGTTACAGATAGGTAGGTAGGTAGTTGTTTCTAATTTGTACGCCTTGATCATCATCTTGATTTCACGTTTGATCGAAACCTCTGAAACCAACCAGGCATCCATCCAAATTCTTAAGCTGGGAGATGGAGATTTGCTTCACAATTCAGGTGCCTACCACCCGCCCTATCACTCCAGAATTTAGAATAGACTAACTAGTAACTAATCATGCTCCAAAGCGACCAGTCTTATATGACAAACAATCGACATCAATGTTCTGTCTCTCTGTCATCAAAGTAGCAGCTAATTCTGAAATTTCATTGCTGGCTCCAAAATTCGCGAGCTATAGCACGGCAAATATGTTTGAAACGCTTAATTCATAGGGAGTATCAGTTCACAACTTGGCCATCAAACATCGTGTTGTGTGCGTACTATAAGAAAGGTGTCAACAGAGTATATGCAAGTATGCAACAACAATAGAAAATCAGAATAGCCTAGTCTAGTAATGCAAGCAAAAAAAGAAGCCCCCAACAAGTCAAAAGGAAGAAGGCAACCCATCGGACCAGGCAACGCCTCCAAATTTCAAAGCTCAGGTCTCAAAGCTTAGGTCTCTGGCAGCAAACTGATCTCCATGAAACCACGGGGAGATGGGGAATTGCTGGATTGGGGATCAACGGTTTTCAGTTAGGACCTTATGAGACCATGTAATTGCAAACACACACCAAGTAGCAGCAAGCATGCACGTGACGTCGGCACGTGCAAGCAATTAGACGAAGTGAAATGAAATCCTTGGAATACTGCACACCCAGTCGGATCACATCACATGGATGCCAGCACCGGAACACTGATTACCATGATTGATTAATAGTTAATTATGGACAATGGTCCTTTCTTTAGATCAACTATTATGAAGGAATTACATTGATTGCTTGACCCACTCAGTGGCGAGAACAAAATGTTTTTGTAATTAAAAAAACAAATGTTTGTACACAAATGATCTATTGAAATAGGACAGCACTGTAAGTATTTTTTGAGACGATGCACAGTAACCGCTAGTACACGCGCTATCTGTGTTAACAGTGTTTTATGATGTGATAAACAGTGCACCAGTGTAGCACTGTAGCACAATGAGCAGCAGTGGTAAAAGTACCGCATCGCCTTTACGGCAGAAAGCGATGTAGCAAAAAAAAAAGATGTAGCGATTGGTCGGGGCCTTTGATTTTCGATCGGACGGTCGAGATCACTTTTAATACTCATATACAGTAGATCATCCGCATTAAGACCTTTAATGCAGAGGATCCCAATCCCTATCTAATTACCTTGCTTGACACCCACCCACCAAACAAAAAAAAGGGATCTGAGTTATTCCGCACTCTTCCCTTTTTTTTTCCTAGTTACTGTAGACTTGCTTGAGCTTGCACTGAGCTCGAGCCTGGGAGACCAGGCTCACTCAAGCTCGGCTCGTTTATAGCCCTAATGACATCTGAATTATTCCACATTTTTTCTTTTTTTTTTCTATTTTGTTTGCACCAATTTGTCATGCTTGCCCACAAAAAAGGCTAATAAACAAAATCAGACGGTTGAATATGCTAGCATCGGAGTTGTTTAATTCATGTTTACTAAATGGAATAGGATGCAGTTTCTAGGAGATTATACACAGTAGAAAGACAACACAGATGGTCAAAGATATCTAAGATGGCACACGAAAGCAAGCGTACATGTTCATAACATTTGAAGGTTATATAACCAGATGGGTTACAAAGCAACCACACGAATGTCTAAACTGTATCACAGCCCAATAGCAGTCACACAAATGTCTGACAGTCACAAACTAAATAGACACGACCACCATTCACAAGCAGTCTAGCTAATAGGAAAAACAAGTAAGGAAAACCTTGATAACACAAGTTGCAGAGGTTTGAAAGGACCAAAACATTTGGCTTCCTTTATTGATCAAACGAGAAGAGAAAAATGGCAAGCCTTGAAGAAGCAAATGCAGCATGTGTACTAATTAAAGAGGACGATCCTCCTCCATATGTCCCTCCCCTTGTAGATAAGACATGAAGATGCTAATTAAAGCAACTATAAATGTGCGTGTGATCTCTCTGCTGGTCTCTAATACTAATTAAAGCAACGATCGGTAGTGTTGGACAAGACTTTACGCCTCTTATACGTCAGTCCACCGAACCGATCACGATCACAGATGGTGTTTCCGAGTATGATGAGTCTTGCACCACTCCTTTGCCTGTACGATAGCTATGACTTTATTCCCAAGCTAAGCTAACTCATGTGTGTGACATCTCAAATTTTCAATTTTGGTTAAAAATAAAATTTAATTATTTTCCTTGAGTTTTCTGAATTTCTAGAATTCTAAAAAGCTTTTCCTATTTATGTTAAAGCCAAAATAATTTATTTACAAAATTAATTACCAATATCGAGTTGAAAATATTTTATTTAGGTCTAGGATATCTCGGGAATTTGTGTGAATTTTCTCATTATTTTTGGACCCCTTTAGCTATTTTCTAAAATCCTAAACGAATTATTTCAATTTCTGAAATCAATAAACCAAAGGAAATTCGAAAATGAATTTGGGCAATTCCTTTCGGCCCATCTCTTCTTTTACGCCACGGCCCAACCTCCGCCCAGCTCTCATGCCGACCTGCGTCCCCACCTTCCTCTCACTAACGAGTGGGCCGCCCGTCGGTGACTCACTCTCTGCTTCTTCTTCTTCTTCGTCTTGCACACCATGTCGCGCCACATCGTGCCACTCCTTCTTGCGGCGCGGTGCCACTCCTCTGCTTGCTGCCGTGCGCCACGACCCGCGCTCCTTGCTTTGCCGGCTATTGCCTCGCCCGGCCTCCGTCCGCGCCACTTAAATCGGTCGTCTCCTCTTTCCTCTCCTTTTCTCTCTTCTCCTTGTGCTTCACACAGCCTCCTCTCTCTTTCTTCTTGACCTTGGTAGTCCGCCATCGCCGAAACCTCCGCTCGGTGATGCCTGCGCCAATAACCCGTCGCCGTCGCGCCTCTCTTCCTCCTCTATCCATTTCCCCAGTCACTTCTTTCCTCTTCCCCTATCCTTGCCGCTTTTCGCCGTCAAAGCACTACGGCTGGAGCTCTATTTTCGCGATTGTCTGCCCCGTTAGTCGCCATCGCCACCCTATAAACCTGCGCCTCACAATCTACCCGTGCCTCACTCTCGCCAAGCTCCTTTGAATCAACGCCGCCACCATAACCGCCGCCAAAACATGAAGCACCCGGTTCGCCAAACCTCCCTCCCCACCTTGTGACCCTCACTGGAGGCTAGGCTGTCGTCGTTTGCCGGTGAGCCTTCACGCCATGCCGCCGCCGTCTTGCTGCTGGCGTGGCATGCCACCGCACGCCACCTCACTGATTCCGCCCTCGTGGCCGCCGCGTGTTGGCCTCGTCACGCCCGCGTGGACACACGTGTGGCAGTCACCACTGTTGCCATGCACCGGGTCCACTGTGGACCAGCTCAAAACCGTGGTCCCAGTGCATGGACATGGGCCCCACATGTCGGAGGCACAAGACTGGTCCGCTGACGTCAGCATGCCACAGTAAAAGGATTTTCTTCAGAAAAATAAATCTAGAAAATTTGGAAAATTCCTTTTTCTTCATTTCATGTGATTTTCAACTTCCGAGAGCCCGTTCTCCTTCATACGAGCTCCGATTTTAGTGATTCAAATTTCTAAATTCATCTAAAATCAAGATCTACCTATCTATACTATAAATTTTTAATTTGGAGTTCATTTGAATCTCTCTGAATATTATTTGAATTTGGCTCCTTTTCGCGTGTAGATTTCGACGACTCCGGGGAAACCAATCTTTTTGAAGAATTAGATCCTCAAGCATACGAGCAAGGCAAGTTAGATCTTTTGATCATGTTTGAATCCTAGTATTTTAAATTATTTAAATTCTATTTTAAATTATTATTGCATGCGTATTTCTATTCTATGTAATTTAAATACCTGTTTTTAAATTATAGTTATGCCTAAATCCTTTGTACTGCCAATCTTGACATTGAGATAAACCTACCTTGACACCTTAGATGAAAATCTAGTTGATACAATAGTATGAGCTAGAACATGTTGAAAAACTTTATGCTTAGTCATGTTTAGACCAAAAATATTGAATTTGGGGAATTTAGCCAAATGTACAAATATGATTTAATTGAGCATATGGTATTGTTTTACCATAGGACTTTTGCAAATGATTTCTGAAAAGCACAACAAAAATGAAAATGGGTTTGGACTTGGGCGAAATGGATAGTTGGTGGAGTGCGGGGTTTATGCGGGCTCAATCCGGGTATGGGTTGAGACCCAAGGGTTATTTTGGAAGTCGTCCAAGTTAGTTAAGGACCGGTCTTTGAGCCGCATCGTGCTAAGCCACATCGTACTACCACATGTCTTGTGTGGGCGGGACTTGACTAAATAATTTGTATCATTTCACCGTGGTTGTGCCATCCGGTTGCGTCGGTGTCTTTTATAACTTACTTTTATACATTCCCACATGACACAAGAGGGGGCTTGATCCGACGAATGGTTCAATCCAAAGAAGGCGAAACCTTAGCGAGGTGGGACTACGGTGGGATGATGCATTGTAAAGGCCTTGTGATAATGACTTAGTCGTACACCTTTGGCAATGTGTCAGACGGACATTATAAGTCAATTGTCTCTTGTGGGTGAAGCTGTACAACCTCTGCAGAGTGTAAAATTATTCGAATAGCTGTGTCCACGGTAAAGGACATGCTAGAAAAGCTACTCAAAGTTCGACTTTGATTTTGTTTTCGAAAAGACTTTATCAAAAGGATTATCCAAATGGGAAATTGGGCAGGTAGCCATGTGATAGGAGGGTATCCTTCACCACTCTTGTGTGAATGTTATCTGACTATAAAACTTGAGATTTAGAAAATGAATTTTAGTTATAGAATATCTGCTTTGGAACTTAGTACAAGTATTTAAAGAAAACATCGCTTTATGCAAAATAAACCCTATTAGCCATCATTTGTAATATCCTCAAGCATTATAATATGTTATTGGGTGTAACTTGTGGGGTGCATTCATTTATACTCACCTTGCTTAATAAAATGTTGATCAGGAGAGGACTACTACGAGGAGAATGAGAACGTGGATGACTAGGCTACGCCCCCAGACGATTGCCTGTGGTGAATCGTGTGGTCTACTACTACCACTTTTGCTTCCGTTGTATCTTACTTTTGGACTTATGCTCCTTTTGTAATAAACTTGAACTTTTGTGTTTATATCGCGCATTATGGTTATGTTATCACCTTTTGTTTAAACTGTGTATTCTAGCCACTGATCATGAGACTAGAGTGGAATACACAGAGGATCTGGGATCCTTCGCTCCCGGGTTCAACATGTGCGTGTATAAATGCTCAATGAATACAATGTATCATGTGTGAGGAAGTAGTGGCAGTTGAGCAACTTACATCTCTAGTGTCACCAGCAGCGGTCAATCCCGGAGAGACCACCACCACCGCATACCGCCAATTCCAAGACATTCGCGCAGTAATGTCAAGAACTCGGGGGTGATTTTGTGAAAACCTAGATATTTGAGGGGCATGAGGAACTCAAGCCAGGTGGGACCTCCGTCATGCTGTTAAGGTTGACGAGTCTTAATTCTTCCAGGCTCGCCATGGCGCCTTACTGTGTCTCTAGCTGCTTCAGATTAGGCAGGTCGCATAACCAGAGTATCTTGACATTGGGGAATCACCCGATGAGAAATAATAGCTGATCTCCACTGTACGCTCTGGTCAACCATAGATCCGTCAGACTTGACAATCGAGAAAGGCACGATAGAGGGTCTTCTCTCAGCTGGGACCAACATAGACCCAACGAATACAAATTCTGCCCATTTATTTGGAAGAGAGGAGACTCGCCAAACGTCTCTTCCGCCAATTGTCCACTCAAACATAGTTTATGAAGGTTTAGAGGCAGGGGATCCAAATCGTTCAACTAGAGAACCTCATTCTCATCGCTTGCCGTAAGATCTAAGTTGGACAAAAACCGCACCTGAACTAGAGACTCACAGAGGCGTTCACAGAAGACTCTCTTCACATTCCATATCCTAATGCTTCTTAATTGCCTCAGATCCCCACTACTACGGATCAGCCCATCACAGACGGTTCGGAACCGTCATCATAAACGGTTTCCGAACCGTCTATATTTCTTAATGCTGTGATAGCGGGCGGTTATCCTGAGCGGTTCAAAACCGTGCAGTGATACGGACTATCACGACGGTTTTTGTGTTAAAACCGTCTATGAAGGATAGTATCACAGACGGTTCTCTCTAGGAACCATCTGTGATGCGCAGAATATCACAGACGGTTTTGTCCACGAACCGTCTGTGATACGCAGAATATCACATACGATTCTGACGGTTCCTAGAGAGAACCGTCTGTGATACTATCCTTCACAGACAGTTTTAACGCAAAAACCGTCTGTGATAGTTCATTATCCTAACTACATTTTTACTAATTTTTGGCTAGCCTCAGGAATTGCTAGCCATATCCTCTGAAAACAAGCATGCAGAAAAATAGATACATCACAGATAATCAATTGTTGACAAACTCAAACTGATCATTACTCAAAATAAATTAGAAAAGATCGCATTTGTTCAAGTATTGTCGCTATAGTTACAATTAGATTACAATTGAGTCAATTGTTTGCAGGTGGTTGAGAGGTGTCGGCGGGGTGATGCTCTGGGTCAGCGACGGAGTGAAATTCTCTGGTTCCTTAACGATATCTGATATGACAAAAGCGCAGAGCTTCCCTTGAATGTCCTTGATCTCATCCGCAACGAGTCCATCTAATTGTATAATCAAGGCCTGTCGCTAGCAAGAGTAAAGTGGTAAGCATATATATTTAAATTTATAATTAGGAAATAATTATTTGAGATTGACAAACCTCGGGATCCTTCTTCCTAGCTCTAATGATTTCTTTGCATATGATATGGCGTAGATTGCACATAACTCATCATTTTTATCTTTGGTGGCCTTTGCAAAAATAGAATTACATATATAGGTATAGTCAGTTCGAGACGCGTTATGATGAAGTGTGATATATGATTATCATGTTGTAGCACGTACCGGAAATTTCATCCTGTGTGTTAGTTCGGCGCTCTTTCCATCGTATATTCCTTTGTTGGCAGCATAGTCGATGAACGACCTACATGATTCCAAAAGTTATCCTCGGCCATTTCAAGCGAATGAAGACTACAATAGAGTAATGTATAGAGGAAATGAGCATACCTCTCGAGTATTCCTTTCGAATCTTTGAATTTGTGGTTGTTGCGGATTAGGGAATCAAGGTATATCACATGGTTCCTCTTTGGTATAATGACTAAAAGGATCCAGTGGTACCTACTCATATATGTCGCTATAGTCATTAAACCTAAGTTCGTGCTACGTATAAAGTACAAATGAAATTTGTAGAGCAAGTAATGATACTTACCCCTCGTTGTAGGGCACCACTATGTACTTCATGTTCTTCTGATGAAGCAATGCCATCGTTATGTATTTCTCGATGAAGGACGGGTCTGAATCGATGGTTTGTAACAATACCACTTGTGGGTCGAGGAAACCCACCGGTTCTTTCCATTCCCGGACATTTTTCATCATGTATCTATACATAAGCAATGAGTTGTGATATTTATCGGTATTACGTGAATGTAGAACTTGATTATGCGCGCTACGGTTTCCAACATCGTAGAAGCGAGCGCCGAGGCCAGCGAGGTTGAATAGGTCATATAATTCGTTGAAGCCCACGGCGAAGTTGCCCGACCCGTTGAAGAAATGCTCATGCTCGTATCTGACGGTGATTCTAGTATCGCACCCATTCTTTTGGGTCTTCTCCAAGTACCAGGCGTGCAAAGCCTGACAAGCATATCCAGCGTGCATTATCTTGTGTGCCGAACTGCGGGTTCTCCGATGATGTAGTTCCCGGATATCCCAGACTTCCCGGACGTGGGAGGCACCTTAACGTTCATCGATTTTGATTTGGCCTTAATGATTGGCAGCGTCTTCCTGCGAGACAACTCGGGACCCGATCTGGTGTACGCTTTTGTTGTTCCTTGGCGTCTTCTCCATAGGAACCAATAAGGTGGCCGACGGCGAAATATGAGGTGGAGTCATCAAGGGTTAGTTGGAGAGGAATGGTCGTGTTGAGATCGCAGACCTTCTTTGGGTCGAGGGTGATGTCCTTCTTGGGCCCTTTGGATAAAAGTGTGCACGGCATCCCCTAGTGTTGTGATCTCTTCGTTCGGGCGAATCTCCAGCGGGATGGCCATGAAATGGTCATGTACCATGTCCACCTCCACCCTGGCGTAGCCCTGCGCCACACAGGCACCGTCTTTGCCTTGCCCTTACAGTATGGATGCACCATCCCTAGCCCAGCCTCAATAGAAATGGACCCAACTATCCTCACTTGGAGCTTGCAGGGCGTCGGCTCCTACAAAACAATACGCAATTAGCTAAGGCATCCTATAGGTCTATCTTTGGTACATTCCATAGATGTACATTACCTTGATGTCGTCTATCGGTAGTGGGCGTCGTCATGTTGAGAATTATGCGTGGGCCAGCGACGCTACTCGATGTCGGCGGGGTGGCTCCCAAATTAGCGAGGCTGACTGCGTGGCTCGAGAGTTGATTCATTTGATCTGCAATCTTTGCTAGCTTTCCTTCAAATTTTTCAGTAATCATCTGTACCAACCGGTCCTCACGCTCGGCCTTGGATCTCTTCCTACTCCTATCGTGCGATGAGTGTGCATGAATCCATAACTCCAAAGCACGTTAACCCCAAGGCCTCGCGTGTGACGGGTACTCCTTGTTTCGAGGCCGTGGTAGTATATCCTTCTCCTTATGCGCTTGGAAGGAGCCTTGGGAAGTTTGGGCGATCAATTCACGCTGCAAGAGGTCATCATGTTATTATAGACACTATGAAGTTATGGACTTATTAACAACTAGGTAGTTCGACATATTTACCACCGTTGAGACACTTCTGGTCTCTAGGGTTTGTGCAAGAGATCTTGCCCAAAACGAGACTTTTACCATCTCTTTTAACGGCCTAGGGAGCAGTGCAATGATATCATAAAATAGCCGGTTGCATTCTCCTCCTCCGCCCCCATTCCTCGTATTTACGCGTACCCAGTGGTGCGAATCTATCTTGGTGAGTGTTTACGTGTCTAGAAACTTTGTCTTGCGCACTTTCCTCCTTAAATTAAATAAATCGTCTTCATAGCCACAAAGCGTCCCATGTTTCCACGTCAGAATCCATACTTTGCGAAGGCGTCGACCCGTGTTCACATACTTCATGACAAGAATGCTCTTGAAGGTCCTCACGATTTATCCGCCGTGAGCATCGTCGTCTGTTCCTGCGTGCCATATGCATACGGGATAGTGAACTTGCTTGAAAGTTACATCGCGTAGCGCCTCTCACTTCTTTTTGTCGAGATCCTTCCACCTTGGTGTGGTGATGAGGGACCCGTTGCCTTGCAAGTATCCATGAATGGTCGAATTTCGGGCGAGCTCTTGGGACTCGAGAGGGACCCCAAAATCCTTGACCTCCGTGATGACTAGTCGGCCCCACGAGCATTTTCGATTCTCCTCTGCCATCTCATTTTCGATTCTCCTCTGCCATCTCGTTTAGTATCATTATAAATGCGACGGATTAGGCGGTGTCGGTGACGGCAGCGAAAACGGCGCCTCTCTATCATCTGTGGCGTCGGTGATGGCGGCGAAGCAGTGCCTCGACATCTAAACTTACTTGCTATCTATATAAGTTACATATGCATAAATATGAATAGAGCATAGTTCCCTAACCAATTAAATGACACAATAGTCATAAGACTAAGAAAATCAATCAAGTCATTTAAAAGGAACAATATGCTCATCAAACACAATAAGTGTACACTTAAAATCAGCATAAAGCTAAGATTTGATTGTATGATTATTGCTCTCGAAACTAGTTGCACAAGGTTTAACCTTGGCCATCCAACACTTATGTCCAATGTAATCATCAATTGAATATGACAATTTATAGATTAGGCCTTGAGTTCAATTTACAACTTGCTATTCAAATCAGCCAAATTCAAGCAAATTTACTCAACTTAACCTATCTTTGGACCATAGGAGTAGAGATCAACTAAATACGGATAACGAGAAAGAAAGGCGAAAAGATCTGAGCGATGAAGAATTGAATGATAGAGCTACGAGGCAGCGGGTATAACGAGGTTCAAATAAATTGCTCAAAGTTATAGGAATCGACTAGACAATCTACAACTCAAGAGCTTAATCTATATACCAATTTACATTCAATTTCATTTTCTATGACAATTCATCATGAAGCGAGATCAAAAGAACCCACAATCACGGATCATATATTTCAACTAGCACATCACACACACACACACACACATATATATATGTGTGTGTGTGTGTGTAAAAAAGGCGATTATGCGATATGTTGAAATACTCACAGCAGTGATGGTACTCAAAACCACCGAGGAGATCAGCAGACAAGGCACG